>JAYEPQ010000007.1:45758734-46286234 GCA_036321105.1 Dracaena cambodiana
ATAACTATGTTACTGAGAGGTTGTTGTGGAATAAGATGATTTATTATTTATGTTCTTGATTTAGAACTGACTAGTGGATACATCTCACGTATGCTAAAACTACCATGCCTATTCGGTACTATGGCAAAGATATTGGTCTTTCTTGAACTAGCCTTACCGCTAATTGCCAATTTTATTTGGTGCATACCTCATGGCTATGACGTTAGTCTTTCTTGAACCAGACGCACCGCAAAGTGCAAGTGTTACCCTGTGCCTTGATGTTGGTCTGCCTTTAGCCAACTGCACCATAAAGTGCCAATTTAATAATTATAATAGACATCGATAATAAGAGGCTATGCAACTGTACAACCTAATTATCAAACTATGTTTTTCATTCCATTATTCAGTTTTTCCATACCCAGTTGTTTTATTAATATATATATTCAAGAGTCAAGTTAAATTAGGTTATAGGTGGTATCATGTAGGGGTCAATATCATGGTAGCATAGCACACAAGTCGGATCACGTTCGAAGATGGAATGTTCCAAGTAAATTAAGATCTAAATATATGTCCAGGCAAGGCAAGAGGCGTACTTATACATGATACGAGTTAGAAAGATAGTTACCATGCAAGTTTATGTTGCGTTACAAAACCTAACGAAACCTCAACGCTATGTAACAACTGAAAATAACTTAATGCATCATAACAGTATATTTTTTATATTATTTTACATTATATTACGTAACGTTATATTAAATTATGTTATGTTACGTTATTTACAATTATTTTTATAGTAATTTCCATATTGTTATTGATTATTATTTTGATTATTAGCGAATTGCTATAATTTTCTTACTTGATTAATTGTTGGATTGTTTGATTGCTTGTGAAATTGCTAACATGCTAATTTGCGACTATATCCTTGTTCGCTTATTGTAATTCCTCTCTGATTGTTGATATATCTTACTTATTGATTCTTTTGAATTTTTAATTGAACTGAAATCAACAATTATGATAATATAAATTACAACAATGATAATAGCTGGAATTGAAATAAAAAATTGGAATCTTGTTTTCTTGTTTAGATGATAACTGGAATTATAGTTGCAGACTTAATATAACTTATAAAGATAAATATGAAAATTATTGTAAAACTTAATATAAAATTAGAACAGATTATGTATTACAAAATGATTTTATTTTCTTTTTTTAGAAATTTTAAATTTATTTTTCAATTTATAAAAATTATTTTTTATAGTTTTATATTTTTTTATTGAATAAATAGGAAATTATATAAACTACGTTATGCATTATGTTATATGCAACATAACCTAACAGAGACAAAATGTTACGTTACCGTTATCACTATTTTAAACATTGATAAATACTAAGCAAATAAAATCAAGATATGGTTCATAGGCAGGCCCTACTACTAGGTGAACTCGAAAAGGAAATGATGAGCCACAGAGGAGTTTCAACAACTCCACCGTTGCTCTTTATGTAGTTTCAGAGACTTTAGATAAATTTTATGTTTTTAATTAAAATTAGAAAAAGTTACTATAAAGAAGAGTTGTGGAGTATTGATTTCTCTTTCAAACAAGTCTAGGATAGGCTTAATCGGTGTTTAGGATCAAAAGGTATCAATGTTACACTGAACATGGTGCGAGTGTATCGCTGTTGTGTAGCAATTCCGACTTCAAGCTAAGTTTTGTTAAAGAAAAAAATAGAAATTAGCAAAAAGTTATAGAAGAAATATTATATATTTTTGAATTATCTTTCTAATGAGTTATGGGTTCAATATCAGCTTTATCGGATGTTGGGATCAAAAGTTATTAGGAAAATACTAAACTGGTACGAGAGGCTGGCGACAAAATAGGGAACTTAGCAAATGCAGATCTTGTCTAAAACACGAATCATATCCAACTGTAGATCGTGTCCAAATGCAGATCGTACTCAAATATGGATTAGGTCCAAATGCAGATCGCACTGAAATGCTTATCAGGTCTAAATGGATCTTGGCTTTGCACAAGTATCAACTTTGAATCCGATTTTGGAAGGTTAAAGGTGGAATTAGAAAAAGAATAAATATAAAAGTTGTAGGAAATTAAATTTTCTTTCCAACATGATTAGAATCAATTTATTTGGAGTTTTGGATTGTCTAGACAGCAACAACAACCTCATAGCTATTTTAAGTCGATTATCGACGGGTTTATTGTTGGAATTTGAGAAAATAATATAAATAAGAGTTGTATGATTTTCAATTATCTTTCAAACAAAAAAAGAATCAACTCATTTGGACTTGTCGTTGAGCATCTCGATGCTAAACAACAGGATCACTTGCTATAGAGTTCAGAAGTGTAGAAGGTGTGTGATTTCTTGCCTTGATCTAACATGAAAGGTGAGTTCTTGGAGTTTGGATGAGCGAGAGAGTTCAAATCTCTTGAGGGTAAAAACAGAAGTTCTAATTAGATGGATACTGTCAAAAACACAAGGTCTACAAAAAGAGGTTTTGATGGAAGACTTGAAAAAGATTTTGCCTTGGAGGAATTATCTCTCTTTGAGCTAAAGCTTGAAGTTTTGAATAAAATGAGGAAGAAAATATGTAAGGATGAAGAGGATGAGGGGTTGATTCTATATATACTCAAACAAGGGCAGTGGAGAGGGGATAGTGGAGTCATGAAAGAGTTATGGAAGGGTGTAATCTCCAAACAACAAGGTATAACTTGAAATTTTACAAATATGTCATTAACTTTATTTAACCTAAGTCAAATTGCCATGAGGCAAAGAAAAATTGAAATTAGAGGAAAATAAAACTATTGCATAGGACAAGAACCAAAATTTAGAGGAAAATGCAATATTGGGTTACAAAGCGACGGGGTCGTTACAGGGCACCTTGTAATTTTGCATGATAATTTGCAGCGCTTTATTGTGTCGAATCAGCCTCATGGTGAAATCATTAGTATCTCTGTGTGAAAGTTTTAGGAGTTAGAAAGTCAGTGTTTAATAATTAGTTAGAAGTTAGAAACTTGTGTTTGGTTAGTATCTGATTGAAGTGATGGATTTTGGGACAGGAGGGAAGTTGCCAATTGAGTCTGCATCCGTGGAAGTCATTGTTTCTGCTTCAAAGGCTCTTGACCTTGTCATGGACCAGTTGCTTGAAGAGATCGGAAGAGTGCTGAAGCCCGGTGGCAAGGTCTTACTGCAAACATCTCTGGCTTGCAATGACAGCATGGATAAGGTAATATTTAATTAACGATGAATTATATGAGAACATCATCCAAATTTTTGGTTACTGATGGCTACACACATGAATCTTCTCTTCCATTCAGCTCTAAGGACTGTCCCCAGAAAATTGACACTACTATATTTTTCTTAATTGCCTCTGTCTTAGTTTGTTTAGCCCTAATACTAGTCCTTATACTTCAAACTATGATCATGTGCACTACTTTCTTGCACACTTGCTTGTTTCACATGCCACAACCATCTCATTCAATTCTCACTCACGTTTATTCTCAGTAGGAGCAACCTTCAACTTCTTCTGGATGCAGTAATTTCCCATTTTATTCTCGTACAAGATGCTTAATATTGCTCCTTTGCAGCAAAAGTCCATACTAGAGCGGAAACTCCTCTTTGCGGGGTTTATAGACGTACAAGCCACAGAAACAAAAGCTTTCTTGCCGCTTGAAGGTGCACGGTCCCTTACAGTGTGTAGATTCTGAAACCCTGACTGATTTCCCTTTTACCATTTCATTTGCGGACACATCCTTTTAGTTTTGAATAACAATGTAATCCTTGGCTGTAATCAGATCAAGGGTAAGAAGGCTTCTTGGACAGTGGGGTCAGCATTCCCCATCAAGAAAGTTGCACAGGCTGTTCCCAAGATTCAACTCGATGATGAGTCGGAACTTATTGACGAAGACAGCCTCCTCACTGAAGAAGACTTGAAAAAACCACAGCTTCCTGTTGGTAAGATATGTTACTCTTGTTATACTGTGCACTGCTGTGCTACATGCGTACCCACATGAGTGCTCATTTGAGTGCCCCAACCGTTCTTGGAGTGAAAAACAGGGGGTATTTGAAAATTGCTAAACAATGTTGCGAAGAAATCCTTGCAAATCACCTTAGAATTTGTGTGGGTACTTGAATGGATACTCAAAAGAGGTCCTAATAGTAAGTTGTATAGGTTCTTTTATCTGATTGCAGTTAGCAAAGATCTTATAGTTGCTTAAACCTGTGTAGTCGGTGATTGTGAAGTTGGAAGTACGAGGAAAGCCTGTAAAAACTGCATTTGTGGTAGGGCTGAGGAAGAGGAGAAAGCAGTGAAGCTTGGACTTACTGCTGAGCAGATAAATAACCCAAAATCTGCATGTGGCAATGTAAGTACTATCCCATTTGCTATATGAAGTTGTAAACTGTCTACCACCTCAACAGATTTGGCTGATTATTTCTCGACACTGTAGTGTGGGCTTGGTCATGCATTCCGTTGCAGCGGGTGCCCTTACAAGGGTCTTCCTCCATTCAAGTTGGGCGAAAAGGTGACTACGGAGAATCTTCAACATTCCTCTTCTGTTTGTTGAAAGTCGACTTTTGTAGATTGCTCAAGTCATTGCTTGATCATATAATTACAGGTATCGCTGTCTGGAGATTTCCTTGTTGCTGATATTTAAGAGAGGACTCTGCCCCATTATCATGTTAAAATTCTAGTTTGACAAACATACCAGTATCACACGAAAATTTATGAATGGGTTCCGTTTACTGACAACCATGCAAGCAGCAAAAGAGCGGGACAATGCATATGAATGGATTTTGTTACAGACTAATCTCTACATCTTTCTTCGGCTCATCATATCATGTTTAGTTATGAGCCTGCACAGTAAAAACTTCTCATCCTGTTATTTCATGCGAAGGAAATAAAATAATATTATGCTATTAATGACAGTGTCATCAAAATTTTGCTTCAGGGTTACAATGTTATCGGCTGGTTTTCTGCATAAGCTGTAGATGATACATGTTTTATATTGTCAGCCAGATTGTATTTGTTGAGATAAAAGAACCAGCAGACCCTGAGGACCAACCAAAATTTCATTCAAGAAGCTTATCAATCCAAACCAGACCACAGGGGTTACATCCACACCCCCAAGAGGAGGTATCACCTTCCTTGTTATTCTGAGAATTGGCTCTGTAGGTGCATAAGCAACAATGTACGGGAATTTGCTGACGGGGAGCTTAGGGTACCAGGACATGACTATTCTGAGGATGAAGAGGAAGCCAAACGCGGACAGGAACGGCCCCATGATTCCAATTGCCATCTTTGCTGTTGCTGGATCTAAATCTGCTATAAGCAAACTGAGCACATTGCTATACACAGCTGTGGCTGAGTTCTGGGGAGCGCGAGCTGCAAGTTCTTCCAAGTATCTAGCTACTCCGTTGGTATCGAGAGGTGGTGTTGATTGGAGGCTGCAGGTGACCATCGTCTTGCTCAGTCTGCTTTTTGCCTTGGTGAGTCCCTGTGGACATCAATGTTTGAGACTATTGTATGCTACAATAAAGAGCTGCTACCAATTGTAATGTCTAAATGCAGCATATGTAGGGTTTTGAGATGAAATGTGATGATATTGCAACATATTATGGTTGCCTAGGCCTGAATCATGTATGTAGCAAATGGAATTGAAAATGAGTTGTAGATATCGAATCAGAGACAGAGAGCAGACACCCGATAATGGTCTATGTTGTTGGGTTTCCTTCTAATCATCAAAAAATTCTCAGGGTTTGACAATAAATTGACAAATATTGCCTACGACGTAAACTTTGTTTGTCATTCAATACAGTTCAGGCTTCTGCTGTAGATGATCACTTCAGAGGCTTAATGGGAATGACCTCACACATTTTCAACGCGAAGGCTTTTTTGCAAGCAAGAATGGCGTAAGAGAGAGTTCACTGGGAAAAAAAACTAAAGCATTTTTGCATGTAACATGGTTAGAGAAAAGAGGTAAAAGTAGAGGTCTACATAGAATGTAGACTTCCATCATTAAGCTGTGTCCATTTCGGACACGTGTATCGGACAATGTGTCAGACAATATCCTATGTTTTTTATGTTTTTTTTTAAGAGTTTGTAATGTGTCTGCACATCGTGTCCATATTGGCATTGCCGAGTCCGTGCATCATGGGCAGAGGTGATGGATGAAGTCATGGGAGAACTTCTTGTAATAAAACTAATTATAACTTCGTCTTTCTATCCTTCTGTTATCCAATTGGTTCAAGACAAATTCAACTATTTTCTTAAAGTTAGTCTCCTGGTTGAAATCAATACAGGAAAACTAGAGTTCTGCTAACTGATGGTTATGAGGAACTAGAACAGTATATGAAGATTCTTTTGAAATGGTAGAAACTTTTCAATTGAAAATATCACGATAATCATAGTAGACCTTTGAATGATATCAAAGAAAAACCAGCTCCCCGTTCCTCCTCCTAATTCAAAAGCTTAATTTAGCTGGAGGGACAAGTAGTTCCCTGTCTAGAGTTGGCTAGTTAATGCAGGTCAATGAGTTACCATCCTAATTCATAGGATACGTGACGATCCCGCTCCTAAGGTGGTGTAACTCGAGATCTTTTGCTTGGAAGTTCAATGTCTTGGTCATCCCATCAACCAAACCTAGGTGGGCTCTTGGCGTAACTGTAACTCATGCACACTTCATTTTGCTGAAAATTTTGGTTCTGTTGCAAACAAAAACTTCCTCACATATTGTATGATCATAGATGACCGTAAAAACGATTAGCTAGCTCTATTTACAACTCAAACCTTCTCAATTCATTAACACAAACAACACATCAAATTCATGGCTATTCACCAGAATTTGATGGATTTCTCCATGGTGCGCAGCATTCTTCATCCTCCTGCTTGCAGTGAACAGCTCAATCAATCTGGGCCGGTCACGGTTCATCAAGCAAAAGGCAAGCCAAGTCCCGAAGTCTATCCAACAACATGCCCGGATGCTGCTGCGCTCATTGCCAACAATGCAAGGTTACATGCGCGGCAATTACTATAGAAGGAAACAAGAATGACTGCTACCAGCAGTGTGCCAAGACAGCTGGTGAATGCTATCCAGACTGCTGCTATATGGACTGTTAACCATGTGTAATGAATAAATAAACAGTAAGGAAACTGGTTCATGGCAACATTGGAACCCTATATAAGCACTGCTATTATTGATCTTCTTAGATTACAAGAACCAAGCAGATTTCTCAGTATCTACATGTAATACTACATCGTGATTAAATAATATTCAGACGGGCTAAGCATTTTGGAGATGGTCTGCTGATGCGGTCTTCTCTGTGAAGTCAGCATATAACCATCTAATTGATGGGAGCAGTCGCCTGGCCAACTGTAAGGATATTTGGACATCGAAAATCCCGTTGAAAGTAAGTATCTTCCTATGGTTGGTAGGGAAGAAGGCCATCTTGACCTGGAGGAATCTGCAGAGAAGAGGGTGGCAAAGACCGAGTATTTGCACCCTATGTAGGAGTAACAGGGAGGGTATAAAACAACTACTAGTTACATGCCCCTTCTCTTCTCAAGTCTGGACAGGATGTGCTAATTGGACTGGCCTACAATTGTACACAAATTCTAGAGAGGAGATTTGGCACAATATTAAAAATGACTCCACAACAAACACCTAAGAAATATAGTAGTCGCAGCAGTGTGCTGGAATCTGTGGAGAGAAAGAAACAATAGGATATTTAATAATTCTGCGCTCACAGTTGATGTCTGCATATGCAAAACTTACTCTGATATATCACTTTGGACAGATCAGTTATCCGACAGAGAGAGAGTTTGCATCACAGACGAGGAGGATGATTATATTTAGAATGCCAGCCCAGCACAAGAGCGGATGGACACTTAGAAGAGGAGGACAGGATAGAAGTGCTAAGAAGTTTATGTGAGATGAAAATCATATCGCCAGTGATGTACTTTTTCTTTTATTATGTATGACGAAGACTGTTGTGTTGTACGGGCATAAATCCAGGACTATGTTGCTTCTTTTGCTTTCTGTTATGTACTAATTCTATAACATATCGTTAATGAAATATGGAGGGATAACTCCCACCGCTTTTACTCAAAAAAATATTCAGACGGTCTGTTGTTATGACTCGAAGATTGATGTATAAACAAATCCAAATTCATGCCAATCTTGATACTAGCCAAATCATAGCAGTGTTCATCAATCTTTTCTCTTTAAGAATTTTATGTATCCGTTTTCTAGCCTCCTCGTTTTCTCCTTATCTTTTGCTGTCTTACAACGACCGAAGGGTTTCATCAACTATCAGTGTCCTATAAAGTTTTCTTACAAATTTTAATTAAAATAGGCATTTTGAGATTTACATTTACATGTCATGAAACAGTAAAAATTTTCCATAAAATATTTATAGCAAGGAAGCAGCAGACACTTCAATTGTGAGGCTGTATCTTGGCGAAGACCATATCAAATGTAATCAGAACACACGAAAATGAGAAAAAATTGGACAGTACGAAGGACAGGAGTTTTATTTTATTCTTTTATGTCTTTTATGTCTTGAATAGGAGATTATAAGTTTAATACCATTTTACTAGATAAAGAGGTCAACCGACCCATATAACTTGGTGCAAGCGACTTTGAATTGATATCATACCAAGGCCATCTTGTAGGTTCGTAATGGAAAAATGTTTGGCATTTTCTGGAAGTGAATCAATATCCACTTGCATGAGCGGTCTAAGCACTGTTTTCGCAATGGATCTTTAATGAGGTTTTTTAGAATTTTGGATCCGAATTTAGTTTACAAATAGCAAATCATGTCAAAAATCATAGAAAAAGCCAAGCGATTGAGCAAAATCAAGTTCGATGAAGCCTGACATAGCCAATATTGATAGGTTAAATTGATATAACTTCAAGGCTATATTTGATAGAGCTCAAGTTCGATGAAGCTTGATATAGCCAATATTGATAGGTTAAATTGATATAACTTCAAGGCTATATTTGATAGAGCTACAATGGAATCTACTGCAAAATTGTCAAGTTTGAAACAACATTCAAACAGTACTAAGATAGGCAAAATCGAGGTTACGAGGGGACAGTTATGATTGATCAAAGTTGGGAAGAAGCAGAAGGAAGAAGGGATGAAGCTTGTGCAGCAATATCAAGTTCAAAACCAGATTTGACCATGTTTCAGATAGAACTAGAAAAAAAAATTTATACAGCGAAGTTATAGAGCTTTCAGTTTTCTTTCTAACGGCACTTGAAACACCTTCATCTGACTTCTGAATCAAAAGTTATGGTCTTTTTATTGAAGTTCTGCAGAATGGAAAAATCAATCCAACGAGCTACGAATTGGCTAAAAATATTTTTGGGTTTTGGATCTTAAAAATAATATTTTAAGACATATAATCTCAACTAATGGTTCATATTTAACTATGTTTTGGAAATCGATTTAAATAACATTTATTTGGAATAGTCTTCCACTGTTTTTTCAATTGGTATCAAGGCAGGTCAAATTCTTTCAGACTTGTTAGTGATCTCAACGATATTCCTAGGGAAGGTTAATTACAGGCCTCTCTTATTAGATGGACACAATTATATTGTTTTGTATCTTCTATTGTGTTTTCTAATTCTGCTTGTGAGAGTATTTCAGGTGTCTCAGTTACTGTCGAGAATTCTTAAGATTTTGATGAAGAGATTTATACTCAAGATGCTTATGACAATTTTTATGAGGAGGATTTGAAACTCAAGAAGCAAAATATTAAGTTGTTGAAGAAAAACAAAGAAGAGGCCCCATCACGACTGAACATGGCCTTGAAAAAAATTAATGAATTGAAAACTGAGAAGTTGATTGATATGAACTCTTAACACTTGAGAGTATGAAAGAATATCAAGCTTCTTGAAAAGTAAGATAAGTATTTTGAAATCTAATTTACTTGAAGCTAATTCATGTCTTAAATATTGATTGCTAGTAAATCAAAGTTGCATGAGATTTTGGAAACTCAAATGGAAGAAGAATTATGGACTCGGTAATACTAGCGGAGGGACTAGCAATACAAATACTCCAAAAACCTCATCAGTCTCCATTGCAATAAAGGATATCGAGGCAAAGGTAATTAAGCAAGGTAAAAAGCAAAAGAAGAAAACACAAACCAACTTCTGGTGATGACTATAATCCTAAGATTTGCACACCCGAAATTAGAAATAACTTTATTCTAATATGTCATCATTATGGTAGAAAAGGACACATCCGACCTAATTGTTTTTAATTTTTCTATCCTCAATGCCCTAAAGTTGTAAGAACGAGAAAGATTTGGTTAAAAAAGTCTAAATTGAATGATTATCTTCAATCCCTAAAATTGTGAAAACATAAAAGATTTGAATAGAAATTGCTTAAATTGAAATCTCGTAGGAGTACTATAGGGATTTGCATTAATAAGTAACCATATAGACCCAACAGCCTAACACTTGCGGGTAAAGTTTTTCATTAACCCATGGCTGAATGTATACCACATTTAGTATAGTTTCTGATTATTAGTAATTTAAAATTGAATTTGTTAATTATTCTTTGAAATAATTAAAAGTAATCATATTCTGGTTTAGATACTATTTATTATGTTGATTTTAAATATGTTGAAGTTTAACCAAGTGTATATGTGACAGTTAGACAAACATGACTAAAATAAATTGTGTTCCCTATAGTGAAGTAGAAGAAAAAATTGAATTGTGTATTATGTTCCGTGTGATAGAAGAGGACTACACATTGAGAGTAAAATGTATTTAAAAATAAAATAATTTTATTTACTTCTTATGAGGATGAAATTCATCATCAAATAAAAGAGGTTATAAGCTTATCGAAGATGAGGATGTGGAACAAGAAGAAAAAAAATTCAAAATGGGATATAAGCCCATCGAAGATGATTTTTAAAAAAAAATAAATAAACAAAAAGAATATATGTTCGATGGGGAGCAAAAGTATAAAGAATTTATTGTGTATATATGAAGTTGAATAAGAACGTCTTTTTCGTTGATATATACTGATAAGCCTTCCCAATTATTGATACTCAAATCGTATTAAAGTGATTTGTTAGATGCCTTTATTTACTGGTTGCTGGTACATATATTATAAGGTTAATATATAAGGGTTTGAAATACGATAAGTCAAAATGGTGACCCTCGATATCTTCTAATACAGTGTTAAATTTAAACTTTTGCATTTTTATAATAACCCTTCATTTTTTATAACTATAAATAAATAAATAAAAAATAAACAAATAATAAATATAACATTTCATTTTTTTTCTATAACTCTTACACTTTTCATTTTCTTTAACCTCCTAAACCTTTCATCTTCTTCAACCTCCAAAATCTTCATCTTCTCCATTATTTCAATAATGAAACTCCCATCTTTAATTCTCAAAATAAAACTCCCTAATTAAATTAAAACTTTTCATATTCTAAACCCTTCCAAATTAATATAAGACCTTTCAAATTCCATAACCCCTCAAACTCTTGAAATTCCATAACACCCCAAACCCTTTAAATTCTATAACTCCCAAAATCCTTCACATTCTATAACTCCTAAATCCAACACTATATAAACCTAACCTCTTTTCTAAACACAATCTACACCCATTCTCTAAAATTCCTCTCTTCCTCTCATCACGCCGAAGCCACCTTCTGAGTCGCAGGAACCACTATAGGAGACACCATCAGAGCTGCTACTATTTCGCCGATGAAGAGCATCTTCTTCCTTTCTTCACATTTTTGACTTCTCACTTTTTAATGAAGGGGTAAGAGATTATCTTTTTTTTTCTTCTTGGATTAAATTATTTTAATAAATCTTAGGTTAGCTCTTTTACTACTCAATAATCCTAATAACCTAAAAAGAACATCCATCATCTTATAAACCCAATAAAATGGAGCCAAACCTATTTTCTAATTTCAGACCCGCTTAATACTAAAATCAATTTTGAGTATGTTATAAATATTAGAAAAAATCCCTAAAAATCATCTAAATTCATATATATTTTTAATATTTTTAGAATATTTTTAATGTATAGATTACTCTATTGAGCAACATCGAGAAACAAAATCTAGGTGAGTTCATTTTTGGACTCACTAATCATCCTATTTTATATACATATTGTTTCAATCATGTTATTTATTTTGTGTAAATTGATTTGTTATTTTGTATGAATTTATAAATTACTTATTATGTTTCTTGTCATCAAAAAATCTATTATCAATTGTCATTAAATTTAAATTACATAGTATAGTTAGAATTTAGAATAATCATATATACAAATTTGATAAATCATATAAAAGTTATATTCACGAAAAAATATTGTTCGTGATATCATTTTGTGTCGGTGTCTAGAAAAGTTATTTTGTATGCTGGTTCTCTAATTAAGGAACGTGCAACGCACGGAAAACCTCCCAGCATCCATATAATTGCATGGCCGATATCTCTATGATGTCTCGAATCAGTGACACGTAAATATAGCTAATTATGATTTATTGAATAAAGCATAAACTGAATAGACTCTATAAATCATGTTGTTAATAAATTAAGAAAAATCTAATTGAAATATTGTACCTGATATAATCAATATACTATACTATACCTAAATGACACTAACTTAGGGGAGAAACTGAATGATATAAATATACTCTGTTTCGATTGTAAACTTGTTAAGTTGTACAACTGAATATTTCGCACACCATGGGTGCGTGATGATTTGCTGGATCATACCTGACTATAATTCCTGTTTGCCTGACGGCAGGTCCGACTCAGCACCAGACAATCCTGTGATCATTTTCTGGGTCTGTACAGGAAACAATCGAAATAGTGGTATCCCATCAATTAGCTTTTCCATTTACATGACATCCTAAACAAAAATACCTCTATTATAAAGTTGACTTCGTTAAAATGACATTAAGATAACCTAAATTAATTGACATCATTATTACAGATATCTCATTCCATGTTTTCTAAAACTTGTGTTATTATTATGCTTGGATATAACTGCTATATTTCATATTCTTTCTGCGTTTTTATTTTGGTCGCAATCTGACGAGCTGGGTGTGCATGCCAAGATTTACCGATGGACACGCCAAAACTGACACATGATCTGGTGTACTTTAAATATCATATTGAAGCTCCATAACGGATTAGAGATTTCCTTCTTCCTTTTATTTAATTTTATTATATTTTGTTTCAATTGTATCTAAACTTCATTCCAATAAATGAAAAGTCAAACTTTTGTTGAATTTTTCTATCGTAATTACTGAGTATTATTGTGGCAAATTTATTGAGCCTTTAGCATATTCAAACTGAATATATTGCCGGTACCTGTTACACGTGCTTGTATACCGTATATCGGGAGCGGGGCGTGACAGGTATTTTAGTGGTATCAGAGCTAAGGTTTCTCAAATTAGTTCATGTGACTTGAATTGATTTGGATCCTGATATAAAATTTTGCCATATTTATATAATAATTTTCTTTGAAATTTCTAATGTCCCAATCTATTGACTATTTCGGCATCTTTTATTTATCCTAATTGATGACCCACCTATTTTAAATCCATGTCAAAATTCTTCAGTGTCTAAAATGAATTACATCCTAAATATGGATTAAATATTTATCCTTTATTTTATAATTATATTTTTCATAACTCTTCATTTATTTTCATTTTTTTTCTAAAAAAAATGATTTGCCTATTCCGTATATCAACCTCAAGCTTAATTAGCGAGATTGTTGAGCAGTCGTCCTTAAAAAAAAAAAAAAGAACAAAGTGGCATGTTGATCATGAGTAATAAAAAAGAAAATTTTTAATACGAGTTCAAAAATAAATAGACAATATTTTTCTATTTTACCTTATTTAATTTCGAGGACGAAATTATTTTTCTAAGGGGGGTAGAATGTAATAACCCTTCATCTTTTATAGCTATAAATAAATAAATAAAAAAAACAAATAATAAATATAACATTTCATTTTTTTTTCTATAACTCTTACACCTTTCATTTTCTTTAACCTCCTAAATTTTTCATCTTCTCCAACCTCCAAACTCTTCATCTTCTCCATTATTTCAATAATGAAACTCACATCTTTAATTCTCAAAATTAAACTCCCTAATTAAAGTAAAACCTTTTATATTCTAAACTCTTCCAAATTAATGTAAGACCTTTCAAATTCCATAACCCCTCAAACTCTTGAAATTCCATAACACCTCAAACTCTTTAAATTCTATAACTCCCAAAATCCTTCACATTCTATAACTCCTAAATCCAACACTATGTAAACATACCTCTTTTCTAAACTCAATCTACACTCATTCTCTAAAATTCCTCTCTTCCTCTCATCACGCCGAAGCCACCTTCGGAGTCGCAGGAACCACTATAGGAGACACCATCGGAGCCGCCACTACTTCGCCGATGAAGAGCATCTTCATCCTTTTCTTCACATTTTTGACTTCTCACTTTTTAATGAAGGGGTAAGAGATTATCTTTTTTTTTTTTTCTTCTTGAATTAAATTATTTTAATAAATCTTAGGTTAGCTCTTTTACTACTCAATAATCCTAATAACCTAAAAAAAACATCCATCATCTTATAAGCCTAATAAAATGGAGCCAAACCTATTTTCTAATTTCAGACCCGCTTAATACTAAAATCAATTTTGAGTATGTTATAAATATTAGAAAAAATCCCTAAAAATCATCTAAAATCATATATGTTTTTAATATTCTTAGAATATTTTTAATGTGTAGATTACTCTATTGAGCAATATCGGGAAACAAAATCTAGGTGAGTTCATTTTTTGACTCACTAATCATGCTATTTTATATACATGTTGTTTCAATCATGTTATTTATTTTGTGTAAATTGATTTGTTATTTTGTATGAATTTATAAATTACTTATTATATTTCTTGTCATCAAAAAATCTATTATCAATTGTCATTAAATTTAAATTACATAGTATAGTTAGAATTTAGAATAATCATATATACAAATTTGATAAATCACATAAAAGTTATATTCACGGAAAAATACTGTTCGTGATATCATTTTGTGTCGGTATCTAGAAAAGTTATTTTGTATGCTGGTTCTCTAATTAAGGAACGTGCAACGCACGGAAAATCTCCTAGCATCCATATAATTGCCTGGCCGATATCTCTATGATGTCTCGAATCAGTGACACTTAAATATAACTAATTGTGATTTATTGAATAAAGCATAAACTGAATGGACTCTATAAATCATGTTGTTAATAAATTAAGAAAAATCTAATTGAAATATTGTACCTGATATAATCAATATACTGTACTATACCTAAATGACACTGGGTTGGAGGAGAAACTGAATGATGTAAATATACTCTGTTTCGGTTGTAAACTTGTTAAGTTGTACAACTGAATATTTCGCACACCATGGGTGCGTGATGATTTGCTGGATCATACCTAACTATAATTCCTGTTTGCCTGACGGCAGGTCCGACTCAGCACCGGACAATCCTGTGACCATTTTCTGGGTCTGTACAGGAAACAATCGAAACAGTGGTATCCCATCAATTAGTTTTTCCAATTACATGACATCCTAGACAAAAATACCTCTATTATAAAGTTGACTTCCTAAATTAATTGACATCATTATTACAGATATCTCATTCCATATTTTCTAAAACTTGTGTTATTATTATGTTTGGATATAACTGCTATATTTCATATTCTTTCTGCGTTTTTATTTTGGTCTCAATCTGACGACCTGGGTGTGCATGCTCAGATTTACCGATAAACACGCCAAAACTGACGCAGGATCTAGTGTACTTTAAACATCATATTGAAGCTCCATAACGGATTAGATATTCCCTTCTTCCTTTTGTTTAATTTTATTATATTTTGTTTCAATTGTATCTAAACTTCATTCCAATAAATGAAAAGTCAAACTTTTGTTGAATTTTCTATCGTAATTACTGAGTATTATTGTGGCAAATTTATTGAGACTTTAGCATATTCAAACTGAATATGTTGCCGTACCTGTTACACGTGCTTGTATACCGTATATCGGGAGCGGGGCGTGACAATTTTACTCCTTCTCAATTTCTAAGGGGGAGAGGTGTTGGTAAAGTATGTGACATTTATGACTGTTCAAGGGAAGAAGTATTAAACGGGATTGATGTTTGATGTGTCTGTACATGTGTGCATGCATCTTACTCTATTATCATTTTTGTTATAGTTGTAATTGGCCTTAGATTGTACCCCTTTTGTTCAACGAGTTACACTTGTTTGTTGTAATAAAATATATTAAGGATATTGTTCCTTGTAATCATCTATATTGTAATTTTCTTTAGAACTGTTTTGGATGATGCAAATGTAATATTTTGGATTGTAGTTATGTAATTCTTCCCTATTATGCATGTTGATTGCATGGTTCTTTACTATTAAATACCTTGTATGTCCAATTTTAGGGTACCCGCCAATAATGCCTTATCCAGAAAAGGGGATTACTGTTGAAACTTTTGGAGTGTAATTTAGGGCGTTACAAACTCTAAATTTAGTCTCAGAGTGGTGAGATAGACCATAATTTTGTTATGTATCTTGATTTCATGGATCCAGTTTATGATATGACCGTACAGACCAAAATTTTTAAGTGGTCAGTGGTGAGATGGGAGTTTGAGAATATATTGTTATATCTCCATTCCTCTCACGAGATTGGGGAATATTGGCAATAATGAATTTTGAACAATGCTTAAAATATCTAAATCAACCACTTAATATCGAGCATATCATATCAGCACTTTAGAAATAGTGACAATATTAAATCGATATTATATGGTATATCGTGTATGCAACTCACAATCTAATATGATATATATAATATAATACTTATCATCTCTCTTTCTCCTTCCTCCACCTCAATTTGCAATTTGTAGCTAGGTCCACAATATCCAATTAAATTCTCTTGCTGGGTATCTAGAATTTAAGGCTCATCTCAGCATGCCTAGTTCACATTGAACACTTACTACCAAACACTGAATTTTTTTTTTACTTTTTTTGAGGTAACCAAATATTGAAACATAAAGGAGCTAATATTTGAAAGGAGAAAAAATTAAAAAAGGTTAAGGATTGTGTTCTTACTAGTGATCTCAGTTGACGGGCATTTCCAAATAAGAGGCCTGAGAGGAGATTAAACTAAGATCAATTATATAATTTGTAGTTAATTATTGATTAACGCAATGAATCATAGCAATAAAAGGAAGAAGTTGGATCATTACCCTCGGAGTTCTTGAAGCTATGGAGATGGAAACGGGACAACGAGGAATGGGGAAGCGCCATGAGAGAGAGAGAGAGCGAGCGGTGGAGATTCAGCGTCGCTCTATTTTATCCTTTATTGTTTCGATGCGGCCCAGTCCGTTGTGGGCCCCCGATGCGGCCCAACCCAAGATGTTCCCTTAAAAAATGTTGGGCTGACGTACTCCCAGCCTCTCACTTCTCTCTCTCAAAATACTTTGAATTCCTAATATATATGTGTGTGAATATAAAAAATTTAAATAATTCAGTTGGTTAGGTTGAATTTCGGATTTTAAAAACTGGAAACTGAACCTAATTATTTCAGTTAGATTCGATTTTGTTTATTCCTATTAGTTTCGGTTAGTTATTTTGGATTTAGTTATTTTGGATTTATCTGCTCGCTCCTAATTATTATAAAATCCGATAGGTCATCGTTTGCTTCTTTTTTTTTTTACATCTCTGCTATTTATTTCTTGATATTTGCAAACAATGTAATCTTTTCCTTCTTTTTTATTTTTTTAATTGTCTAAATATTCAGTTAATTAAGACCATTCCAATGCTTTTTTTCGCCATTCATAAACTGAACCAATAATTAGGATAAGCACGAAAACTAAAAATTCTATAAATACGGATACACCCAATACATTGAAACTCATTGCCCATGGATAAAGAAAGACCGTTTCGACATCAAAAACAACAAAAACTAGCACAAACATGTAATAGCGGATTCAGAATTGTATCCAAGCTCCTCCCATGAGTTCTATACCTGATTCATAATTAGAGAGCTTCTCTGATCCTTCATTAATCGGAGCTAAAGCTCTAGAAATTACAAATACCAAGATAGGAATAGCACCCGATATTATTAGAAATGTCCAGAAAATAAATTCTTAATTATAGCAACTTTTTTTTTTGAAATAATTTTTACAATTTCCTTGTTGCTGTTACCTGTGCCACTGTATTAAATTCAAAAACATTCTTTTTCTTACAGAGGAAAAAAAAAAAAAAATTAAGAGCCTGTCATGTGTATCAATAGATGACTGCCATTGAAAATTTTTAGTTACTCTCGAACTTAACAAGAACTAACATTGACACACAGACAATATGACTATATAACAATTTTGCTATCTATCTTTGTAGTTCGATGCATACTGAATCAACATTTTCAAGTTCACGGCTGATGATCCACCCTCCTCAACTGCCTTCTTCGCCATCACCGCATACTCCTTTGCCGTTCTTCTTCGCCCTTCTGCCTCTTCTCCGTCGTCCATCAATCTCTCCACGGCTTTTGCTATCTCCTCTCGCCCCAACACCACCTCGTCTTTCGCATCTCCCGCCGCCCATTCCGTCGGCTTACTCACACCAACAGGAACTCCAATCTTTAGAACCTCTACAATCAATCTTTCATTCAAAAACTGCTCAGCGAACATCGGCCATGTCAGCAACGGCAGTCCTGCACACACACCATCAAGGGTCGAGTTCCACCCACAATGCGTCACGAACCCTCCTAATGCTACATGGGACAGAATCATCGCTTGCGGTGCCCAGCCTCTGATCACAATACACTTGGACTCATCGGAGAAATTCTCCGACAACCAGTTCTCTACTTCTGGGTTCTGCAGTGACTTGACCACCCAGATGAACGGTCTGTTCGAAGCTAGCAGACCTGAACCTAGCTCAACCAACCGGGCAGGTGCGAGTGAGCTCATGCTACCAAAGCAAACATAGACCACCGACTTTGGGCTCATGGAATCGAGCCAGCTCCTGCACTTGGTCTCATCAATTGAAGTCTTACGGCCCCTTTCAGCCATGTCTTCGCTCCCCTCGTTACAAAGCGAAACTGGCCCTATCATCCAAAATGTCTTCCCAGTCGATTTCTCTAGCAGTTCGCTGTATCCAGCCTCCAACTCATCGAAGCTATTGATCACAATGCCATCTGCTCCAAGTTCGGACTGCCTAATCTCTTCGTAGATCTCCTGGAACTGACGTGACGCTTGAAATTGCCTCGGTAGCTGCATCCTAGTGATTTCGATTTGCTGTGGCAGGCCTGGAAGCACGAAGGGCTCCGAATCCGATGACACAGTTTCATGCGACTTGTGCCGTGTCAGGTTCTCGAGGCACAAAATCGCGAAGCAGTTGTACCCCTGGAAGATAAATCGGGGCACACTGAATTCGTGATGTATGGAGGAAATCAGAAATGATGCAGCTAGGATCTGGAGTCTCTGGGTCTCGAAGGCAGTCGATAAGTGGCTGCTTGAGCATTTTGGATGCGTTGGAGAAGTTTGGGATCAGTGATCTAGATGGGAGGGAATCGAGATTCTCGCAACCGTCAGGCAACCCGAATTCGGATGAAGGGAAGGTGAATGGGATGAAGTGGATGGGGAGTTTGGATTGGGAGATTCGGTCTGTGGTGGGCTTGATGCGGGAGAGATTGGCTGGTGTGGTGATCAAGGACACTGTGATGCCTTGACGGGCGAGGAGACGGGCGATGATCATGGGAATCATGTGGCCTTGGGCTAGCCATGGGACGAGAACAAAGTGTAGGTTCTGGTGAGTTGAAGACCGAACCGTCTCCATTATGCTAAGGTCAAGCTTGCATTCTGCGAAAAACTTTTTCATCTCGGTTGTGCCGGTCATCCGTTTACATAAGTTAGTGAGAATGCAGCTCAAGTAAGGAAATTACAAAACAAACCTTGCCATTCAGCGTTAGAAAAAAACAATCTTGTCAGCATAAAAATGTGCACATGCAGAGACTTTCTACACCCTCTATTGACATGGAAATAAAAGCAATCAAATTTCACTCCGAATTGTTTTGCATTATATCACATTTATCACATTTCTGAGTAAAGTATTACTAATAGATATCCAAAAAGCCGTAGGCTTTTTATAAAAAAGAACCACACAATCATAGTGTACAAAAGAAATGATCTATATTATTACAATTCATAAATATTATATTGCATTATCAAAAAAAACTTGAAAAAGATACATATAGATAGTTATAAGAATGTGTTACTTATTCTAATATATATATATATATATATATATATATATATATATATATATATATATATATATATATATATTTGAAATTATATCCTCAAAAAGAAAAAAGTGCGTTGCCCAATACAAATGACAATATAACAAAAGAAGTACAACTCAATGACATTTACAAGATAAGACTAGAAACAACAGTTATAAGGAAGAAAATGGTTACATAAAAAAAGAGAGTCTCTAATGATCTACTGGGGTTCACTCGCTCCTGGGAGTAAGGATCTTCGATCGACGGGTCCTTTTCGAAGTCGACAACACATGGGAGTGCGGAGGTAGCCCAGAGTTTAGACTCGATAAAAAATAATTTAAGTATATAAAAAGTAAAACAGTATGGAGACAACAACCATAAAATGAAAACAAAAATAGCGCAAGTATACAAGTAATCAGGATCATATAGTATGGAACTAGATTATTATGAAGTTTTCTTGGTACAGTATGGCAAACAAATTCATTAATTATCTTTATTTGGAGCTAATTGATAGACGGAACACATCTGCTAGAAGTGAATCATACATACCCAAAAGTACACATAAAGCCTATTTATCAAAGCATATGAATCACACTACACAAGATTTTTGCCAGAGTGGTGGCAGTCCAACGCATACTGAATCAACATTGTCAAGTTCAAATTTGATGACCCGCCCTCTTCCATTGCTCCCTTCGCCATCTCCGCAAACTCCTTTGCTCTCATCCTCCTCCACTCCGCCTCCGCGCCTTCCCCCATCAGTCTCCCCACGGCCTCCACTATCTCCTCTCTTCCGACCACAACCTCGTCCTTCTCTCCGTCTTGCCAGTCCGTCTGCGTCTTCACCCCAAGCGAGACGCCAACCTTCAGAACCTCCACCACCAACTTCTCATTCAAAAACTGCTCCGAGAACATCGGCCATGTCAGCATCGGCAGCCCTGCACACACACATTCCAGGGTCGAGTTCCACCCACAGTGCATCACAAACCCTCCGACCGCCTCGTGCGACAGAATCATGGCTTGCGGCGCCCACCCTCTTATTACAAGGCACTTGGACTCGTCGGTGAAATTTTCTAACAACCACCTGTCTACTTCTCCATTCGGCACTGATTTGATCACCCAAAGGAATGGTCTGTTCGAAGCTAGCAGACCTGATCCTAGCTCGGCCAGTTGTGACGGACCAAACGTGGCCAGGCTGCCAAAGCAAACATAGACCACAGAGCTTGGGCTCATCGAATCTAGCCAGCTCTTGCATTTGGTCTCATCAACTGAAGCCTTGTTGCCCCGTTCAGCCAGATCTTTGCTATCCTTGTTACTGAGTGAGACTGGCCCAATCATCCAAACCTTCTTGCCCATCGATTCCTCCAGCAGTCGGCTATAGCCAGCCTCCAACCCGTCAAAGCTATTGACCACGATGCCATCAGCCGCAGCTTCAGACTCCCTGATCTCTTTGAAAATTGCATCGTACTGGCTCGATAATGCATTAAGCGGAGTCGGCAGCTGTATCCTGGCGATCTCAAGTTGCTGTGGCAAGCCAGGAAGCACGAATGGCTCCGTCTCCGAAGCCACCTTTTCGTGCGTCTTGTGCATCATCAGGTTCTGGATGCACACAAGTGCGAAGCAGCTGAATCCTTGGAAAACAAATCTGGGGACACTGAACTCACGAGCTACGTCAGCGGTCCACGTATAAACGAAATCGGTGATGATGCAGGTTGGGGGTGGGGTCTTGGGATGGCGAAGGTAGTCGATGAGTGGTTGTTTGAGGGTTCTGGATGCACTGAAGAAGTTGCCAATTAGAGATTTAGGAGGCAGGGAGTCGAGATTTTCGCAGCCTGCAGGCAGGCCGAATTCCACTGATGGGAAGGGAAGCGAGACGAAGTGGATGGGGAGTTTGGCTTCCTGCATACGGTCTGCGGTTGGCCTTATGCGGGACAAGTTTGCTGGGGTGGTGATGAAAGAAATCGTTATGCCACGATGAGCAAGGAGGCGGGCAATGTCGATCATGGGGATCGTGTGGCCTTGTGTGAGCCATGGTATCACAACAAAGTGTAGGTTTTGGAGAGATGAATGACTCATTAGATTTGCCATATGTTCGTTGAGCATGAGAAATGAGACTGGCTTCAAGTTTTCGCGTTCTTATATGGTAGCAAATGGTTGGTGATGACAAAGCAACCGATTACTGTTATGCCTAGGAATTTATGTCGACACTTGTGGTTGTAACCCTTTGCGTATTGTTTACTTTTCTTTTGAACGAAACGCGTAAGATATTTGTCTCAAATTTTTCTTAGAAAAAGAAAAAAAAAAAAAAAAATCAGATATTGACCAACTCAGAACACTTTCTATTTTTAAGTTGTATATGTGGAATTAGAGTAGGCTATGTTTTTTTTAGATAAAACTATAAAGTATAAGTTTTTAGTGTTCCATTAAAAAGATATTAATAGAATATTCTCCAGATAATTAAAAACAAAAATAAAAAAAAGAATATTCGTTTTGCATACGTATATGCAAAAAAATTATAGACAAATAGGATTTTTCTTGATCGCGTATTGTTGGTATATTCTTATGTGAATGTGGAATCCACCATTGAAACCTATCTCGTTCTCTTTCAATGTCTTCTACACACCATAACTATTCCTGCAAATGTTCATATCGATGAATGCCATTCTTTGCATCACACTTGTCACGTAGATGTGACTGCACCGCCTACGTCTGGAATTAGAGTAGGCTATCAATCTGCGATGCCGTAAAACTTCTTGTATTTAGGATGCTTCCTTGGGCTTACATTGGCGGAGACTTTGTCAAACAAAGTTTCACATCAGTGTCGACATTAGAGTTGCTTGCATCTCAGGACAACCAAAGAAGAAAAAGAAAATGCATTCTAGTTTTTCCAGTCAAAGTCAAAGAGATTGTCATGAAGTTGGAAAGTTCAATGTTCACTTGAGGCTTTTTTACTAGCATCTTTTCTTCTAGAGATGCATCAATGATGTCAGAATTTGGTGAGAGCGGTTTTGGTCCGATTTTAGTCAATTCTCACAAAATTGAAATGGAAATCGGAACCAAAATAAACAAATTCGGCTCCATTTGGTTCGGTTTTATTATTCCATTGCAATATTCTAAATAAAACTGGTTTAAAAATTATAATTTTAATTAATTTAGTAAACATATATTTTAGCAGACATATCTATTCAGATATCAAATTGGTTATATATATATATATATATATATATATATATATATATATATATATATATATATATATAAGTAAACGGGAAATTCACTGACGGTGAAGGAAGTTATTTCACCGTCGCTTAGATGACTCAATAAAATTATTATAAGTGGCGCTATTCAAGATAACAAATAAATGAATTTGCTTAAACGCCCTTTGAGTGGTACTACGTGTAATAATTTTATTGGCCACTTAAGCGGCGGTGAAAGAACTCCCTTCAATACCGGTGAATTTTCCGTTTACTCATATATATATATATATATATATATATATATATATATATATATATATAGAGAGAGAGAGAGAGAGAGAGAGAGAGAGAGAGAGAGGGGGGAAATGGGAAATTCACCGGCTATGAAGAGAGTTCCTTCACCGCCGCTTAGGTGGCTCAATAAAATTATTACAAGTAATGTCACTCAAAAAGTGATTAAGAGAGTTCTTTTATTTGCATGAGTGAATCCTAGGGAGTTGAGATCATGAAAGACCAAATCAAAACTAAAACCCAAGAAATTGGGTATGAGTGAACTCTAGAGGGTTGAGATCATAATGCAAAAGAATTTTTTAAAAAAAATTTATTGGAGATAGTGAAAGTGAACTGCAATTCAGGTAACTTATGTAAGCTGTCAGCTCATTTTTATTTTTTTCATATATATATATATATATATATATATATATATATATATATATATATATATATATATATATATATATATATATATATATATATATAAAGCAATATATGCTCACATGTATTATAATGTTTAGCTAGTTCGTTCGGTTCAGTTTGATTTCAGGTTTCAAAGCTCGAAATAATAAAAAAACAGTCCAAATTATTACGGTTATATTTGATTTTTCTTATTCAGATTGGTTTCACTTGGTTTTTTTGGTTTTTTACTTTAGTTTTCACTGAACTCTATTCACCCTAGTCAATATTGTAGAAAGTAAACTAATATTCTGACCTGTGCGAAATGCACTAAGGTAATGAATTGCTTTCAACTTTTTTTAAAGCCCCACGATCTCTCTGTTTTGGGAGTTTCAAAAGGAGCACACCATTTTTTCAAGTGAACCCACTTTTTTAAGGGTTGTCTGGACAAAAAATACATTAGATAGTAAGCTCACTAGGAAAAGTTGCGTGCTCCTTTGGAAACTCCCTGTAGCTGCAATGGTGAATCTTTTTTTTTTCCCTATCTAAGTTTAGAATGACACAAAGAAGAGTATTGTCAATTCAATTTGGCTAGAAAAATGCTGCTCGCTTAGACACTCACTGGTATTGTCAATGCACTAGAAAACTGAGAAATTTCAGAGGTTTATAAATGTGGTGTAAAAGTTTGATACTAAGAAATCAAGAGTGCATAGAAAGTTAAATGACATTCTGAATTCATATGAAGTGATAAAAAAGAAATATTGAGAGATTGATTTTAATAGTTTTATAATATCTGGTAGTAAAGGTATATGACTTAATGGGTAGAGAACTATTTTCATTTTTGTTAGTTAATGAGATTTATAAGAAAAGCAGAAAGAGCCAATACAATTGTGTAAATTGCATCTCCAGTTTTGACCAGAGCAGGGAGTGCTCAATAAGTTCTTACTTATTGAGTCTAAATTTATCCTTCTATGAAGCCCAAGATAGGAAGCTCAATGGGCCCCCATGATCCATGATCGCCAAGGCCCAGTACCACCTCAAATTATCTAAATAAGGAATTTGGACAAGATTGGACTTTTGTACTTAAAAAAATTCAACAAATCTCTTTCTACTATCAGATCATTACCAAACAGATATAATAAGAAAGCAACATATCTCTCTTTGCCATATTTCCTTGAAGTTTAATTCCATTTTGAAGTCCGGACCACCATACCAAAACTCTAAAGTTTTGATGAGAGTTGAGAAAAATTATGTTCCCTATCATGTACTTGGTGGGTTCACAAGCATCCATCTTTTTGAGTTTTTACATATAATCATACATCAAATCATATACATATAATCACCCATCAAATTATTTCATTTTGTTTTCTATATAAGACGATATTCTAAGATTCCATTCAGACAGAAGCCTTATATATAAATTATAATTAATCTTCAAATTGCATTTCAAAAAAAAAAAAATAACATTCTTATCATCTGTAGGAAAGTATTTCATTCATGGAACACATTTGTCAAAAATATCTTTTAAAATTTTAATAACAAGTATTAAAATTCAATAGATTAAATTATTTGAAATGATGGTCTCTTATCGATGATCTCGACTTGTTTGGAGATCTAATGTAATGATTCTATCATTTTGAAGTCTACCACTTTAGTTTTTCCCCAATTTTCATTTATCCCTCAAATTTCAATTTTACCTATGGCAATATCATGTGACTTGAGTCAAATTATAGGCAATGACACGCTTGCAAATTTTAAGAAAGAGTGGTTGGGAGAGCAAACTCCAATGTCTCTTTCATGCACATCACCATTCTCTCTCCGCTCCCCTTTAGTATAAGACTCAATCTTTCCTCATCCTCATTTCTCAGCTCGCTCTTTTTCATTTTCTTCTTCTTCCTCTCCTAAGCTCCAAGCTCAGTCCAAATGAACCTAAGCGAACACCACTAGGGCCCTTGTTCGAACACAAGGCAAGGACTTACGTTACACACTTATGTCTTTAGTAAGAACCGCACTCTAGCTACATATAATTATACTTAGCCATAAGCTCTTCTCTCTCAATTCTCTCTCCAGCAAGAATCTCGGGTCTCCCATTCCTTGAGTAGTTATTGACCCCTATCGAGTTCATGTTATTAGCTCAACAAATCTCTCTATTTAGATCCTAAATTTTTATCAAAGAGTCCAAACGAAATTCATTCTTCCTTAGTTTATGTTAGAATTCAATTCCTACAACTTTTCATTGAATTATTTTTTGCTAATCTTGACTTTAACTTAGTCGAAACTCGAGCTGAAATCGTTAATACTCGATAGAATAGTTGTTATATGTTGTCACTTATATATTCTATTGGCATTTTGACCATAACTTTCAATCCATAAATCCAATCGAGCCGGTTCCACTCTTGTTGGAAAGAGAATTCAATTCCAACAATTTTCAAGTTTTAAATTTTCCTAATTCCACCTCTAACCCATCCATAATTGGGTCTAAAATAACTCCATCGTGTAGCGCCCATCTGCAAATTAGAAAAACTTTGAACCCGATTTTGAGAGGATTAGAAGAGGAATTGGGGAAAAAAATAGATATAAAATTCATAAAAATTGAAT
Organism: Dracaena cambodiana; assembly: GCA_036321105.1. NCBI lineage: Eukaryota > Viridiplantae > Streptophyta > Magnoliopsida > Asparagales > Asparagaceae > Dracaena > Dracaena cambodiana. Next base: position 45,785,501 of record JAYEPQ010000007.1, read on the forward strand.
TCTCTTTCTAAAAAGACTAGAATCAACTCGATTTGGAATTGTGAATGGAAAGTTATGATTAAAATACCGAGAATTGTAGGAGGGACAATACAAATCAGTTGTGCTATCAATCAATTTCAGCTCGAATTTCTACTGAGTCAAGATTAGCCCAAATGATACAAAGGAAAGTTTTATGAAATTGAATTCTAATATAAACCTAAGAAAAATGAACTTGTTTGGGCTCCTTGATCAAAAGTTATGATCAAGATATCATGAGAGTGTACTCGTGACAACATAGAGCTATTGTGAGTCCACTCGGATTCCAACTAATCTAAAATCAATATTAGTAAAAATAATATAAAGAAAAGTTGTGAGGAATGAGTTCTTATATTAATAAGAGAAGAACAAGTTTGTTTGGAGCGACGGATAAAAAGTTATGACTCTTCTATCAAGACGTGTTGATTTAATCAGCATTAATTCATCACAGAAGATTATCATTTGGGGTTTGGTAGACCCAAGGTTGGTATTATTGCTAGAGTAACAGTTGAGAAGATGAATCACTAAGCTAAAAAAAAAAAAATAAAATAAAATAAAAAATCATATTTTTACGAAAAATTTAGTTGCTATCTAGTTAGAGGGTTGAGGAGGAGATGTCATTCATTACTAAAAATGTATGATTTTTACCTTGCTTTAGAAAGAGTGTCTTGGCAGTGCTTGGATTCAATTGGAGCCAAACTTATAGTCCAAAAAAAATGAAAAAGGGAAACATATTAAGAGGAGGAGTTTTGAACGAGAAGAAAAGGGAGAATCGCGCCGTATATATTCAAGTAAGGGGGAGAATATACACTTTCCACCACTCCTCTTGCAAATTGCAAGAATGCCATTATTCATCATTTAACTTATGTCAAATGATCGTACCAATGAAGCAAAGAATGAAGTTAGAAAGAAAATTGAAAATTAAGGGAAAATACAAGTGGTGGGTTAGATTTTTTTACGAATTTTTGTGCAAATTGTATAAAATTAGCTTCTTTTGATAATCTTAATTAAGCCACAAATATTTATATAAATAATTTTGTCTAATTCAATTGTCATTACAAAAATATTTTATACTCAAATAGTAAATTTGAGATATCCATTACATTACTAAGCCTGTCTAATGGGCCGGGCTTGGCCCGGCCCGGCCCGGGCCAGTTCCCGGCACGGCACGTTCCCCAAAGCCGTCGGCACGGCACGGATGCCGGGGGTCGGCCCGGGCTCGGCCCGTCGGCCCGACACGGCAGGCCCGGGTTTTTAAAAAAAAAAAAAAAAAAAAAAAGGAGTTATAAGATAAAAACAAATGTTATATTAAATATAATCTCATTACATTTATATAATTACTCTATAAATCTCTTTAGAAATTATACAAAGTCCAAAGAGAGGGGAGAGGAACTTAGCCGTCACCCTCAACTTGTTCTTAATATATTTTCTAAGAGATTTATAAGTCAAAAATTAAAAAAAAAAATTGAAAAAACATGAATATCCTTACAAATTTAAATACTTTTAATCAAACTACATTTTCTTCTGGTAAGTCGAAGGTCCCTAGTACATCTTCATTAGTCAAGTCTTGTTCCCTGTCTTCTGCGTCGTACCCATCCTTCAAGCAGACACACATCTCCAATGTGTCCGACGCCATTGAGGTTCTTTTCTTCTACACACATCTACATTTTCTTCTGTCTTCTGACGCCCGTTGGGGAGCTATTTGCAAAAAAATTTTGCAAAAACCCCCCCTAAACACCTCAACGGCTATTTTTCTAAAAAAAAAAAAAAAACGGCTGCCGTGCCTGGCCGTGCTGCCGGCACGTCCGGCCCGTGCCGGACACGCCCGGCCCGTTAGTCACCTCTATACATTACAGAGAGAATATAATAAAAAATTCATGAACATTCAAGTTCAAATTCTTCTGTTGAAACTTATTTTTAACAAAAGACCACACTTCAATAACTCCATTACATTCAAATTATAAAAATCAACAAAAAAATCCGAGAAAAAATTTCCAAAAAAATGAAAAAGAAAAACGACAAATCAAACCAAGTATTTATATCATACTAACTGCCTCGCAAGCCTCCTCCACCAAGGGAGCTTCAAAAGGGGCACAACTTTTTTCCTAGTGAGTCCAGTTTGATTTTAGTAAAGAGAAAATTTCTTAGTGAGCACGTTTACTATTCCGAAAATACCCTTTACCATATATTCCTCATCTCCCTCTTCTCTCCTCATTTTTCCTCCAACCGCCTAACCCAAAACCCTAACTTTCTCTTTCCTCTTTCCCTCCCCCCTCCCCTCATCCTCTCTATCATTTTCTCCAACTCCTTCCCCTTCCAAATCTCCTCTCTCTTCCATTTGAACAGCCGACGCCGCTACTCTTGCCGGCGAGGAAGAGACGCCGAAGCTACCGCAACTGCAACCGCCGACGCCACCGCCAGCGAGCTCTGGACGTTACTGCCGGTGTTCTCCCGTTGCCTCCGCCGCCTTCCCGCCATTAGTATGTGAGTATTCTTAATTTAGCAATATTTATTTTAAAATTTAAATTTTTTTATTTTTGGATCAAACAACTCTTGATTGTGATTTTGTTGGGATGGAGAGGAGGAAGAGTGAAGGAGGTATCAAATTTGGTTCTAGCAATTTTTTGTTAATTTTGATTTTTAATATTTAGATTATAATTATGAAGAAAATTTAATATTGTAGTCGTAGTGGTAAAATATGCGAAATTTAGTTATTTTTCTAATCATAGACGATAAACCATTTATTGTATGTGTGCATGTATTATGACTATATGATATATACATGAACGAGTCCACTGTGTTGTATTAGTCACTGGAGAAAAATAAGTGCATGGTCATTGACGACAACGGTATGGGATGTTATTCAGTGCACTTGCGAAAATTAAAGCCGTGATCAGTGGTTGCATTCAGCCAGGAGAACCACCAAAAGAACAAGTAGAGGAACAAACACTAGAACAGACCACTCCTGATGCACCGGATACAGCGGTTATGACTCGAACCAGAAGCAGACATCACCCCCCCGGGAAGACACGAAGACCGTGATTAGGTTATATTCTAAGTGCATTGATATGGATGTTGTTAAAAAATGAAGCGACAAGTGACAATATTTTCTTTTAAATAATTTGCTATTTTCATGAATATTTGCTTTTTGTTTGTATGGGAGCTTACTTGGTTTATCCGTATGTGTTGCAACCAAGTGACTGATATGTTTTCTTTGATCGAAGTGCTTATTTTGGTGGAAGTGACTAAACATATTCTTCGTATCAGTATATCAGCAGTTGTATCTTTGTATCAGTGTATCAGTGTTGTCTTCACTATATCATAGTATCATTTTGGTGGAAGTGACTAAGCTTATATTTGCTCTTTGTTTGTATTGGAGCTTATTTGGTTTATTTATATGTGTTACAACCAAGTGACTGTTATGTTGCTTTGGTGGAAGTGCTTATTTTGGTGGAAGTGTTATCTTCACAATATATTTTTTTGGTTGTTTGTATGTATGAGAGCTTAAACATATGCTTCACTATATCATTATTTCACTATATAATTCTTCGTATCAATGTATCAGTGTTGTCATTAATATATCAGTGTATCATTGTTATCAGTGTTCATGTACTGTGTATAGACAAATAGCCTTTACATTTATAAAATAAGCTCATTTCTCTTATCCTCATCTGAACTTTTTTGATGTATTGAATTAAATGCATTTATCTCAAACATGTTTATCCTAATTGAATTCCCCTCCAAACACCAAATTGTTGATTATATGCAGGCATGGATTCATGCAAGGATTTTCGCCTGGTATGAGGCTCACCAAGAATTTTTGACCCCAACTAAAGGACCGGCGGCGGATAGAAAAGAGAGCCAATTTTTTTTTCCCTTTTTTATTTTTTATCTTTTGAATTTATTTGGATTTATTTGTGTATTGATGAAATTTGTAGTCGGAAAGCATAAACTTTATGTATAAGTTCCATGATCTCATTCAGTTGATTGTATATTTCTCAAACTCCGAGTTAATAATAAATTACGTGATTTTATTTACCATATGATTGAGCTGGTATATTAGTGTGTTCTGAATCTGTTGGTGATTGTTTTTTTTTTTTTGGTTTTCTGGAATGGGTTGCAAGTATTTAATTCTATTTTTCTTATTGTTTATGGTGGTTAACATATGTAAATATTTATCAATTTCGAAAAAACCGAATCGAATAGAAATAGAAATTAAATTGAATAAATTCTGTTTAGTTGGGAGAAAATTTCATTTATTTTGGGAAAAATAAAATAAAGTAAAATGTGATTAGATAACATAGTAGTGGTCTAATAAGAAGAAAAATTTATAGCGGTATGTTTTTGTCACAACAACCAAAATATTAAAAAAATCGCAAACCAATTTTTTTAAAAAAAATAAAAATTTGCTTGCTGTTGCCAGGGATTGAACTTGGGTCACCCATATGACATTGTAAGACTACTAACCACTATGCCACAACAACTTTGTGGATAATAAAACAAACAAATACTACTTAGCTCCTGTCCGGGGTATACACCAGGACAAAATTTATTTGTCCGGACTGAGAGTTCGGACAGCGGACTGCTGTCCGGACTGTCAGTCCGGACAAAATACTGCTATCCGTACTATCAGTCGGACTATGAGTTTTTTTTGGGTTATTAAATTTTAACAATTTGCAATATTTCTAGGATTTTTAAGTAAGCAAAGATCTAATAAACTCAATTTTTGAAATTTAATTTGTGAGATTATTTAATATGAAAAAAGATTTGATAGAATAGTTGTAGGATTTAGGTTTTTTTTTTTTTTTTTTTTTTTTTTTTTGGGTTTACTGAATTGCAGTTTGATTTGAGAAGAGGAAGAGAAAGAGGTTGAAGACAAGGGCAATTCAGTCCAAAAAATTTAATGGCAAACTTGTAATAAAATCGAAATTTTTAATTGTGCTCACTAGAAAAAAGTTGTGCCCCTTTAGAAGTTCCCCTCCACCAACGGACCCAATGTGGGCCCAATCCGACTCGTTCACACCTCACACTGATGGGGAGTTTCTAACGGAGCACACTATTTTTACTAGTGAGCCTGCTTTACAGAGTATTTTGAGCCCATACAGCTATTAAATGGGCTCACTAGGAAAAATGGTGTGCCCCTTTAGAAACTCACCCCGACCTAGCTCGATCAACCATCGGATTCATCTTCAGCGAGAAAATTTGGGAGTTTCTAGATGGGCACAACTTTTTTCCTAGTGAGCCCACTTAAAACTTCTGTAATTTTACATTATTGCCATCTAAACTTTTGGACCAAAATACCCCTCCCTCACCTGCTCGCCCTCGCTCTCGCGGCCTCGCCCTCCTCGCCCTCGGACCCCCCCTCGCCCCCGCTCCCCCTCGCCGGCCCGCTCGCCCTCGCCCCCCCTCGCCGGCCCCCTCGCCCTCGCCCCCCCTCGCCGGCCCCCTAGCCGCCCGCTTGCCCTCGCCCCCCTGCTCGCCCTCGCGCTCGCCCTCGCCCCCCCTGCACGCCCTCGCCCCTCTCGCCCCCCCGCCCCCGCCCCCCCTCGCTAGCACTCGCTCGAATTCCCTGTTCGGGCTAACCAGCCCGGATCCAATTACTGGGTCCGGGCTGCTAGCCCGGATCAGAACTGTGGATCCGGGCTAGCAGCCCCGGACCCAGTAAGTGGATCCGGGCTGGTTAGCCCGGACAGTGTACCCAAAATATGCAGTTCTGAATCCGAGCTAACAAATAATAGAGTTCTCTAATAATTTTTTTGGCTCCTTTTTGTTGGTCAGGTACCAAATAATATACAACTCCTCATCCGGGCCAAAATTGAAAACTTCTCATCCGGACTAGCCAGTTCCGACATGGTGTCTCTGTCCGGATTTACAGTCCCGGATCGGCTATAATTGATCCGGTTCTGTAAACCCGAATTGCGGAGCACGAGGAGCGGTGATTTTTGGGGGAAAAGGTGGGAGCAATATAAGCATTTAGTGGACCATTTTAGCAATATAACTTCATATCGTTTGTGAATCAATTCTAACACAAATATACAATTGAAGGCAACAAATTATCTTATTTTTATATATTACAACATAGATCATTTCCATCAAGCCTTCCTGCAACATGAATCAATCCATCATAACACCAAGCTGTTTACAAAAAAGTTAGAACTCTTACACTCAAAGGAAGAAAGGCCAAACCTTCACTCTGATGCTCGGATCAATCCCCTAAAACCCGCAAATAGGACAATCAAAACAAAAAAAAAGTAATTTAAATAAATTATCAATCAATCAACATCAACGAAACTCCAAATAATTAGATTCTCTTTCTCCATTCCTTGCTTTCTTCAGTAACTTGACACCTCCATCTCGAAGCTTCCCCTCTGCAGAGAACAGACTCTTCCATCTCCTACGAGAATGCGCGCGTCTCCTTCTCCGCGAGGACCAAGACGAGCTGATGCTATGTCTGCAACTAAGATTTAAGGGGAGATTGAGAGAGAGAGAGAGAAGTGAGAGAGATGAAAATGAAGAAGATGGAGAAGATAAGGGCAAAAGTGGTATTTAGGTATGCTCACTAGGAAAAAATGAGAGATTGAGGAAAGTGGGCTTGGGCTCACTAGGAAAAGTGGGCTCACTGGGATAAAATTTGTGCCCATCTAGAAACTCCCGAAAATTTTGGGGAGTTTCTAAAGGAGCACACCTTTTTGCCCAGTTAAGCTATAAAGTGGGCTCACCAGAAAAAGTGGTGTGCTCCTTTGGAAGCTCCCAAATTTTGCAGTCGCTCCGCTGCTCCCAGAGAGAATGGCGCTACGCTTTTCTCGCCTCTCTCGCAGGCTCGCCCGACCCCTGTCCAAATTCTCAATAATCCCCCGCTCTCAAAACCCTAACCCTTTCGAACCCCTCGCTTGCTCCCAAACCCTAGAGACCCACCCGCCCTTCTTCTTGTCGAGAAACCCTAGGATCGGATTGCCATTGCTGTCGCACCGGCGGATCTTGGATGGATTCGGGTACACCACTTCGCTCGCTTCGATCTCGAGTTCATCGGGAGCTACGAAGGAGGAGGGTGACGAAGAGAGGTCGAAGAGTTTGAATGGATCGAGTCAGTGCTCTTGGATCGACCTCTACTTGCCGAAGGCGGTGCGGCCGTACGCGCTGCTCGCGAGGTTAGATAAGCCGATCGGCACTTGGCTGCTCGCTTGGCCTTGCATGTGGTAATTAGTTTCTTCTCTTATTTTATTATTATTTTATATTTGAAGTAGATTTTATCGGAAATGCAACTTAAATTGCTAGTTTTAGTGTGATTGTTACAGCAAATTTGAGGCTCTGGTGTTGGTGTTTAGTAATAAGATCGAGACTAGCGTTATAGAAAGCTTGGTTATAGTTGTTCTTCTGAAAAAATTTTTAGAGTAAATTGTGGGATAATGTTTCACTGCCTTCTACACTAAGGGGCTGTTTGGTCACTTGTAAGTGATGTTTCCCAAGATGATACGATGGCTTTTTTGTAGAGAGGAAAACAAAAATGCCTTAAGCAGTTTTTTTTACAACTACAAGTACTAGTTTAAGTGGTTTCAATTACAGTCGGACGCATTTGCAACTGGAATTGCAACCAAACAGCGGAAAGCGTTACTTGCAGCAAAAGTGGCTGCAATTGCTACCACTTTACATACTTGCACAAGCAACCGAACACCCCCTAAATACCTTTAATAGTTTTTAAACACCATAACTGCTTTGCACTTTCAAACTAAATGTTTGTGATATTTGCTGAACGACTACAGGATGTCGGCATTTGGGTTCTACACCAGGACAAGGGGTTGATCATTGAAGAATTCCGAGTTCCCATATTGATTCATAAAGTGAACTTGGAATATCATGTGAGAGCTTAGTTATGAACTTTACTGTTTAATTAGGGATCTGAACCAGTAAGGGGTTACTACAGGCACATTGATGCAGAAAACAAGCACACTAATAATTTATATAAGTAGAGAGTGGTTTTTACAGCTGGAGTGGGTTGAACAGATAGACTCGGTTGGAAGAAGATTATGGAGAATATGAGAAGCAGTGTTCTAAATATCGGATATCGGTGACATACCGGTCAACCGAATTACGTACCGGATACCGAACGGGATATCGTGATATAACCCTAAATACCGGAGTGTCATATCAGTGTCATACTGATTAAAAAATAATCATATAAATGGTTATATAGAACATACTAAAACACATAAATAAATTTTATAATATTTACCTTGGCTTATTTACATTAAACTTACGAATTTGCAGATACTGTTTATGCACAAAGTGACAGATAATCATAAAATTAAGAAAAATAATGATAAAGTTTCATCGGAATACTTCACCTTCAAATGTCCTACTTCTCAATCAATAAAAATTTTAAACTACATATTACTTCAACAAAACCTACAATTAAAAGGTCCTACATGTTAATTCAATAAAAAAAATTTACTACATATTACTTCAACACTCTAATTACTCATTACTCAATAAATTCTCAAAGTTCAATTAAATTCACTTCAAAATCCCAATATACTCATTAACTTCACCTCAAAATCCCAATAAATTTTACTGTTCGCCTACTGATATATTGAATCAGTGGGTCGAATGCTGATTCAGTAAACTGAATCAACGTTCGACCCACTCATTCAATGAATCAGTGGGTCGAAGTCCATGATTCGACAGAAATTGCACAAAAAATTAAAAATTTCAATACAAAACGCAATTAACTTCAGTTAACTATTATATTTATAAAATAAATTAAAGAAAATTATAACTCTAATTAAAATTAACATGAAATTAACAAAAAATTACTTATCAGTAGGCCGAATCGGCCGGCGAAAGTGAAAGTTGGTGGAGGAATTGGTTGGCAAAACTCTTGTTGAAGTCGGACGGCCGGCGAGAAGAGTCGGCGACTCGTCGGATGGGGATCGATCGTTCGCGGGGAGAAGAGTCGGCGACTAGTTAGGATTGGGCTTGATTGCTCGATCTCTTTTTATCGATCGTTCGCAGGGAGAGAGAGAGTCGGAGAGTGGGAGAAAGAGGGGGAATCGATCGATTTGGGAATCTAGGGTTAGGGTTCGCTCGTTCCCTCGATTTCGCGGGGAAGAGAAAAGAGAGCGAGAGAGAACGATCAAGTGTTCAACGAATTTTTTCATTCCTCCCAATCCGTTAAGTGGGTTTTATTTCCTAACGGGTCGGATTTTTAATGGGTTTAACTCACAGCCAAAATTCATTCCCATTGAAACCGATATTGAGTAATACCGGCCGATATTTTTTATCTTATTATCGGCCGATATATCGCCACATGGCCGATATATTGGCCCATACCGGTCCAAAATGAGAAATGATAAAAAATTCACCTCACCATCTCGTTTCTTTGTATTTTCGATATACCGGCCGGTATACCGGTATACCGGCCGGTATTTAAAACACTGATGAGAAGGATATTATACATATAAGTGAAGGGTGATTTTTACAGGTAGAGTGGGTTGATCGACTAGGTTCGGTTGGAAGAAAATTATAGAGAAGATGAGAATGATGGTGTGGAGTATGCACTGTATGAGGAGGGTGTGGAACTGGTTCTGGCATTGGGAGTCTTATTTATAGATGGATTCCTTTTAGCTAAGCATTGTAGCTTCTTTCTAGATGAAGCATAGTTGGTTCCTTCCAGATGAAGCCTTATCATAGTTGTGCTGATTTCAGCTATAAAATCTTAGAATCTTACTAGTGATGAGTTTTAATCATGTTGTTGGAAATTTTGCTGTTGTTGATGTTGACACATCTTAAGGGAACCTTGCTGGTGGAATTTTGCCTGCCATCTAGAAAAATTTTCTGGTGGAAGCTACGGCGAAGGAATAGAGGATTTGTTAGGAATAATAAATATGTTAGAAAACGTAATGAGTTTTATCTTCAAAAAGATAAAAAATGGTGTAGGTGCTTTGTGTGTGACGAGGAAGGGTATTTTGCAAGAGATTGTCCTAAAAGGGAAAATATGGAAGAATAAGGTTTAGAAGTCTGTCTTGGAGAAGAAATCTCCTTTTCGAACGTGGTACTGTATGAGCTCGATATTGAAAGCGATTCAGACATTGAATTGGTCTTTATGATGAATGATATACCGCCAATTTCATAATTGAATAATATAATATTAGGAGATATTGTTGGAAAAGAAACAATTTTCAGCCCAGAAGACATCGAGAAAGTCAAAAAGCAACAACAAATTAAAAAGACATAAATATATAAAGTCTCACATTTCAAATTTTTCTCCAGAAGAATAATTGAAAATTTCACCGGAAATGCAACTGCCAATCTAGGGGGATGGGTGGACATTCCCATCTTCAGCCGAGAAAAGGTATGGAGATGGAAAAAGAAATATCCCGATATTCGATATATCAATGTTAGCCTAATCCAAATTAAAATCAATGCATTATTTAGAGCTGGCATAGATACCCTTATAATAACACTTGTCATGATAATTGGTTTGCAAGCTGTCATCAAGCCTAGATAGGTGGTTTTCAATATAATTTGGTAAATCAGACTATATGGTTCAATATTTGACCTAACTGTTTTAATTTTTATAACAGATCCGAACATGATAGACATTATGACAAAAAAAATAAAACTCAAGATATGAATATGAAGTGTAATTCACATGATTTGGCTATAGAATATACAACGATACATGAATTAACTCAAACCACAGAGGCTAGAACAATCACGAATCAAAAAGAGATAATCAAGATATTCGAACCTAAACCCTCAAGATATGAATATGAAGTCTAATTCACATGGTCTGGCTATAGAATATACGATACATGAATTAACTCAAGCCACAGATGCTAAAACAGTCTCATATCAAAAAGAGATGATCGAGATATTCAAACCTAAACCATTTGAAGAAGAAATAAAACCAAGGCTAATGAATGTTAAGGATCTCATGATACAAGACAATAGTACCTTGGGATTTATCATAGTCTGAAGAACCAAAGAACTTTGGTGAAATTGAAATGCAGACTTTCGGAAATAGTCTATATATCAAAGATAATTCAAAGTAACCACTATTAATAAGAAATAATAGTGAAGGCAGAGCAAGTTTTTGAGAACCTAGGATAATAAAAGAACCAGTCATATCCCGGCTATTAGGAGAAGATCATAGCTGTAAGAAAAAGGAAAATGAACAAAAAACTTAATATACCACTCATGTTCGGGTCAAATGCTCGACAAGAAGCTGTCGAGGACGATTAAAAAAAGATTTCCTAGACAAGGAAAATGTAATAGAAAAATTTCTTAGACAAGAAAAATGTTATATTACTGGCCAAGTAATTTAATAATTTTTCTTGGAGATGAGAAGTATGGCGGATAAAGAAAAGGCTATATCAAATAGTATCCCTATTCCAGCAGTATATGTCGTATTCGTGGGTTATCAGCCAAGTATCTACATAACATGGGAAAAATATTACGAGCAAATATTCAAATTTAATGGAGCATGCTGTAGACATTACTATTCCCTCGAAGATGCAATCTTAGCATGGGAAATGTTGCGTTAGAGCCCATATATAGCAGAAGAAATTCACGGTTTCGCTCAACAAGCTATCAAGTAAAAAATAACGAGTTTTCCTAACCCAGGAATCTCATTACCAATCTATTCTAAGCTAAATGGAGTATGGAGGGTGCATCAAAAGATTAACCTGGAAATCGAAAACCGTGCATTTTCCTAAAGCATACGAGGGACTTAGCAGATCTCATCATGGAGCAAACTTCAAAACTTAAACCATTAAATAAAGTTTGTTCAAATTTCATAACAATTCTTAATGAAGACATTATTAAGGCAATATCCCCTGAACAATATGATTTTTTATAAGGCATGGGCGAAATTCTAGAAAAGAAACTGCCCATTTTTGCTAAATCAAGCAAGGCAAAGGAGAATGACCCATAGTCACGAGTTGCAGTTTGGAACCAACACCCGAAATCTTGTAGGCATGCAACACTGGCAAACACTGGCGTTTATATTTCTACACCAAAAGAAGCCAAACAGTTGACCGAGGGAGAAATAGATGCTGAGATTGAAGTAGAGGTGGAAGTTGATATCACCAAGGATGCCAATAGCAGAGGTATCTCTGTACAAAAACTGTTAAAACAATTATATGTATAAGGTAATCCAGCAGTTGGTCTATTTGGAGAAGAATTCGGAAAATTTAACTATTACATCCTCTATTGGACACAACAAGTGAAAAAATTAGTCCCGAAGATAAGTTGTCCCAAAAGAACCAACAGAAACGAAAATTGTGCCAATAGGATGGGATGATTCTACATTTGCAGACTCAGTAAAACATATAGACTCTGTTGACTTCTACAGCCTAATAAATTTCCTGTAGAGTCTCTACTCTTTGAAGCCATCAAGTAGATATCTTGATGAGTATCGTCGCCCACTACTGTAGATCTACGGTAAAATTCCATCAATAAGATTCTCTTGAGATTTGTCAATATCAACAATAGTAAGATTCTTGATAGTATGATTAAAGCTCATCAGCAATAAGATTCTCAAAAGTTTTTACAGCTGGTTAGTTGGTTAGCACAACTATGATAAAACTTTATCTGAAAGGAGTCAACGATGCTTCATTTTGAAAGAATCCATACTGTTTTAGTTAGAAAGAACCCATCTATAAATAAGAGCCGTAAGGCCAGAGCCGGGGGCATCAGCAATTTAACAACAGTTCCACACTCCTCCTCTTACTCTGTGAACTCCCCACCATCCTTCTCATGTTCTCTAGAATTTTTTTCCAATCTAGCCTAGCTGATCAATCCACTCCACCTGTAAAAACCACCCTTCATTTATATGTATAATTAGTGTACTTGCTTTCTACATCAATGTGCCTGTAGTAACCTCTCAGGTCCAGTTGGGTAGGTTTTGAAGAACTATCGCACCCAAACTCGCAATATTAAGCAGGTTTTCGAGAAATGAGAACCTACATATTTACTTTTGGACAGGCTGGGTGGGTTGTCTTAGCAATGTTTTCAGAGATTCTTTATCTAAATTTGATAGTTTTATTATATGCAGTTCATATTCCTTCTGTGAAGAATTATAACCATGATTTATGATGTTCAACTAAGAGTATTTAATGTTGCAATCTGTTGCTTGAAGATGTGTTAGTGGAGAATTAGATATTAGTGTCACGGTGAACAAAGAATATGTTAAGTGCGCATCCATTTAGGTGGCTTCCAAAATCTCATAATTTTTTAGTTGGGTCTCGAGTTTATCCTGACCTAGCCAAGCTCCTTAGGAAAGAGATACGGCGGGGTAAGTAAAACGAACTAGGATTAAATAATGAGTTATGATTGATGTTTCTTAAGTGTAAAATGGACTGAGAACTTGTATAGAGTTTAATTTATGGATAACTATTGAATGCGCGTGGAAAGAAAAGGTTTGTTTTGAGCTAAGTGCCTGAACAACAATGTCATTGGTGAATGAATGCGTTCGCCTCATGAATGTGTGCCCCTCAGGCATTGAGCAATTTGGAATGGTGCCACAATACTTCATGTGAGGATTGAATCAAATCACGTAAGCGAAGTACGTACCTTAGTGCCCCCCCACCCCGAAGTGCCTCGTGTTCTATTGCCTTTGTTGTTTGTTGTTGTATCCTTTTCTTCCTCTTTCACTTGCTCTATTGTTTTTTGTTTCTATTCCACTTTCCCCTGCTTTGCTTTCTTCTCTTTCTTTCTCTTCCTCGTTTCCTTGCTGTGTATCTGCTACAGTTGAACTATTATATCTGGAAAGAGTATAAAGGCAACCGCAGCAACTATATAATATAAAATTTTCTATAATACTGCTATGTGGTTTTTCTTCTTCTTCTTTGTGGCTACGTTATCTTTTCTCCTTCCCCCTTTGTCCTTCTTCCTCCTATTCTCTTCCATGCTTCCGTATTTCTTCTCCACCTCTGTTCAAAAAGCATCTCGTTTCCTTTCTGTGTTGCTGCTACAGACGTCAATATGTTATGTTGCTGTTATATCTGGAACGGCTGTGAAGCCAGATACAACCACAACTATAAAATATAGAATTTTCTATATTGCTGCTCTCTGGTTTTTCTACCTCTTCTTTGTGGCTACGTTATCTCCCCTTTTCTTCTTTCTCCTATTCTCTTCCACGTTTCCTCATTTCTTCTCCACCTCTGTTGAAAAAACAAATTCCCAACATGAAAAAAGGGTTGAATGGCTGTACTGCTGAAGTCTTTGATTTAATATTAACAGTTTAATCATGTAATGAATGATGTTAATATGTTATACTATCTCTTTAATTAATCCAAGTTCTAAATCAATATAGTGTTATAAATCATAAAAAAGTATGTGCTTGTGCCTCGAGGGTTTTAAGGCCTTTGCACCTTTTGCTGTGCCTGCGTTTGGGCAACAATATGCATGAAAACTCTCTCCATTGCGGGCTTAGGGAGGGTAAATGTGCAAATGCCTTACTACTGTCTTGGCAACACTCTGCATGAAAGTTCCCTCCATTGCATGGTCATGGGAGGGCTAAATGTAGAATGCCTTACTACTTCATCTTGGTGAAGCTATTTTAACAACTCAAACCTATGACAGATCACCATGAAGCAACCTTCACGTTGCATTAAGAGAGGACCTCTAAGAACTAGATTTGAATGTAGAGAAGGCATATAAACCGACGAACAATTTTGACAGATTGTCTTTAGAGGGCTGTTTGAAATTTTTGTATTGTTATTAATTGATTTTGTAGGAGAATGAAACCCATGAAGGGTTTTGGTGAGTTGAAAGGGGGAAATATGGGTTGAGTGAGAATGACAACAAATGTGTATACATAGAATATAGGAAGAAGAATTGTCCATAGTAACTCATATTTTTCTTACTTGGGATTCTGGAATTCCATGCCTTCCATGCCTTCCAACAGTGGGTACAACCAATGTTTAAAATAGCGATAACAGTAATGTAACATTTTACCTCTATTAGGTTATATCGCATATAGCGTAATGCGTAACCTAGGTTATGCAATTTCCTATTTATTTAATAAAAATAAATATAAAACTATGTAAAATAAATATAAAAAATTCTAAAAAAAAGATATAAAAATTTATAACACAGAGTCTATTCTAATTTTCTAACAAGTTTCACAATGATTTTTATATTTATGTTCATAAATTATATTAAGTCTGCAACCTTAATTTCAATCATCATTTAAATAAAAAAACAAGATTCCAAATTTTTTTAAATTTCAATTTCAGCTATTATCAATATTGTAATTTATATTTTGCAATATTCAATTTATCTTATGTGTAATTATTCATTTCAGTTCAACTGAGAATTCAATAAAATCAACAAGGAAAAAATCCCAATAATCGGAACGGAATTACGAAAAGCAAATGAGAAAAGAATCGCAAATTAGCAAGTTAGCAATTTCACAAGCAATCAAATAAGCAAACAAGTAATCAAGTTAAAAAACTGTAGTACTTTGCTAATAATCAAAATAAGTAATCAATAACAATGTGAAAATTACTAAAAAATAACTGCAAACAAGTAATCAAGTTAAAAAACTGTAGTACTTTGCTAATAATCAAAATAAATAATCAATAGCAATGTGAAAAATACTAAAAAATAACTGTAAATAATGTAGCATAACTTAATTTAACGTAACGTAAAATAACGTAAAAAATGCACCGTTATGGTGTACTGAGTTTTTTCTACTGTTAGATAATGTTGGGGTTTTGTTAGGTATCATAACGCAATATAACGAGTTTTATAACGTGTTATTTTCGACATTGGGTACAATAAGCAACTAATGAAGATTTAGGATATTTAAACTCAGCTGAAAAAAGAATTTTGTTAACTCTAAATCTAAAGTCAACAACATCTTTTTTTGGGCAATTGAGCCTATCTTTGACATGCATTTATGCACATGAAACCCAGTGGCCAACTTTCCAAACTTCGTTGTTGCCTAACTGGTAAATAAACTTGATTGAGGAAAAGATGATGGAATTAACAACATGGGACTTTTCCCAGCCATTTGTAACTCAAAATCAATATGAATCTAAATTGATGTGTGAACCGTTCTTTCTTTTTTCGTGATGTTTACTGGAGCCTTTAGCCACTATTTGCAACTTGGAATCTAATGAGTAAGAGAAATGAGTATAAATGTATTTTGTATCTTTTAAAACTAGGTCAATCACTATGGCAGCGACCCCGGGAGAGATTCCAGATTTAAAGATGTTAGCATTGTTTGGATGTGGGGCTGTGGTTCTCCGAGGGGCTGGTTGCACTGTAAATGACCTTCTTGACCGTGATATTGATGTTAAGGTAAAGTTTTCATCTGTTTGATTTCCTTCTCTCTTTTTGAAAGGAAAATTTAAACTAAATGCAAGAAAACAGAAAATGGAGAGTAAGATAACATTAGCATTTCATTGACTAAATTTTCAAATGAGTCAGTATGCAAAAATTTACATGACTAATACCAAATTCTCCCTTTTTCTTTTTCAATTCTATAATTTTAGCCTTTGTGTTCCTTGAAACTACTGAAGAGGATGAAGAGCTACTTTTCATGATTTAACTTTGTCAAACCATGCTAAACAAATTGGTTGGGATATTTATTGCTCTGAACTTCTGCACTGATTTTTAATTTAATTGTTATGTGATTGCTTCTTGAATGTTGTTGCTCTTATTGCTACAGGTGGAACGCACCAAATGCAGGCCACTTGCTTCTGGCGCATTGACACCTTTTCAGGGGATTAGCTTTCTTGGCTGTCAACTTCTACTGGGACTGGCAATCCTTCTTCATCTCAATAATTATAGGTAGCTAAATTTTAAACTCATAGCTAGCTATTCCTGGAAGTAATAATTTATTTTATACATGATGTTCATTGGTTCTTCTCATGGTTAATGTACTTGTCAAAGTCCGGAACTAGTTGATTACAATAGGACTATCTTGTAATCCCATCTGAATGGCAGCAATATCATTGTTACAACGGACATCTCCTGCTTGTGGTAGAATTTATTGATTATGTTTAAATTTATCACTTGGATCATGGGAATCCTGACTGTTAGGCCTTCTTTTTTAAGGATACTGGTAAAAGTCAGCGTGCACCAAGTGCATGTTAGTTGAGGAAAAAGTCAGCGTGCACCAAGTGCATGTTAGTTGAGGAAAAAAATAATAGAAAATTTTGAAATTGCTAAAAACCAAATTTATTGTCTAGCATAAAATATACCATGATAGTGTAGGCTTGGAAAATCATTTGGGGCAACAAACAAAATTGCATATTATTGCAAAAAGTGTTAACTAAAATTATATATTTTTGTATTTAGCATACACAAAATTAGCTATTTTCTGACAACTCTTTGCGCCAACCATTGGGTGAACAATAATATATACATACTTTTTGGGAACCCTAGAAGATAAAGGTCAAAATCAAATTGAAAAAAGAATTGGGGGAAGGTGAGAGTTTTTGCTGCTCGTTGAATGGGCAAGTGAACAATAATATATCCATGTTTTTTAGGGTGGGTGAGCCCTAGAAGATATATTGGGGTGCGTGAACCCTCGAAGATGTAAGGTCAAACCCATTGGATCAAATTGAAGAAATAATTGGGGGAAGATGGAGTTTTTGCCGCTTTAGGAGGAAACTTTCCTCCTGCACTATTTGTGTCCGTTAACCCCTAAAATAATTAATATAAGCAAATATTTCCCATATGCGTATATGGAATTCATGCCGAATCTAGCGCACTAATAGCCTTCACATTTAAATGCAGCTAGAAATTGTATACCTTATTATGCTCAAACCATAGAGCTTAAGTGTCAATAAAAGCTTTAAGACTTTCTCACAAATTTTTTTTGCAAAACTAATAACAGAAAGAAACTTTTCTACTTATATAGGCCACAATACGGAGAGGTCACAAATAAGTTATTCTCAAAACCATTCTATAGTCCTAGTTCTTACTTATGCCTTCCCTTCATGCAGCTCTCCTCATGCTTGCAACTATTTTCTTCCTATAAAATATAAGCAAATACCGTCTCTCAATCTACCTTTGTGATCATGCAATATGGCAAAATTTAAAGAACGTAATATCATTTATTTTAAAAATACATCATCCATAATGCCCTCAGCAGCATCATCCACCCATGAATATTTTGATATTAAGCGAAAATTTTTAATTATATGACCTAGGCGAAACATGAAATAAAGTAGTTATTACATATATGCGTCAAATCTCTAATAAAATTCAGAACTAAGGGAGGAATCAGGAAAAGAATCTTTTACAAATTTCATCATATAGGAGATGTGATAAATGAAAAACTTGCATTTAACATATAATTCTATCTTGCTATAAAAGAATGTCCTTTTTAAAAGAGAAATGAAAAGAAAAAAAAAAGAAAAGAAAAGAAGCAAAAGCAAAAACAGACATAGCATATGTTCCTACTAATTTAAAACTCATCAAATATTTAATTGCTGCAGTTTTCTTTTTTTTTTCCTTAGAAAATTGACAGCTAATGAGGCTAGCCAATTTCCGCTATGTATGAAATAGCAACTACATACCTCAATGGAGAAGAAAAAGCAAAAGAGGATACAGCGAACACGTCAAGGAGGGCTATGGTAGTGATTGGGATCTACAGAGATGTTGTGGCAATCATGTCAGAACTGCAGAAGAGTTGCTTCAAATTTTTGATAAAATAGGATGATCACCATCCTATTTCTCAAAAGCAGTTAGTAAGCTATGCATAAATCATCTACCAGTGTAGACATGGAAAATTGAAATGAATGTTTTAGTTATCACTTAAAATCCAGTAGATCTAAACAAGAGAATACCATTTTCTTTTCCAAAGGGGGTAGAATAGAGTGTAGATACACGAATGGACAACCGAGTTAGAAATATCACAAGCTTATATAGAAACAGATTGAACAGGATTTCGTCTTCTATAAATAAGTGAAACATGTGTATAGGAACTACAATTTCTAAAATAGCAGATTACGGAAAATGAGACGCACACAACTTCAAATCTTGTAATAGCATGGAGAATAAGCAGAGGATTCTGCAACCCTCCTCAAGATTGCAAATGTCCTTCATCTTCACACTAACCAGTTGGAACAAAAACAGCTTATCTCTCAGTCGGGGAAAACTTGCTTTCAAGTCCCGAAGAAGAAGACCACTTTCTGTAAACCAGGAAACTATTTCTATGTTTCGAGACATATTCTTTGCTCCAACGATCCTCAAGAACCCACTTAAACATTCATCACAGAGTCGGCGCCTAGTGCAAGAAACATCTTGACTGCCTGAGGCAGTGCTGCACAATCATTAGTGACAGCACAGATGCAGGCACGGACTGTCTGAATCCTTTGACGAACTTTCTCTTCAATATCTATTGCCAAACTTTGACATGGGATCTGCATAGACAATGTAGCATAGTAAAGCATTCCATTCAAGAAAAGAAACATAGAATCCCAAGGCAAAAGAACCTGATTGAGAGGGAAGATGTATTGCTTATACTTTATAATGTTTTGATATGAATCTAAACTGAAGGAGTGCTATTAAGATGAAAGAAATAGAAAAAAAGAAGAAAAAGGTAAGGTAAGGTATCAAATTGATAATAAATGCAGCAACATTATGTTATGACAATGTTAGAATAAAATGGAGTGCAAATTGAATGATTTTGCCTACATTATCATCTTTTTGTAGAACATCATACGACACAAATCAACCAGATAACAATTAGGACAATCTTTCAAACCTAGAGCCTCAAAAATCATATTAAGCTTGAACAATTATTATATGTTAGTATGAACTGAAACCATGTAAAACGTTTGTGTGAGAAGTTCTTTTTTATCGTTATTATTATTGATATGTGGCCATAACAAGTTCACTCCGTGACCACTTTTGATACAAACACAAAACAACAGAATTAAGAGTGTCCAAAAGTAAAAAATTATTCCAATTATTCCAAATGAACTCATAGTAAGATTGATGATAAAAACCCACTCGAAGCCTCATAATCTTATCTCATGTATAGGGATGCTAATGGACCATTCATGGGCCAATTTTTGGCCCGTCCCATACAAAATTTTAAATTAAAAATAAAAAATTTATTTTTTTAATTCAAATTTTATATATGGAGAGCCAAATTTGGCCCATGGACGCGTCCATTACCATCCCTACTCATATATGACATTGGAGGGGGCATGAGAAAAGTCGGGAGAATTTCAATCGCGTTGCTAGAAAATATTCGATTATCATTATATTTTGCAAAAAAAAAATAAACTTCCATTCGCTAGTCTCCCATGAGAGACCTCAAAGTCGCGGCTGTCGGCCTCATCTCGAGGATTTCTGATTCAATGGGGATTCAAAACTAACGAGAGCTAGGAGTTGGGACATGGAGGAGAAGGACATAATGGTAGATGGATGGGCCAATTGGAGCCCAACTTTTACCCAAAAGTTAGTTCTAACGTAAAATTAAACAGCCTATATCAAATTAAAAGAATTCAGTGATTGAGATTAGCTATGGACAGAAACCATTATTATTGTGCTTTTATAGTACTATGAATATAAAGAAGGATTAATTCATTTATATATTTCTAGTTAATACTTCTTGTTATGACGGTTTTCTCATACTACAAATATGGATCTAGATGGACCTGCAAATATTTGTATCTATTTATAAATATATCCACATATTTTATGTTGGGATTGGAATTGATTGGAGTATAGAATGCATAAGCCTGTTAAAGATTATATGAAGGGAGTATTTAAGCCATTGTTATATATATATATATATATATATATATATATATATATATATATCATTTTGAGGGTTTGTGGATATGATTCGAAAGTGAGATATTAGTGCATATTTCTAATATATTGCCCTGATATCCCGCTATTCAATATGAAAACTCTCATCCGATATGAACCCGTCATTTCGATATTTAGAATTTTGATCTAAATGATACTTGAGCACAGGGGGAAGACAAGTAGAAATGAACAAGAACAACACATTCCTCCTTTACAACTCCTGAAGAGTAGTATAAGATAGCTGGCCAGCATTTATGAGCTTGTCAAGCACAAATGCATTTAGTGAATTTAACTGGTAAAGAACACTTCTTTGTAATATAGTTTTTACCTAATTCAGCCTCTTAACTTATTAATTATTTACTTGAATCTATGGTGCATGACCAGAACACAAGTAAAGTTGACCTTGTCCATACTTCTAGCCTTCAGGTGCACAGCCACCAAATTAATAGCTTCATTTCCACTGACTATTGATCCTAGCAACTAAATGCTGGGAGATTATTCCCCTATTTTTGAATATCGATAACATGCAATCTTCGTTTCTCAAAGAGCCCCTTCAATTCTTTTGTCTTAATCAACCTTCTGGTTTGCTCTTTGAATCTACCCTTTTTTGGTTGATTTTTTTTTTTTTTTTTTTTTTTGTGTGTATGTCCTCCTAGAGTACTTAATATCGCAATTAAGCATTACCTTTTGCTGTTTCCTGAGAGTTCTGAAGCTGCAACTACTTTTCGCATTTTTATGAATACTTAAATATCACAATTAAGCATTACTTTTTGCTGTTATCTTATAATTTTGCAGCTGTATATACCTTTCGCCCTTTTTATGAATACTTAAATATCTTAATTAAGCATTACTTTTTGCTGTTATCTAGAGTTCTACAGCTGTAACTACTTTCACCTTTTTTATGTAGCCGCATTCTGGGAGCATCATCATTACTTCTTGTTTTCACCTATCCTCTTATGAAGAGGCTGACATTTTGGGTAAGGACTATTTTTGTTGTTTTATTATTTTTGATTTTCTTTCATTTGGCTAGCAAAAGTGATTTCTTGTGTGGGTTAATACTATTATAACAGCCTCAAGCATATTTAGGTTTGACCTTTAATTGGGGAGCTCTATTGGGATGGGCTGCCATAAAAGAAAGTCTTGATCCTGCAATTGTCCTTCCATTGTATAGTGCTGGTGTCTTTTGGACACTTGTATACGACACAATATATGCACATCAGGTACTCTTAATCACATCATTTACCTCTCCAATATTTTATCTTCTTTCTTTAATTACGTATCTTTTTATTCGCTCCACATTTATTCGCTCTTGTGGATGTAGCTTTCTACTGCTGCTTTTATTCTCTGAGAGAAATTGTGTTGAATTATAAATCTTTACATTCAGGATATAGAAGATGATGTGAAGGTGGGTATAAAGTCTACGGCTCTGAGATTTGGAAATTTGACGAAGAATTGGATTAGTGGATTTGGGACTGCATGTATTTGCAGTCTTGCAATTAGTGGAATTAATGCAGATCTTGGTATGCACCTACCTTGTTACTACTTTCAATTCTTTAATACCTTTTCCAATCATTTCTAGTGAATGACTGTTTTGTGTATGGCAGCATGGCCGTACTATCCATTTCTAATGGCTGCAGCTGGTCAATTAGGATGGCAAATTTTGACTGTTGACTTGTCTAGCCGGGCAGACTGCAACAGAAAGTGAGTAACATTGCTAGTAGGAGTTTCAAATGCTTCACTAGTTTTTCATTTGTTGAATGTTTTTTTGGCATACTTGATCATCCAACCTTTTCAATAGAGAGTTGAAAACCTCACAATTATGATGCAATGAATGTATGAGAAGCTTACCTAGGTGCTGCGATAGTTCAGTAAGGATAGTTCAGTAAGGATGTACGTGATTTTTAGAATTTGTATTTAATTGTTTAGTTAATTTAATGATGATCTCCTATAAGTACACTCCATTATGGACAAATCTTGAATGCTCATGTCAGTGGCTTGCTTTGATCTGAATCATTTGATATATCCTTCTAATGTCTATGGTAAGGTATCAACAAAGGAATGAAAATAATTTTATCTCTTGTTTTTCATGCCTCTGTCCTGGGAAAGTTGCAAGGGAAAGTAGACAGCATTGCTTCACTCGAGTCTTATTGAATTAAGTACGTTTCATATGAAAATCTCAAATGTGGACAGCTTCCAGTTCTTGCGATAAATTGGCCACCTCCTTGAGATGTTTTGCTCACACTGCAACGCTTCAAGATGAAATTATTTCACTCAAATGTCAGACCTTCAGTTTTTGTCAATGAACTTCTAGCCTGAATCTAGAGGCCATAACCGAGTTTTGAAAACGTAAACCTGTCTCGGCAGTTTACTCTCGAAATCTTCTTTTTACTTCAAGTTTTAGGTCGTAAACTTAAGTTGTTGGAAGATGAAATTGGATTTCCTTTAGTTCAAGTGAGTTGAAGTAATCTTAAGTGTCTAACTCAGGTTTTGAACAAGGAAAAATGATTGTCCTGGTGATCTTTCAGATTATATTTTGAACAAGGAAAAATGCAACTTTTGGGATAAATGACCATATAGCTGTTCAGATAATGTAGAATCCTGTATATGGGCATGGAAAAGATAATACTTTATCTATAATCAATCATAATAGCATAGCCATTGGAGCCTCTCATCTCAAATTTTTAAAAAGGATTAGTAATTAATTGCCAAATTAAAACCTATGAGCACTATTCACAATTGGTTGTTAAAATGAAGGGGAGCTGTAACAATGCTATGGTCACTTAAACTCGTAATGAAAATATTTTTTATGGGGCTGTTTGTTTCGTTGCGAGTTACATGAAAGTTCAGGAGGGAACTTCAATTTTCCATGCAAAGTTCGAAATTGGTTCAATTATAACCAGAAATTTGCATAGGGAATTGAAATTCCCACCAGAATTTGAAAAACCTCTCCGTTTTTCACTTGCAAGTTGCATTTGTACACGCAACAAAACAAATAGCCTCGCAATGATAATTTGACACCTGTAATTAGTCTCGTATGGTTGGTTCTTGTATATGGGAGTCCTTTGTGGAGGACATGTATATGAAGAAATCCCAGATGAAGCAATTTCATGTTTCCTGTACAGAAGGTAACTGTTTTGAAGGAGACAGGTATGGGAGTAGTTCTATGAGATTAGCGGATTTCTATTCATAGAAGGAACCCTTTCTGGGGGGCTCCAATGCGTAGGACTCATAATTGTGAGAGTCCTTATTACCAATTCTTATCAGGTCTCAAGTTGATTCGCCAGTTATGGAACCTGTGGTACGTCAAAAACTTAAATTCTCATGAATTGAAAAATACAATTTTATGGAGCTATTAGAGGCTTAGAACTCGCTGCAACATGAAGAAGAGTGCGAGTGAAATCTTTTCTAAGCAATAATCTAGGTGTTGGTGCATAGGCTCATGTGACTTGTGGCATTGTTATTATAATGGGTTTTTGGCCTTTTCTTTTGTCTTAATACAATTTCAACATATTAAATTTTTGATGTCAAGTTCTGCTTTATCCTTCAGGTGTAATATTTTTGCCTTTTTTTTTCATTATGAAAATGAAATTGCTATATAAGTCAACCGTTGAATTGTTCACAGTTTGTCTTTTGATTAATTTTTTTTTTTTTTTTTTTGAGTGAAAACAGTCAGATCATTTTCACAATTTTTTTTCTTGCCAGATTTGTTTCCAACAAGTGGTTCGGAGCTCTCATATTTAGTGGGATCTTATTTGGTCGGCTTGCATCCTGACAGGTACTCTACATTTAGCTATATAATGTCTGTCTTATTTGACATAATGATGAATAAATAACTTCTTTCACATCCTGTAGGATGATAGATTGGAAACACACCTGAATGTATGTTAGATCTGTATCTATCTGTAAGGAGTCAACATTTTTCATTTGAGTAAGTTTGCATATCTTCTTTAAATATGTATTACCTACCAGTATTACCTACCAGTCTCTCCTCCAAGTGAAAATGTCTGCAATATAATGTTACTGCTATTGTCAGGATTATGCTGCCGGTTCTTTTTAGTTGTGACATAGAATGCCAATTCTGTTATGTCATTTATGCAGGTCTTGAGTATTAAGTTAAGTTTTGACCTTGTCCAAGTTTCTGCTAATTATGGAGTGCTATGCAATGAAGATGTCAGATGTAAGATTTATTGCAATTATTTCCAAAGCTGCTGCAGGCTGTTATAGCGTTTTTGACCTTGATTATTTGAATGTATTTATGTTCCCAATAAATGGATGTTCTTATACAACTAACACAAATCACGTTCCTTGTAAATGTATTTTAGCAAGCTACATAAGGATAGTAGAAGAATATGAATGGGCTATGTGAACATGTTACATACTCATATTGGCATTGCTGACAATTGATCATGTACATCAGTTGAATACAGTGCTAGACTTTGGTCCTGTAATAGCTTGCTGTCTTGCTCATAAAACTCTGTTGGAAACATCTGTGATTGGTTTGATTGGACTTGTTTACTTGCTGATATCTGATCATCATTTTTCAAGTCTTGCTAGTCAATTTTATTTTTACTTTTATTTTTGTTGTTTGGTTGCATGGTTGTTTTCATTTCCTTGGTAACTATGTTATGCATGGCTTTGTGGTAGTTCCTTTTAGCACTATGCAGTATTGTGAAGATGATGGATGATTGCTAGCCATGTCATATTAACTGGAGAACATTAGTTATGAGTGATGTGTTACTGTTTTTCTACACTTGGAAGTTCTGTTGCGGCAACTATCCTACTTTATTTGGTTTTCCTACCCAAAGTTTCTTGGATATCATTTTCTCATTAAATGATTGGAGTAGAAAGAAATAACTGATGACAGAGGATGATGCCATTTGCTGAATCTGAGTTTCATGAATGGTTTTTGGATGGGATATGCTGGAAGCTATTCATATTTTTTAACATAATAACAAAGCATAACCTAAAAGGAGAGATTTTAGGACTGTTAACTACTGTTTCTTGCAGCAGTACTTTAATTTTCTTTTTCAGTTGGAAGTTCGTTCAGGATAAAATTGGAGAGAACCGATAGAGGTGGGTTGGGCATGTATAATGGAGGCTCATGTGTGCACTAATTAGGAGAAACAATATAATCATGGAGGTATATCATGGAGGTAGGAGGAATAGAGGTTGGTCTAAATGAATATGGATGGTAGCAATAAGAAAGAGTTCGAGGAGTGGTGAATTCATATATGGAGGTATATTTCTAATTCCTTATAAGCAATATATGGCCAAGGAATACAATCAATCATGCAGGAAATGTTTTTATTGATTTGGATGAATAAGGGGATAACTTCCACCCATTTGCTGTCAGGGAAGAATCTTTCTAGGGAAAGATTGCAGACAGAAGGCTGTTTTGATATTTCAGGCACATGGGACTTAGCTATAAATTGGCACATAAGGGCCTTGTGTTGGGGCGTATGTTATCAAATTTAAGATCTAGAGACATGCAGTGGGGCTCATTTCAGGTGAAGGTATTAATATATGCGGTTAGAAATTGGAATTTACTATTGGTAAAGTGTCACTGACTTAATCAATTAATGTGGGTATCACAAATATATGGTAGAGTTAGCATGCAATGTGAACACTCAACTACCATGATATGTAACATATCGTGATGGAGCAAGGGAAGAATTTTACTTTTCTAATCATTGAGTTGCCACAAAAGATGCATACGGGAATAGTGATTTCCCTTTGTAGGCTATCAGCCAGTCGTGATATAAAATCTTTAACATAGATGTTTAGAAGATGTTAGCTATTAGAAAGGCCAAGATCAACTGCTGAGTCCAACAGCCTTGTTCACTATTAGAGACGCCAAGACCGAACTGTGCAGTCCAATAGCCTTCATTTCGAACTTGCTACCTGATACCTTCACAGACTTACTAAGTGTAGCAAGCCCCGAACATACTAGATTGTGCATTTATTTAATAGTTAAGACAGTTCACCACTGGTGTATTGTTCAATCCAATGTTGAAAATAACGAGTTATGAAACTCATTATGTTACGTTATGAAACCTAACATAAAGTCAATATTACTTAACAGTCGAAAATAATTCAATGCACCGTAACGGTACGTTTTTTTATGTTATTTTACGTTAAATTACATTATGCGACGTTATTTACAATAATTTTTAAATAGTTTTTTATATTAATTTCGATTATTTATTTTGATTGTTAGCGAATTGCTATAGTTTTTTTTACTTGACTTGTTGTTTATTTATTTAATTCCTCGTGCCATTGTTAGCTTGCACATCCTTATTTACTACTGAAATTTTTTTTGTTATAATTCTTTTTCAATTACTGAAATTTCTTACTTGCTGATTAAATTGAATTCTCAACTAATCTAAAATAAACAATTAAAAATAACATAAATTAAGTATTACAAAATATAAATTACAATATTGATAATAATTGAAAATAAATTTGAAATTTTATTTTCTTATTTAGATGATAACTGAAATTATGGATGTGAATATAATTTAATTTACTAAGATAAATATGAGAATTACTGTAAAACTTGTTAGAAATTTAGAATGAATACTGTGATATAATTTTTTAATATTTTCTTTTAGAATTTTTAATTTATAAAATTTATTTTATATAGTTTTATATTTATTTTTAATTAAATAAATAGAAAATCACGTAACCTACGTTATGCGTTACGTTATATGCTATATAACCTAATAGAGACAAAACATTACGTTACCGTTATCGTTATTTAAACATTGGTTCAATCCACTCGAACATTATGTTTCAATTATAAAGAAGATTTACATGCTTTTCTACCTTTCGTTGGACAAAGGTTAATACACCCATCATACAATCATACTTTTAGTTAGAGTTTTCATCACCAGGTATTGTTATATCCAAATTAACCATCTGGTTCTCATAGAAAGAATATTCACATGAGATCCGCATAAGATTCATATGCTTTCTATCCAGAGCTGGCCACTTCACATTTGACTGTAAACCAATCTAAAACTCCATAGGTTTGTTTAGCTGGGTATCCCAACGGGTAACTGCCTAGTTGTATTTTCCTCTACACATTTCATGGTAAATGAAAATCCTACTTCTGTAAACAGAATGAAAGAACTTAGAACTGAATGTTGTGAATGGATGCTCATCTCGAATGATCATGTGATTGTTGCTTGGAACACCAGAAGAAAATAAAGTATAAGACCATTAAGTCTGTCCCAAGCTAACCTTAGGTGAAAACCTGCCATCTTTAATCCTTCAGGCCCTAACATTAACATTCTTATTGCGTGACCGTGCGAGATGTTCCTGTCGTTACATGTACATCTTTATCTGTCTCCATGCCTGTTCTTTGAATGATGATCTTTGAACAATGATGCCTCTTTGGCTCATTGCATGGCACATCTTTAATGTAAGCAAATTTTCCATATCATCTTTTTATTGAGTGCTTGTGTAGTCTCTTTCTTGCCCTGTGCTTCTGCTTGCTGTTTGTCTTATTTTGATTCTTTGCTGGAAACTTGATTTTTTTTTTTGCCCCCTCTCAACGCAAGCAAAAATGTCGTCCCTTTTTTTTGAAAGTTTCGTTATTTGAAATCTAATTATAGTTATCTTTCCTTTCCTTTTGGTGGATGGATGCTGCTAGCATCTTTGGTAAATCTTCTACCTTGCATGTTGGACTTCAAATTGCAGCAGCAGCAACAACAACAACTAAGCCTTTTCTCCTAAGTACTTGGGATAGGCTATATGAAACAAAAAAGAATCACGCTGGATCGATCACGTTGATAGTCTTTTACATTCACTTCTATCAAGTAATATCTTCTCATTTAGACCTTTAGAATCTATATATTTTCATATCACCTCCATCCATATTTTCTTTGGTCTATACTCTGTTCTTTTAACTTGTCCTATATTGTTAAACTCCCCTCGTCGAACTGGTGCGTTTTTAGACCTACGTTGCACATGACCAAACTATTGTAAGCGATTTTCTCGCATCTTCTCAACGATAGGAGCTGCACCTAATTTAACATGAATATCTTCATTTCTCACTTTATCTCTTCTAGTGTTGCCGCATATCCAGCGGAGCATGCGTACTTTTGTTACACTTATCATATGTGAATGACGTTTCTTTAAAACCTAATATTCTGTGCCATATAATAAAACTGGCTATGTCCTATAAAATTTTCTTTTTAGTCTTGATGGAATGTTACAGTCACATAAAATTTCCGTTGCACTCCTATATTTTAACCAGCCAGTTTGTATCATATAGTTAACATCATTATCAATCTATTCATCATTCTGAATAATAGAATCCAAATACCTAAACTGACTGCTAATTTGTATATTTTGCACATCCAGTGTTATAGTATTATAGTCTACGGTTCATTGTTTACTAAATTTACACTCCATATACTATGTTTTAGACATACTCAATTTAAAACCTCTAGATTCTAATATGTGCCTCCATAACTCTAATTTGATATTCACTCCTTCTCTTGTCTCATCAATTAAGACAATATTATCAACAACTAACATACACCAAAGTATCTCATCCTAAATAGCTCTAGTAAATTGATCTATCACTATAGCAAATAAGAATGAGCTCAATGCAGATCCTTGATACAATCCAATTGTGATAGAAAAATTACTTGTTAGATTACCACATGTTCTGATATTGGCCACTATTCCATCATACATGTCCTTAATTGTGTCAATATATTTGATGGGAATTCTTTTCTTCATCAATATCCACCAAAATACCTCTCATGGTACCTTATTATAGGTTTTTTCCAGATCAATAAATACCATATGTAAATTTTTATTTCTCTCTTGGAATCGCTATATAAATTGACGAAGTAAATGAATAGTTTATGTTTTCGATTGCCCCAGTATAAATCCAAAAAGGTTCTCCGATATTTTAACAGTTTGCCTTAATCTATGTTCAATTATCCTTTCCCAATGCTTCATAGTATAGTATATGAGTTTTATTCCACGATAGTTAAAACAACTCTGAATATCACTCTTATTCTTATATAGAGTTACTATGGTACTTTTCCTCTATTTATTTGGTATTTTCTTATTTTGTTAAATCTTGTTAAAAAAATCTGTCAGGTATCTCACACCAATCCCTCATAAGTATCTCCATATACCTATAGGAATCTCATTTGGACCAATAACTTTTCTTGATTTCATCATCTTCAAATTCTTTTTTACTTCAGATTTTTTAATTCTGCGCATAAAAGTACGATTCATATCCTCACACTGAATAGTAAGATCTCCCAAATCTTGAGTAAAACTATCTTTATATAATCTATCAAAATAATATTTTCATCTTTTCTTTAATTTCTTAGTCTCGAACTAGAACTTTCTGATATTCATTTTTAATACACTTTACAATATATAAATATTTAGATTTTCTCTCTCTTATTTGAGCCATTATATATATATTATTTTCTGTTTCTTTATTATCCAACTTCTCTCTTATTAGACTTCAAATTGAGAAGAATGCAAATCGTTGAAAAGTTTAAGTTGAAATTGAGATTTACCAATCAATATCAATAACTGCGTCTTGGATTTTTGGGTGTGGCTACGTTTTGGTAGGTGAGTTGCAGCTGGTTTTTGAGTTTTTAAGTTGCCTTCCTTGTGGTTATCACTGTGCAATATGCAATTTTGTGCCTCAGGAACTTGATGCAACTCTGTGCTCTTGCTACCCCCGTCCACCTGCATAACTCTGCACAAAGTGCTCGTAACATCATTACGATAAAAATTTGATGACTTTCTGAGTGCCCCACTGGTGGCCTCGGGGAAAGTTTTGCAAGTTGGCTTTTTTTTTTTTTCTTTTATCGACAAAGCATGACCTACAGGAGACAGCACTGTAACCGGTGCTCATCTGAGTAGGTGAATGTATGTACCAGACCTTGCGTTGTCTGTGGTCAAACTGCATAAATTTATTTTCAATATTGATCTCTCTGAGTCGCTGTTCTTATGTCTTCAGCCCATGTCTGAAATTTTCAATATTAATCACTAGAGTTTGATATGTATGTGTGAAATATGAGTAAATTTTTATTTGAAGCTTGTTAGTGAATTATACTGATGCATGGAGGGTTTGATTGAAACAAATTTCTTTATTTGTTTATCTATTATCAAGCTGTTCTTCTCTTAGAGATCATTTACAAGCTTGTTGGAGAAGTCTTTTGACTTCTTTCTACAAGTTGCAACCAATAGAGACACCTTCATAGAGATCAGTTGTCTTTAGTAGCTGCATTATAAATTCTTTGAACAGAGATTTTCAAGTTTTTGTTTAGCCATTCCACAATTTCAATTTGTACATGAGCCATAAAAATCACAAGTATCCCATACATTGAAATTTAAACTATTATACACACTCCCTTACACAACCCAACCTGTACTCATTAAGACTGCCATATTTCACACACACACACACACAAACCTCCTTTTATTCAACAACCTTTGTCTATAACTAACAAGATCACTCTCTACTTGCTTGTACTTCAAGGGCACTTGCGAGCTCCGCCTCGGGTGGTCATGGAAGCGTAGCAAGGGCACGAGTCATAGTTGCCATAGGTGCCCGGTGGCACGCAGTTGCACCGGTAACAGCAAGTTCCACACGCCCGGTTGCAGAGGTTCGGCCTAGACGACTTGCTGCACCTCACTGCACACAGCCCATTGCAATCTGGCAACAGAAACAACCTTGTCAACTCACATACATATTGCATTAGCTAGTTTCACTTGTATTTCGATTGTTTAGGTGACTATGACTTACTTATGCCAGAGACTGCGGCAGACTCCTTCACTAGAGATGCTTCTGCTGTTTCCTCCGACACCTACACGAATATTTACAACCATTAGATGTGTTGCAGCACCATTCAAAATGTAGATGTGGTAACAATATATATATATATACATACCGATTTAGATTCGAGTGGACGGTGAGACTCAACCGCATGAACGGCGAGCACAAACAAGAGGAGAGAAGCGAGAAAAAGCTTGGGTGAAGCCATGGCTACTCTCTCAAATCAAGTATTGGGCTTATTACGCTGGTGATGAAAAGAAAGAACTGATGAGGAGCTAAATTTATAGGCAGAGGTTAGTGTACAAGTGTAGTCTGTGTAGAGAAAGGGAGAGGCATGAGAATTATCTAGACTTGCTACAACGTGTGGAGTTGACTAGCTTTTTTTAATCCTTTAGATTCAGACTTGGTGGAGAAATTGGAGTGGATGAGCTAGGCGGCTTCTTTCTTTGCTTTCTTTTGCTATGGTTGTTGTTTCCTAGGATTTTTCTTTTTTCTATGAGGGGTTTAAAGGAGTACAGAGAGGCTACAGCTGGAGGAGATGCTGATATGATATGATATGCTCACATCTTTTGAACACAGGAGAGGCTTGCAATTATGTTCCATCTTCTCACTGCAGTAGAGACTGGAAGCTTCCAGGATTTATCCTTTACTGTTGTGGGTGAGGTGAAATGTGTGCATTAGTATAGTGAGGAGCCAACCTGGAAAACGTCTCGAGTCCCTTGTTTTAATTTGGGGTAGTTTCTAAATGCGCACACCATTTTTCCTCAGTGATTCTCCTTTAAAACTTTCACTTTATAACAAAATTATTCCTAAATCTCAATTCTTCTCTCTCTCCTTCAACCTGCAGCAGTGGCGACAGCGGACAACCGGAGTGGATCTCGAGCGGCGCCGGCGACATCCAGAGAGCGCTGTGTTGGGGGAAAGTTCTATAGTGGCCGACTCTAGAGAGGAAAATAAAAAAATTTAGAGAGAGAGAGAGTTGAAGAGTTGGGTTTTATGAGAAGTAGAGAGAGAATGAATGGTAATTTGGTTATTTTTTGTGTGCCCACTAGGAAAATTTTTTTTTTTTCAAAAGAGATGGTGGGCTTACTAGAAAAACTGGGCTCACTAGGAAAAATGGTGTGCCCCTTTGGAAACTCCCTAATTTGGGAGTGGAGTGGAGTGGAGTTACATTTGGCCGTAATTTCTTGAGTTACTATAATTTATCTCCGAACTGTAAAACGACTGTATGAGGACCTACATTATGTTTTTTTTCAGAAGAAGTGATAACGCTAGTTTTCAACCCAATTGTTGAGATAAGTTTAGTTATGGAATCTGCTGAGGCTTTGGTTATTTTTAAACTAGTAACATGTCTAATTAGTGAAAATTTGGACCCAGTACTAATGATCCGAATGCATTATTAGTATTTTAATTGCGATTTCTCCTAAGGTTCGACAACTATTTTCATAATTTTCTGCTAGAGAAAACCTTGAAGAACTTGCATCGTTGTGATAAAGGCATGTCTTGGTAGCTTGTGATAATGGTTCATCAAGACCAACCTTCAACATATCAAAGACTACACCTTGGGAGCTTCTAAAGGAGCACACCTTTTTTCCTCACTTTCTAAATGTCCGGATTAAAAGTCTGGACCAAAATTATACTATAAAATAGAGTCACTAAGAAAAGTGGTGTGCTCCTTTGGATACACCTTTTGGTGTCAAGTTTACACCAAGCATATGTCTGTAGATACCAAGTGACATTTATGACCATCCCTTCAAATGCAATTACACAACTTTCACTCTCACTCCAACTCCTTTCCATCTTGATAGACTTGAACAAGTGCCCATGCAATTTCATATCCTCCAACCATCAAAATCATATAGATAGAGCCATTCGGATTACATTTCTTAATTAGAGATGAGAATTGACAGATCTATGGGTCAATTTCTGGTCTATCTTATTCAAAACTTTGAATTAGAAGAATGAAAATTTTGAATATGACGGACAAAAAATTGATATATAACACGCTTGTTGTCATACCTATGTATAGCTATTGAACTGTGTGGACCCAGCACCAATGATCAAAACCACTATTTGATACTTAAACCTCCACAAATGGAGAGGACAAAGATAAGAGTTTCAAGATTCAAGCCCACTTGATGTTTATTATCCAGCTTAGCCCTAGCTGGAGTCCTTCACCTACCCCTATAAGAACAAGGAATCATATCTAGAGTCCAAATTGTTGGCTAACACCAACCAGTCAACCTACAGCCTACATATTGTTTATGATCAAGTTGCACGCTCACATTGCACTCAACCTTGCATGCACCTTCCTCATCTATTTATACACATGCACAACTTTCTTCCTCTATAAATAGGGCTACTACTTTGCGTTGTAGTTCATATCACACACTACAACCTTTGATTTCCTCTCCTCATTAGCCCTTCACTTCATAATCTTGATAGAATTCGATAGTGCTACTTAAATTTCAAGAGTATGGCTTCACCAAGGCTTTTCCTTGCTTCTCTTCTCTTGTTTGTGCTTGCTTTGCATGTCGTTGAGTCTCACCGACTGCTTGAATCCCACAAGGTATATTACCATCACATCTCAAGCTAACAATATCATGAATATGGATAATGTTGTTGATTATTATTACTTTTATGTTGAGCTAAAATGGTGAGATAACTCCCTCCGCGTTCCTTTAAAATCACTTAATGAAACTTACTACATATGAGTACTTCTCCTCTATTAAGAGTTACTCGGTACAAAGCCCTCTGATGATCGCCGGGGATGAGTAGATTGGTGAATTCTTCCTAGATTATCCTCCGCACTCCTGGTCCTCATGTCCCTCCCCAGTAGGTACAGTTCTTAGCTAGGGCCTCCAAGTCTGCCTCATCAGTAGTAGAAGCATCTAGGTCCACCATGTGCGTTGAGTTCTAGTCTTTTTCATGCCTTTTGTCTGGCTGGGCATTGCCCTGTACCTCCGTCTCCACTCTATGTGGCTGTACCTGCCCACCAAATAAGATTATTTTTTTTTGAGCAAAAACGGCGGGTAGAGACCCTCCGCGTTCCATTAACAAGCTGATAATAGAACTACAATAATTCAAGACAAAAATACATAAAAGAAAACATAAAACACCAAATAAGATTATTTGATGCTAGATTATAGGGAACTACCTCTACTTTGCTTCAAACAAAATCCTAATAAACATAAATATTTTCGTGTAAAAATGATTTGTATTTGTCACAGGAAACAGTAGAAGCATCTCTTGTGAACAAGCCTGCTGCAGCTGTGAGTTTGAGTAAGTCTTCTTCACTATGGACATTGAGTAAAGAAACTTCTAAGTCGGACGGAGAGACTAACGGGTGCCCCTTGTGTAAATTGCCTGCAGACTGCAAAGCGTTGTGCGCAGTGAGGTGCAGCAAGTCGAGCAGGCCCAACGTCTGCAATAGGGCTTGTGGGACTTGCTGTTTCAGATGCAGCTGCGTGCCGCCGGGGACCTATGGGAACTACGATTCTTGCCCTTGCTATGCCACCATGACGACTAGGGGAGGAGCTCGCAAGTGCCCGTAATATGTAGCAATGCAAGTTTACAAAGGTCGTGTTGATCGTACATTCGTTGGTCCTGAATGAAAGGAGACTTGTGGTTGCTTATGTTTGAAATATTGGAGTCAAAACTCGAAACTAGGTTTAGGTTTTGAAGTTTGTACGGTGCTTATATATCTTCATTCTATTGGATATTTATCTCTAGCAATATTTCGTCTGAAGTATCTCTTGAACTTGGCATACACTCTGAGTCCCGTCAGCAGTGGTTTATTTCCTGTAAATAATGCAGAAAGGCCAATATGACATTTATGGGTATATTTTTAGTGTTAGTGGGCCGGGGTGAGTGTAGTTCGGTTTTAACATAAATAAACTCGAAACCGACCCGAATAAGCAAAACAGAAATAATTCGATCGATTTCCAATCAGGCCTGGTCCTAACGTTTTAGAGGCCCGGGGCGAAATGAGAAAGGAGCACTAACAAGTCTTATTAAAATTTTAAATAAATATTTTTATTACCAAAATTAAAATTTAGTACGTAGTTTTGCCATTACAAAAACTAATCATAATTCATAAAAAGCAATTCCTTCGGACATTCCTAAATGCAAAATCCTCAATAATAGTATCAAGATCAATACTGTCCAACATTTCCTTCTCAATATATAAAATCGCCAAACCATTCAACCTTTCTTGTGACATTAATGACCTCAAATAGGTTTTCAGCAATTTCAACTTTGAAAAATTTCTCTCTGCTGATGCAACAGTCACAGGTACTGTCAATAAGATTCGATAAGTAATGGAAAAATTAGGATAGCAATCTGCAATTTTGACATACTCAAGAATTTCAACTGATGACATTGACATATTTGGCAGAGTCATCTTCAACACTTTTAGTTCAGAAAAAAAAATCATCTAAATCCATATCCGACACATTGTTATGAAAAAAAGTATTGGCAAAATTAATACAACACTCTCTTAATTCATTATCATCCAATGACTTCAACTTTTTTGAATCCAATAAGAATCCAAAAATATTTTCAAATATCTTTAATTGCTCAAATCTAGTATTCAATGAAGAAATCGCCATATCAATAATGACCATATCAACCTTGGGCCCCCTTTAGATTGTGGGCCCTGGGCAAGTGCACAGCCCGCACCTGCCCTGTTTCCAATTTTGAGCTTTGTAACTCGATATCTAACCGAACTGGTCGGCAATTTGAAATTTAAGGGAACCGGTAGAATTATTTAAAAATTATATATATAATTAATAAATTTAATACCAATTGGATAAGTAGAAGAGATATACTTATTAAAACAATTAAAATTAAAATTTTTGAACTGAACGAATTAGTTCAGTTTGATTTTAGTTCTCATTCCTCATCAATTCGATTCGGTTTGCCGAAATTAATAAAAACCAAACCAAACTGATCGATGCTCACATATACTGGTGGTGGATGCAAAACTGGCTACAACACCATGGTTTCAAGCTCAATTGGTGAAGATGAAATAAAGTTTGCTTTTAAAATGAGAGAATACGTTCTCGGCAATATACACAAATAATCATTTTTAGCATCTCCACTTGCAACTAAATCAAAGAGAAAACTTTCCCCATTTCATTGTTAGATCTAGTTGTAGCTTGATAAATAAAACTAACATGGAATTTATTAGAGTTGTTAAGATTTAGTTGTTTCCTGTAAAAGAGAGAAATAATTTTTGCTTTGTTATTCATAACTATAACAAAGTTTGGTTTTTTTGGAGCGTCGAGAAATTAAAAAACAATGATGTGAAGAAAAAAAAAAAAAAAAACCTTTCATTATAATGTATAACTTTAACTAATTTTGCTTATTCCCAAGTATTTTGCAAATAAATTGATTTTAGAAGAGATTCACATCATCGCACAAGCTTAAATTACATTTTTGGTCTTTCAATCATAGATTGACATGAAATGTGGAAATAGAGAGTTTGATGATATGATAAAATATTTTATATAATGATTTTAAGAACTAATTTATTTATCATTTTCGTTATTTTTTGGGGAAAACATACTATTGAAAAATCTCTAAATGAAGGGGGAAAATTGATATGTAAAGTTTATGGTAGTTATGCATGCGCAAAAAAAAGCAAGCATATGGCACATTTGTGAAATAAAAAGAAAAATAAATATTTCTTAAATATTATAGAATTTGATTAGATCATGAATATTTGTGGAAATTTTAGATTAAAAATTTGAGATTATTTCATTCATGAATATATAAATCCAATAACAACTCATTATAATAAATCTTTCAACAACTTTCAACAACTCAATAACTCTCACCAACTCAAACTAATAATGTAAAATATAATCCTAACAATTGAAAGTATAACAACTGAAATTCTAATAATTTATAGTATATGAATAGTAGGAAATGATCTTTGAAATTCTAACAATTTATAGTATATGAAATAGAAAAAGCTCTTTGATTTGGTAGGTTTTATTACCTCAATGTTACCCTTCAAGTTAGAAAGTGAATGAAGAAACTAATTTGAGGAAAACTTTTGAAATTAATATGCTAACAATTTATTCTTTGGTTTTATTACCTCAATGCTAGCCCTCACGTTAGAAAGTGAATGAAGAAACTAATTTGAAAAAAACTTTTGAAATTAATATGCTAATAATTTATTTTTTTGTAGATAGAGCGAAGTTGAAGAAATATCAAAATTATATGCATAATATGCATAATGAATTGAACATCTGATGAATGAAGAACAAGTTCTTCCTATTGATGGAGTAAGAAAACAAAGAATTCACATATACACGTGATCAAAGACGTGATATGAAGAGAAAAGATGCACTATTAAAGTGATGATGCATAACGATTGGCGTACATATTAATTATAGAAGTTAAAGAAGAATCATGTGGATAAAGAAAAGTAATCATACAAAGAGAAAGCCGAAAGCCAAGAATTATTTCACATGTGCGTTGATGGAGAGTGAATGTTCTGTAAAAAGGATGACATAATCACGAAAAATAAGACTAGTAAATAATAATAATAGTAATAATGACGAAAAATAAACAAATTTTTTTCCTTAATGAATATATACAATTTTAAACGGACTTCCAGAGATAACAAGCTATTGAACACCATCCCTTTAAATTTTTTTTTTTTTTTAGAAAAAAGGCAAAGTTTTCACCCTCAATCAAAATTATTTCCCTCTTATGAACTTTGATTTAGATTTTTTTCAATCTTGAGCTGACTCCTGATTTGATATTCTCCAATCATCTAATGATATTGGCCTGATCATTGGATGAGCGTTATAATCTCATCATTGTCACATATAATGGAGTTGTTTCACTTCTAATGAGTGATACATACGATCGTCCCAATACAAATCATAGAAGTCCACTGGATTAGATATTTTAATTTCCATAAATAGAGAGGGAAGAAGATAAGAGTAGCCAGACTCGTACCAACCTGATGTTACCTGATATAAGGGACCTAGTCCAGCTCTGCCCTAGCTGGAACCCTTGACCTAACCATTAAAAAAAAAAAGGGATATTTACAGATTTGTCCCTTACATCTTTATAAATTATAATTTGGTCCTCCAAATCTTCATATTTAGATTTAGTCCCCAAATACTCTAACGTACTACAATTTAGTCTCTATCCCTAACTTCCGTTAGCCTAGTTTATTTTTTTGACTTGATTTTTCCATTTTACCGCTCCCTAATTTCTTCTTCCCTCTTCCTCCTCTCTTCTCCTTCCCTCTTCCTCCTCTCTTCTCCTTTTATTCATTCTTCCTCATTTCTTCTTTTTCTCCTTCTCTCTTCCTCATCTCTTCTCCTTTTCTTTATTGGGTTCATTAGCTTTCCCATTTTTTCTTCTCTTCTATCTCTCTATTCTTTTCTCATTTTTCTTCATAGGGGTATTTAAGTTATTCATTATTTTAAAAAAATAAAAATTAAATTCTGTCATTTATTTGGACGGAAAAACTAATAGAGTGACTAAATTGTAGTAACTTAGAGAATTTGCGGGACTAAATCTTAAATATGAAGATTTGGATAACTAAATCATAATGTATAAAGATTTAAGGGACAAACCTGTAAATACCCCTAAAAAAAAACCAAAGGTTTCGTATTTGTGGGTATTTCTAATATAGCTACTGAGGACACCTTTCTGAGTCGGAAATTAGTCTCAGAATAGTTTTCACCTGAACTGTTTTAATATTGTTCGGAAACTAATTCCCGATCAGCGCAAAACTGCAAAAGAGAAGATCACAAAAAGAAATGATAAACTTATAAGTTATTACAATTTTAGAAAGTGGGCTCATTAGGACCAGTGGCATGCTTATTTAGAAATTTCCCATATCTCTACTAATTGTCCAATATGGTCCACCCATGCATCCGGTCACTAAACTAGTCAATCTAATCGCCCAACAAGACCCCCACTTTTTATATTAACTTGCAATATACGATTACAACTTCTTCCTTCTATAAATAGAGCTACTCCTTCACATTTTAGTTCATATCACACAATACAAGTTCTCTTGAACATTAAAGAAGCAAAATCTTTTCCTCGTACGTATTCTCGACTTCTCTCAAAGAAATGGCTTCTTCCCGCCTTGTTCTCGCCTCCGTTCTCTTGGTTGCGCTTGCTATCCATCTAGTCGATGCACATCGTACTCTCGAGTCTCAACAGGTATGTTCGTAACAATCAACGACCCAAAACTTCCATTTGTGCTACAAATCCTTAGCTTTGAGTCAAACTCATGTGTTGATGGCTTGCAGTTGAAGAATGAAGGGGTACAAGTAGCTACTACAGGCTTATTAAGTACATCCCTCAACTCCATCACTAGGAGAAAATTGAAATTATGATGAAATTGACGCATTTTTTGGTTTTTGAACTTAGATTGTGGAGGAGCTTGTGCGATCAGGTGCAGCAAATCTTCGAGGCCGAACCTCTGCAAGAGGGCTTGCGGGACTTGTTGCGCACGGTGCAGGTGCGTGCCTGCGGGGACTTATGGCAACGAAGACTCTTGCCCGTGCTATGCCACTATGACTACTCGTGGTGGCGCACGAAAATGCCCTTGAAATTAAGAAGGATGCATTAATATATATATATTGGTCTTGATTGTTAAGGATGGAGTTACGAATTGTTTGCTTTGATGCAGAATTGAATATAATTAAGGGAGATATGTACTTGCTTTGTACTAAATGTAACTATGAAGAATTTGAATAAATTGATATCCTCCTACTTTTACTAGTACGAGAGTGAATTAAAATATTTTATTGGCTTCTTCGAGTTTTAGCTGGCGGCTAGTTAAATTTGTCTACTACAAAATGTTGTTTGCTCTGCAAGCAAAGCAAATTTTTATGTTTTATTTGGAACTTTTATATAAACTTATTGACGGACCACTCCACTAGTATTTCTAACTTCTTATTGTTCTGTTATTATCTCGTTAATGGAACGCGGAGGGTTATATCCCACTGGTGAAATATTTTGGACTGCATCGCTTACTTTTTTTTGCTTAAATGGTTCCCGTACTTCATTAAAAAGCAATTAGTGAAACAATATTCAAGTTACATATAAAGTGTATGACTATAGAGTCATCAAGTTTTGAGATCTGGGATTTATTTTTTTTTCTTTTATTTTTTCCCTTTTTGAGGGAAATGTTTGAGCTTTTGAAGAAATCTTGTTCCAAATTGCTCTTAGAGGTCTTTTGTGTTTAATCTTATACTTATCTTTTTAGAGATATATATGTTTGATTTTATAATGTGGAGAGAAAGTTAATGGCCGTAGGATTTGCGCTTAGAGCTGAACTATTATTCATTTTAAAAATGAAAAAAAAAAAAAAAAAAAAAAACACCCGGAGATAATAACTTTTTGATTTGGTGGAGATAGTAACTTTGAAGGCTAAAGAAAAACAACTGCTCCAATGCTAAATTTGTCAGAGAGAGTGATTTTGTTTTGTCAACTCCTATTTAATGAAATGCAGGGGATATACTACCGTTTAAATTAATATATATATATATGAGAAAAATAAAAATGAGCTGACAGCTCATGCAAATTACCAGAGTTGCAGTTCATTTCCATTATCTCCAATAATTTTTTTAAAAAAGTTTATTGTGGATTATGATCTCGACATCCTGAAGTTCACTCATACCCAATTTCTTGGGTTTTAGTTTTGATTTGGTCATCCATCAAGTTAATACAAAATTAACGGTTTTCAATAAATAAAACATTTTGTATGTACTTTGAACTCCAAAATTTATGAAATTTAATCTGAAAGAAGTTAAAAAGGTAGGGATAGTAATTTTATAAGAAAATGATTGGATCATTATAGTTTTACCGCTAGCTCACGTAACTTTTTTGTGCTGGCGGCTCACCTACAGTAATATATATATATATATATATATATATATATATATATAGAGAGAGAGAGAGAGAGAGAGAGAGAGAGAGAGAGAAAGAGATGAAAATGAGCTAACAACTCAAGCAAGTTACCTGATCTGCAGTTCATTTTCACTATATCCAATATTTTTTTTTTTAATTTTCTTTTGGATTATGATCTTGATCGTTTAGGGTTCACTCATACCTAATTTTTTGAGTTAGTTTTGATTTAGTCCTCCATCAAGTTGACAAAAAATTTAACGGTTTCAATGGATAAATATTTTGTATCTACTTGATGAAAGTATAATTGAATCTAAAATTTATGAAATTTAATTTTATTAAAGTTAAAAAAATAAAAATCTTAATTCTTAAAAAATTGAAAAAAAAATCGTTGGATCATTATATTTTTGCCGTACGTAATTTTTTCTGAGCTGGTGGCTCACCTACAGTAATATATATATATATATATATATATATATATATATATATATATATATATATATATATATATATATATATATATATATATATATATATATATATACATATACATACATATACATACATATACATACATATACATACATATACATACATATATATATATATATATATATATATACATATATATACATATACATACATATACATACATATACATACATATACATACATATATATATATATATATATATATATATATATATATATATATATATATATATATATATATATATATATATATATATATATATATATATATATATATATATACATACATATATATACACATATATATATATATATAGAGAGAGAGAGAGAGAGAGAAAATGGAAATGAGCTGACAGCTCATGCAAGTTACCTGAGCTGCAGTTCATTTTCATTATATCCAATAATATTTTTAAAAAAAAAAATTTGAATTATGATCTCGACCCCCTAGGGTTCATTCATACCCAATTTCTTGGGTTTTAGTTTTGATTTGATCCTCCATCAAGTTAACACAAAATTAACTGTTTTTAATTAATAAAATATTTTATATGCACTTGATGAACGGGTAAATGAACTCCAAAATTTATAAAATTTAATCTGAAAGAAGTTAAGGAAGTAGAGATAGTAATTATAAGAAAAATTGAAGAAAAATCATTGGATCATTATAGTTTTGCCGCTAACTCACGTAACTTTTTCTGAACTGGTGGCTCACCTACAGTAATCCCCCATATATATATATATATATATATATATATATATATATATATATATATATATATATATATATATATATATTGGAGCTAATCTCTATGAAGTTAAATCAACATTTTGACCAAAACTAGCATTTACTATTGATCAGGTACCAAAAATGTCCCCCGTATTATAATTTTAAATTGTAACACA
This sequence comes from Dracaena cambodiana, assembly GCA_036321105.1. Taxonomy (NCBI): domain Eukaryota; kingdom Viridiplantae; phylum Streptophyta; class Magnoliopsida; order Asparagales; family Asparagaceae; genus Dracaena; species Dracaena cambodiana. Next base: position 45,828,408 of record JAYEPQ010000007.1, read on the forward strand.
AATTTAAAACCATAACTTCTAACTCAAAATGAGTGATAGTGGATCATTAGAAATTCTCTCCAAGGTGCGTGATTGCGAGGATCGTACATGAGGTAATCTCCAACATTAAAAAATTGATGGATTGTTAAAACAAAAAAAATATATGTTAAGTACATACTAATACCCTGCAGAGTATGTTGTGGATTAATTAAGAAAGATCCTGACTATCTACTAATTAAATGATAAATGATTAAAATATGTTTGGACTGTTCACTTAAACCTCTCTAATGGATCAAAATCGCTCGATACGAGCTCGATAGGTGTAAAAGTTGAAGATTGTGTATTATTTATATCTAATGTAAATCGTAACTATACACAATCCTACGGCAAAATAAAAAACAGAAAAGCCAAGTTTTTTTTTTTTTTTAAACTAAGAATGATAGGCTACTGCACTCTTTACTCCATTGACGATAGATAAAATGTTTCAAGGCTTATATCCTTACATTATCAATATAACAATCTCTATGTCAAAGAAAAGAAAAAAAGTACAAGAATGGATCAAGGCTCATGATTCAATTAGATATGAAAGAGATATCCCTTCAGCCTAATGAAATCCCATTATCTATTAATTAGAACATACTAAAAATTAGTTCTCCAATCTCTCTTCAATAGGGATGCATCAGATACGTTACACGCTAAAGCTTCACTAGCCATAAGGGATGTCAAAGTAGTCACCATTGGCGCTCGAATCATTCCAAAAGAGGCATGGGACAGCATGCATCAGACACAGCCAGACAGAGCTGGAAGAAGATACTTTATTTAGGCCAATTATGCAACTATATGTGCAGTGTACCTTTTTCTTTCTTTTTACCATAAAAAGATACATAGGAAGGAAGAATGAAAGAAAGAGAGAATTAAATAAGATATGGTGAGGGGACCGAAACCTTCTTGATGTTACGTAAAGAAGCAAATGATAATTTGTCCAGGTCTGACCTAGCTGGAGTCCTATGTGCACCTACCCTTCCCAAGGACAGTCCAAGGGTCCTACTTGCCAACCAAAGGTGACCCAGTGACCCTACAAGTCCCAAAAGTTTTAACTAAGTTCAAACTCAGTACAATATTAGGAATTACTGTATGTAGGTAGGTAATCCGTTACTTCAGGAAAAATTACATAAGTTAGCGGCAAAAATATAATAATCCAATGATTTTTTTTAAATTATTTTACAATTACTATCTCTATTTCCTTAATTTTTTTGGGATAAAATTTCATAAATTTTGAAAATCATTTACCATTTTATCAGGTGCATATAAAATATTATATTTATTAGAAACCGTTAATTTTATATTAACTTGATGGAAAACCAAACTCCCAAGAAATTGGGTGTGAGTGAACCCTATGGTGTAGAGATCATAATCCAAAAGAATTTTTTTAAAAAAGATTATTGGAAATAGTGGAAATGAATTACAGCTCAGATAATTTGCTTGAGCTGTTAGCTCATTTTCATTTTTCTCTCCATATATATATATATATATATATATATATATATATATATATATATATATATATATATATATATATATATATATATATGTGTGTGTGTGTGTGTGTGTGTGTGTTGTGTATATGTACATTGGAGCAGTATCTCCCCTCTATAAATAGATCTAGTTCTCCTCCATCTCCTCCTCAATCACAATGCAGAGACTAGAGTTAGCGTACAACTAGTTGGTAATTCATATACTCGTACTTCATATACTCTCTTAATAAATGGCTTCATCAAGGCTTTTTCCGTCTCTCTTCTCGTATTTTTGTTATCTATCGACCTTGTTGAAATATCTCTTGTTATCCTCGTATTTTTGATATCTATCGACCTTGTTGAAATATCTCTTGTTATCGAGTCTGCTATTATTTGATAAAAATTTTGCATTGGAAATTTCAGAGTATTTTATTCATTCAGCTTGATTATATAAATAGTAACAATGACGTCTATAAAAATAAGCTCAAATAACAGTTTAGTTATAATAAATCTCTCAACAATTCAAACTAATAAAATAAAATATAATTCTAATAACTAAAATCCTAACAACAACTGAGAATATCTGAATAGGAGTCAATATCTGATTTGTTAGGTTTTTATTATCTCAACACTCCCCTCAAGTTAGAGAGTGGATAGAATGAACTAACTTGCATATAAAAGCTTCTGAAATAGTTATGCTAGCAGTTTATTTCTTGTGGATAAACTTCTAATAATTAGAGAACATATTCTTATGGATAAGTTTATGATCAAAGGAGAACAAATTGTCTATATTGATGGAGCAACAAAATAAAAAAAAGCTATCTGTGTATGAGATCAAAGAGATGACATGAGGAATAAAGATGTACCATTAAAGTGACGATGCATAGATAAAATAGCTTGCACTATGAATAATCACGTGCAAAAAAAAAAAAAAAAAAAAAAGAATTGAGTTACGTGTCGATTACAGAAATTGAGCAAAGATGTGATCACAAAAAAAGTGATCATGCTCAGATATGACCGAAAATCAAAAATCATTTCACATATTGATTGTGGATGGCTACGTCATAAGAAGGACGACATGATCATGAAAAGAACAACAACATGAAGAAAATATTGATGGCTAAAAAATTAACAAATTATCAATGAGAGATATGGCCAGAAAATATTGATGGACTTTCCTTTCCTCCAAATTGGGAGTTTCCAAAAGAGCACACCAATTTTCCTAGTAAGTCCATTTCTCTGTGTTTTTTTTATCCGGGCTCAAATCCCGAATAGTTATAAAGTGGGCTCACTAGGAAAAACGGTGTGCTTCTTTGGAAAGCCCCCTCCAAATTGAGACTTCCTTTCTCCAGATAAGCTATGAGCCTATGGGCTATTCTCCAAAAAGAAACTTGCATATTTTTACTATTAAGCCGTTGATATTCTCATAAAATGAAGAGGAATTCATAATGTTGAATTTAGGGACATATGTTTAGGATTGTATTACATTTGATTATTCTGAATACTCATGGTAAGAATGAAACGTACCAAAATAAAATGTAAGCGGATGTTAAAAAAAAAAAAATGTAACAAACAGTTCTTTTTGTTACAGAAGATGCTTTCTTAGCTTATGTAAATCAGAGTTCGCCTTTAGTCCTAATTATCTCAGTGGTATCCAACAACCGAAACCTTAGCTTGCGGTCCGCCCTGCACATAGACGAAGCTGAACTGCGATCCAGGCTTCACGACTTTGATCCAGGCAGGAAGCTCGTAGATATTCTTCTCTGTCGTCGGCGAAAGGCCATATATAGGCCCTGAGAGGTTCTCTACAGCCAGTTTAAGCCCTGTTATCGGCTTCCCACATTTGTTGGTGACGGTGACCTTGTGCCGGTAGTAGTCGACTCCTTTGTCTTTCCATGTTTTGGTTATCGAGTGCAAGAACTTGACCGGGTTCACTGCAGTATAACAAGTAGCGAAAGTTAGGAACCTACAACATTGGTACGTTATGGTTAGTCTCAGTGTGCTCACCAATTTCAGTAGGAGGGTTTGGTTTCCAATCTTTTGGAAGATAACCTGCAGAAATCATCAATTGTTACATTTCAAATTTTGTTTCGGTTAGGTAGTTTTTGTACTCGCAATGTACCTGACTCTCCTGCCAAAGTGTGCAACTTGGCGAAAAGGCCAACAAGAGGAGCATTTCCGACAAGGGAAGGTTCGGTATGCTCGTAGCTGGACCTCTGGTCATAGAACAGGTCTTTACTGTCGGGGCCTCCAACGAGGGCTCCTGTGAGGACATTCGGGTTGCCCAGTTTGCTATCGTACCATTTCTGGAATCCTTCGATGCATCCGACTGGAGATGGAAGGATAGACTTCGCTGCAATGGAAGCGCCTCGATGGTGAACTTGAGTTGGATAATTTTTCTGGTAGCCAACCAAGTAGCTCATTGATTTCGGGTTCTTGCCAAGAATGTATTCAGCCTGATAATTTAGGTGCAGAAAAAATCTTCAGAAGTGAATCAATCGTGTTGGTATATATGTAAGAGAGCTTAAAAACCGTACCTGTGATTGTGCAAACTTGAGAAGATCCAGAGGCTGAACTTGGCCATCGGGGCAATAAAGATTGCCATTCGCCATGAATAGATAGTCCGAGTAAACTGCCATAAGAAACGAAGCAGACGAAACATACTGCATATTGTTCCACTCGTTGAAATATAGCAAACCCCCTGCTCAGCACACGAAAACAATCAAATATCTCCAGTTATCCAAATTGTCCATTCACGTTATAGCAACGGAATGCATACCGGGGGTCATCGCAACATTGTAGCCATTGTTCTTCTGAAGGCATGCACATAGGAAGAACTCGGCCTTAGCCTGATACTGCTTCAGGGTAGCATTGTTTGCATTGCCTACGCCCTCCATTAGCACCTACAACACGAATTAGATGGTGTCTGATCATTTGAGATCTATAACCATAACCGGGTATGTTCAGAGCGATACCGAAGAATTTGGTTTATACCTTTGTGAGAAGGAGTTGAAGTCCTGCATACTTGTTGTCCCAAGAGAACTCCCTGACGGCCCATCCGGTACCGCCCAACAAAGCGGAGTTGTCCATGGCATAACTCAGGAAGTACTGATCGTCCGTAGCCTCAAACAGCCAAGCGGCCGCCCAGAGCAGCTCATCCTGTTGCAGCAGAGAATCAAAATCCAGCACAAGCAGCAGTTGAAGCAAAAATAGCTAGAGCAGTAAAGAAGTTATCTTACATAGTATCCAGTGGACGAAGGATAATACTCGCGAACAGAAGGGATCGAGCTATCGTATCGCCCTCGAAATGTATCAGCAAAGGAGAACAGCTGCAGCAGTTATCAGTTTTGAATTTGTCATTTCGTTCTATCAGTTTAATATGTCTTCAGTTGGAACCAGGATTCTGATAGTATTACCTGCTTTGCATGCAAGAGGAGGAGTTTGGAGTAAGTGGAGTTGTATGGCTTGAAAGCTATGGAGGCTGCAGCCATGGCTGCAGCCGTCTCAGCTGCAACCTCTGATCCTGGATGCTCGGTGTCGACCTTGTATGCAGTCCTCGGTGTCGTCATGTCCTCTGCCCTCTCCCAGCAGTAATGGTCACTGTTTCCATCTCCAACCTTCAAATTTCAACACAATCACATCAAGATTAATTGATTCAGTTTAACGCCCTGAAATATTCCCAAGTACGGGTAGCATTTAGTGACGAACAGATAGAGAATACGCCAATATGTTGTTCTCTCCTTGTATATGTGTATGTAGTAACGTGGCAGTAGTGCAGATTCATTATTCATATATTTTAGACTTGATGTATTCGTTTTCGATATGCCATCAAATACTAAAACACTATCCGTAACTTGAGATGTGGCGAAACTTATGAAATTAGAGTTTTTCTGAGTTTACCTGGCACCAGAGAGTATTGGGCTGCCTGTGTGCTTTTATGAAGTAATCAGTTCCCCATTGGATTGCATCAAGAGCATACTCGAGCTGATTCGACGCAGCGATCTCTTTCTCGAACTCGATCACGCTCCAGGACAGCATCGTCATGGCGAATGCCTGAGGAAGTCCGAACTTGACATGATCACCCGAATCATAGTAGCCTCCGACCAAGTCCACCCCCTGCAGGAATCCATCTGTCAGGCCAGAGTCACCACGCCACTTGACACGCTGATCGTGGGGCAGCTTGCCGGACCTCTGGGCCTCGAAGAAGAGCAGGCTCTTGTCGAGGGCGTCTTTGTAGTCGAACGTGACTGGGGAGACGGTGGCGGCCATGACTGCTGCCACCAACAGAGAAGCCAGGATCAGTAGGGGGGCAAACATGGCCATGGGGGGGCTTTGAGATGCTGAGATTTGAGATTGATTGCTGAGATGATTTGATTGAGTTGGAGATGAGAATGGCGTGGTGGGGTTTTGTAGGAGGAGGATTGAGGCATGGTCTGGTTGGTGAAGATGATGTTGAGCACGTTTCAGTTGGAAGCTTAGAGCCATGCACGTTCTGCTCGAAACATTTGAAATTTTGTGTGGTTTGGTGTCTAGCTACTTGATTAAATATGTAGTTCCACTTTTAGATGAAACTAGTCAATTGCGTGGTCTTAAGATTCTTAAAAGGTTAGATGAATATTTCTTTAGCATAAAAAGCTGAATATAGTCCCCCCACTACAAGAAAAAGGGATAATTTACAATGGTTATTTTGCAACAGTTTTAAAATCATTGTAATATAATATATTTAGTAATGCTTAAATTAACCATCTTTTTTTTGCAATGATTACTCTGTAACTCTTATAAAACCGTTTCGATATATTATATTTTACAATGTTTTTAAAACATATTGCAAAAGATAGCTTATTTGTCACGTTTATATTACAATACTTAGTTAGTTGTCACTAAATGATTATTCTATAACTGTTTAAACAATTGTTACAAAGTAACATTTTTTTGTGACAATTTTGCTTCAATATTTTAAGAATCGTTTCTAAATATTAGATTTTAATGATGGTTAGTATAACTGTAACAATATATTCAATCATTTGCAACATTTTACATACAACAATTAATAAAAGTATAGCTAAATAAAATATTTGGAAATGATTAGATTATCCAAAAATAAAAATAATTATTTATTAATTAAGCATATATATATATATATATATATATATATATATATATATATATATATATATATATATATATATATATATATATATAATTTTTGTACTATTGAAGTATAATTTAGAATCATATATAGCTAAAATAACATATTGTTTACGTTAACTTTATAGATACGTAAAATTTAGTCGTTGCCTGAAGCCTAATATCATGCTAGGTAGTGATATCAGCGACTCAGATTTCACTGATTTTTTATATGAAGCCAACAAGAATGTTATTCTTTCAGTTTTATTATTTCTTAACAAATTGTTATTCACAATTTTGCGAGGATTAGGCATTTAACCATATAATTACAAATGAAAATATTCAGAAATAAAACATATTTAAAAAAAATTATTCCTTTATTTTGATTTTTTTTCAATTTATTATTTTTCTTGTGCAACATTTTTAAAAGAGAAAAATTTGATATATTGATGTTACATAATGTATCGAAAGTATAAATATTAGATTTTTTTTTTAAATAATTAAGTTTGTTAGAATATTTCTCATGAACTGAGAACGTACTATTTGTGCATACAATATATCTTATGCACATTAATAATATCACAACTCTAATTAAAACTTTGATCTCATGCATGTGGTTGAATATAAGAATTTACTTGGTTTCAAACATAGAGTATGAATTATTTTTCCCTGATACTTTTTAATCTGCATGAATTTTCACTCAACATTAAACAAAAGTTCCTCAACATCTTCAAGATGAAGTATAAATAAATATATATATATATATATATATATATATTATTTTATATTAAATAGATCTAGGTTTAATTCTACAAATATGTTATATATGTTTTAGAAATATATAATATGTAATAGTAATTTTGTTTTTTAACAAATATTTTTAAACATAAATAAGTTAACTTTATATGTAATCTAATTAACTTATATTTTTACATGAGATATTAGTTTTTAAAAAAATAAACTTTTAATGTTATTTAAAATAAAAAATTAATTATAAATATCCTAGGGTTTATCTCCTCACACGACGTTTCCTCTCCCCAATATAACCTAGCTAATTCCTGTTCTCTCTCTCTCTCTCTCTCTCTCTCTCTCTCTCTCTCTCTCTCTCTCTCTCTCTCTCGTTCTAAAAAAGAACTGATATTTCCCGATCTCTCTTGTTCTCAAACAAAACATGCAGCCACCTTCGCCTCCTCTCCTTCCCGATCTCTCTCGCACGCAGCCGCAACACACACGCGGCCGCCTCTGCTGAACGCCTCGTGGTTGCCTCCACCTCCGCAGCACACACACCGAATGCTTCCACTTCCACCTCAGCCTGTGCATGCACGCGGCTGTGATCCGCCTCCACCTCTGCACGCGCACGCAAGTAAGGTAACACATATAATTTCAAAAAAAGAACTATTTTATATTTTAATTTCAGATTCAATTTGTAGAGGTAAAAAAAAAAAGAAAAGAAAGAAAAGAAATACACATTCATTCGAAGGTGGTAATCTAGCAGTAGATCAAACTTAAGTAGTTAATCATAAGGATGTGACCTGATCATGAGACAGAATTAAATTTTAAATTTGGAAAGAGCCCATGGGTTGTTGATTATAATGTTAGTGGTAGAAATTGAAGATCAAGCTTTTGTCAAAATTACTGATGCTTATTTAATCAAAATCAGTAAATAATATTAAAAGTTTATTTTTTAAAACTAATATCTCATGTAAAAATTTAAGTTAATTAGATTACATAGAAAGTTAACTTATTTATGTTTAAAAATATTTGTTAAAAAACAAAATTACTATTACATATTATATATTTCTGAAACATATATAACATATTTGTAGAATTAAAACCTAGATCTATTTAATATAAAATATTATATATATATATATATATATATATATATATATATATATATATATATATATGAACATATATATTTATACTTCATCTTGAAGATGTTGAGGAACTTTCGTTTAATATTGAGTGAAAATTCCTGCAGATTAAAATGTATCAGGGAAAAATACTTCATACTCTATGTTTGAAACTGAGTAAATTTTTATATTCAACCACATGCATGGGATCAAAGTTTTAATTAGAGTTGCAATATTATTAATGTGAATAAGATATATTTTATGCACAAATAGTTCATTCTCAGTTCGTGAGAAATATCCTAACAAACTTAATTATTTTAAAAAAAATCTAATATTTATACTTTCGATAAATTATGTAATATCAATATATCAATTTTTTTCTCTTTTAAAAATGATGCACAAGAAAAATAATAAATTGAAAAAAATCAAAATAAAGGAATAAATTTTTTTAAATATATTTTATTTCTTTTTATATGGTTAAATGGCTAATCCTCGCAAAATTGCGCATAACAATTTGTTAAGAAATAATGAAACTGAAAGAATAGCATTCTTGTTGGCTTCATATAAAAAATCAGTGAAATCTGAGTCACTGATATCACTACCTACCATGATATTAGGCTTCAGACAACAACTAAATTCTACGTATCTGTAAAGTTAACGTAAACATTGCTACATATTATTTTAGCTATATATGATTCTAAATTATACTTCAATAGTACAAAAATTATATATATATGCTTAATTAATAAATAATTATTTTTATTTTTGAATAATCAAATCATTTTAAAATATTTTATTTAGCTACACTTTTATTAATAGTTGTATGTAAAACGTTGTAAATGATTGAATATACTGTTACAGTTATGCTAACTATCATTAAAATCTAATATTTAGAAACGATTCTTAAAATATTGTAGCAAAATTGTCATAAAAAAATGTTACTTTGTAACAATTGTTTAAACCGTTACAAAATAATCATTTAGTGACAACTAAGTGTTGCAACATAAACGTAACAAATAAGCTATCTTTTGCAGTATTTTTAAAAGCATTGTAAAATATAATATATCGAAACGGTTTTATAAGAGTTACAGAGTAACTATTGCAAAAAAAAGATCTATTGTAACGGTTAATTTAAGCATTATTAAACATATTATATTATAATGGTTTTAAAACTGTTGCACAATAATCATTGCAAAATACCCCCTTTTCTTGTAGTGACATGTACGTGTGTATGTGCATGTGTGTGTAAGCATGTGTGTATGTGTATGCATGTGCGTTTGCACATCTATAGCATGTAACCAGCAACCTAAGGTACTTTATGAATTATGAGATGTAAGATATGATTATTTCTCTTTTGCTGGACGTGCAACCTAGTTAAGAGAAAAGGGAAGAAAGAACCGCTCTAATTGATTAATGAGAAAGTAATGGAAAAAGTACAGCTCGTCTAATCCAGATACGATTAATGGCATATTTAGATTCGTAGTTCCATAAATTTGCATGTTTGGTAACGTAAATACATTTGTCCTTTTTAGAAAATTAGATTCCTATGTGCATCGCATTTTCTCGTTTCATGGAATTGCAATTTCGCATGTAATGGATGGACTTTCTCCTCCACCTTCATATATCATGGATATCTTAAAAAACTCATATTCCTCAAAGTAATCTTGTTCTTTGGTGTTACAATTACCATCATTACCATTGACTAACATTATTGCCGATCATCGTTACTATCATGACAAACTGTTGGTGTTAGTCTTCAACTATTGTACTTGAAACTACCCGATAATCAGCATTACCAGCAATTTGTTGGTCATTGTCACTACCGCCACCATTATCGGTGATTGTAGCCATTATTGATAGTTGTCGACGCCACCATTAGACGGTCGATGATCTTTTTATTATCAGCAATCTGTCATTGCTACTGATAGTTCCTATACTTTCCGACAACTGTCACTATCATTGGCGATCTTCACTCTCAACCACCATTGGTGAGTACTAGTACCACCACTAGTGATTTATTAATGATAACATCAACTACCATCACCACCGACAAACATGGCCAATTCTGATTATCAACAGTATAACTAACTGGCAATCATCACAAAAGCGCCAACCATTATCAGTTATTGCCACCATGCGCCACCATACCAATTGTCCCCATCGATGGTCACAACCATCACTGATGACCATCTTAATCATGATTAACCTCCGTCATTATCAGCGATTGTCACCCGCATCACTAGTATCCATCTTCAGCAAGCATCACTATATTTGTTAATTGTTGCCACCACAAGCAATTATCTCTAGTGGTAGTATCCACTATTCATTCTCAAGAATCCAACATTCTCACGAGGTTTGGTACTCTTTTATAGTTCTATTATCTACTTGCTAATAGAATGCGGAGCGTTCCTATCCACTGTTTTACTTCAAAAATAAACTTCTAAAAATCAAATCCCTAGGCGATGAAAATATCTTGACGTACCAAATGCATAATAAGTTATCAAATTTAGAATATGTTAAAGGTTGGACATCTATTTATAATGTGAGGTATAAAACTTCTTCCAATAATATTTACTAAGTGCATTGAAACTCTTTCATTTCTATGTTTATTTTTATTGCACAATTACTCTAATCAGTTGTCCGGGATTTCCAAGAACTAAGGATGTCAATAGATGCATCCATGAAGTCAATTTTTTGTCGGTCCTACATAAAATTTTGAATTAAAAATAAAATTTTTATTTTTCTAGTTCAAAATTTTGTATAGATATGGCCAAAATTTGGCCTATGAATACATCTATTGACATTCCCACTAGGATTTCATTCCAATCAAAAAGTGTCGATCTCAGGGTTGTACATCTCCAGGAGACTGAATAAATGATAAGAGCCGCTGCCATGGCTGCTGCCGCCGCTGCTCATGTCGGCCGGCGACGAGGCTTGCTCTCGTGAAGAAGTGTTCTTCTTGGGTGCAATTGGTCAAGTAATCAAGAAATGAACAAAGAAAACAAGGGAATCGCGTCGGTTGCAAGAGCTCTGGAGTTCTGAAAATTCTCAAAATTCTTGAAAGAGTGAGGAAGAAGAAGGAAAAGGCTCTATTTAAATTAGAAAACCCGCCACTTGGTATTCGATGTGGAGATCGGAACCACATGGGCTGTTTTTAAAAAAAAAACCTCCACATGCAAACATCCTATTGGTCCAACTAAACGTCATAGGAGGGAGTCCCTCCTATGACATAGTATACACACACACTGCAGGTGAGCTGCCAGCTCAAGAAAAGTTACTTGAGCTAGCGGCAAAACTCTTGCCATTTTGTACCATGTATCAATCCATCGTATCCACCTAGGGCCGGAACCCCTTGTACAAAGTGTTCAAAGATGCACTCCCAACTCACTATATCATACGCCTTCTCGAAATCAAGTTTAAGGAGGTAACCATCTTTCCTTGTCTTCTTACATTGGTAGCAATACTTTCGGTTATGGTTTTTCTAGAAATGAAACCGGTCTGGCTCTCATCCGCTAATGAGATCATTAACGATAATAATCTATTTGCCAATACCTTAGACACGATCTTAAATATGTTGTTCAAAAAGGCAATAGGTCTATAATGCCCTGCTGTGCTTGGTGATGCATTTTTAGGAATCAACACTAACTGTGCATCGTTTAGTCTATCCAACTTTCCACAATTTTGATAGATTTATTGGAACAAGGGAATTATATTCTCCTTCGTGAGATCGCAGAACACCCTCAAGAAAAAAATAGGGTATCCATCTGGGCCTGGCACTTTGTCTTGGCCTAGATCCCAAATCGATTTAATGATCACTTCTTCAGTAAATGGTTCTTCTAAATTGGATAGATTTGTCGTGTTATCCCAAAAGTTGTCCAGCAGATTCAACTGTCATTACTTTGATTTTCCAAAAAGACACTTTAAATACTTGTGAAAATATTGATGGATCTATTGTTCTTCTCAAACACGTCCATCTTCGTATGTCTGCTCTTCTCCTCCAGTTAGTTATCTTGTGGAAATAAGCTGTGTTGGCATCTCCCTCCCTTATCCAGTTTTCTTTTGCGTGTTGCCTCCACTTAATCTCCTCGAGCTTGTACAGCTTTTGGATTTGGTTGCGGCAGGATAGTAAGTCCTCCTTCTCCATATTTAACAGTGGTCTCTTTTCGGATTCCCTTTCGAGCCCGACGATGGTATCAAGCAACTTTCGCTTCTTTCATTTGGCATCTCCATTGAATCTCCTTTCCCATTATAGGTAGTGACCAATTTTCTTTTATTATTAGTCTTCAGATATCGTTGTGCTCAAGCCACTATTTCTCAAAGCGAAATAGGCAAATAGGATGAGGGTGATTCTCCCTAGTCTATACGCATATTGGACTAAAGTCGGATGTTGGTCGGGGGAGGGACCTTACCAAGGCCATTGGAAACTGAATTTCATGGCTTCTTTCTTATTTATCATATTTTTCGTTTTTTTAACTAATATGCAGTCTGTTTCCTTGTATCCTATTAATGAAATATAAGAAATAATATTACCCATTATTAATGCCAAAAAAAAAAACCAGTAAAAGTGAGGTCCCTCACGAAGAGAAGAGAGGACTTTCAAGGGCTTAGTTGAGGAAAAGTTGGTGAAGGGAGTAAGGTGGGGGAGGCTGGTTTTTTGGGTACCACACAAAGCTTTGAAGAGTTTTATCTTTCATGTATAAATCAATTAAAATATCTAAATCATAGATAATAGAAATAAGAAAGCAATACCTATAAAATTTGTTTTCTACTTTGGAAATTATAATTCCAAAAGTAAGATCTCCATGAAATTTGTCAAACCACTCTTGAATATTCAATATTTATAAACTAGCTTGTGAAATTGTTAGCTAATAACAATTGGATAGTTCAACAGTACCAGTATAAAGAGATGTGTAGCATATCTTTTAAACAAAAAAAATATCCCACTAATCTTGAAAAATAAAATCAAGTATTAGACCAATACATATAATTATATTGAAAAATAAATTCATTTATACTCACTCTAAATCCTAATGCAACATTTAACATCAAATAAGTTGAATTCCACAGTGCTAAACATCATGTGAAATTTTTTTAGCCCAAACTTTATTTTTTTCTTGCATGTTTCTTTATAAATTTTAATCTTAGTTGAAAAACTTGAAATGAAAATTCCAACATATCTAATTTTTTCTTCATCTTTTCAATATCATCAAAAGCGCTTTGTAAATTAAATTTAAAATATGGAAAATACATCTAATATGAAATAAATCATTTGCACCATGACAAACAAGTGTAAAAGAATTTTTTATGTTCTCAATAGCAATATTATTGTAGGAGGCATTGTCAAGAGAAAGAAAAAAAAAAAAAAAAATTGAGTCCAAAACAAGTAATTCATGTCAAAATTAAATCACCAATATTTATGACCTTGTATGCATAATCAAAAGGAACTAAAGATATCACTATTTTTTTCATTTTCCAACTATCGTCAATCTAATATGCAGTAATAGTCAAATACATCATTTTTAGTTTAGATATTTAAATATTAAAGGTAAGAGAAATTTAAGAATTAAAATTTATAAAAGGTGAAGTTAAATTTTTTTTTTCAATTGTATAGTACTCGGTAGTATCTCATTGGCAAGTTCAATGAGAAGCCGAATGAAAACACTCCTTAAGTATTTCTTCTAAATCACTTCCTTTATAGTATTAAAAAGCAAGTTTTTAAAGCATTTCTTCTAAATCACTTCCTTTATAGTATTAAAAAGCAAGTTTTTAGAATACATACCTGACAAGTGTTTTTTTTAGCTTTTATACCATCGAAGAAGACGTATTGATACATCATGTTGAAAATGACTATGAAAACATAACTTGATGGATGTCAAGTTGGGATTCTTGAAAATGACTATGAAAACATAACTTGATAGATGTCAAGTTGGGATTCTTGTTCCATACCGTGGCACTCCATAAAGCATTTCAAGCAAGTTGTCCCACTTGCGTGATGGCCGACCAAGAGCCTTTTGCAAATTGAAGAAGACGTATTGATACATCATGTTGAAAATGACTATGAAAACATAACTTGATGGATGTCAAGTTGGGATTCTAATGACTATGAAAACATAACTTGATAGATGTCAAGTTGGGATTCTTGTTCCATACCGTGGCACTGCTTTACATAAAGCATTTCAAGCAAGTTGTCCCACTTGCGTGATGGCCGACCAAAAGCCTTTTGCAAATTGGACACATCGCCTTGATCGTCATCACTTTGCCGATGTCATTTCTAAGTGTCTCCTTTTCGAATTTCTAAGTGTCACCTTTTCGAAAAACTCCATGCACCAGATCGTGGATATTTGAAGATGGAGCTTTGCATAGCCTCTCGACTAAAGCCCTTATATGGGAGAAGTGCATTCAACAGCCAACTTCATTTTCATCTGCATCATTTCATACCTGTTTGACAATGCACTAGCGATCGATCTTTTCTCATATACAGTCACAGCAGCAAGAAATCCCACCAGCCCCTTTGTTTCATCGAAAAAACTCCGAAACAGATAAAACTCCACAAACATACAGATCACCCTTCCCAGAAAATATAAGGGAAGAACACGAGTAACATTGTAAATATTCTGATTGATGTAAAAATTTCAGAAATTTTGTCAACAAAACTAACCAAGCCCGGTACTACTGTTACCGTCTAACAAAAAGTACACCATGAAACACTAAATCTACAGACTACTCTAGTATACACTCTAGTATACTGAGATGATATCAATAACAGAAACCCTATACCAAAAGAACACTGCTCGTCAGGATTTCCATTGTTTTTCAGTTCCCAGAACCTGCAGCAGCAAAAAGTTGAAGTTCTAATTTGATGATTGTTATTCGAATCGGGGGGCAGGCTTCAAACTTCACATTCTGCAAAGAATCGATAAAGAGATGTGAGTTACACTGACAGAGCCAAAAGTTGCACCCCCAAGAAATACATATATCAACCAGTTCTTGAAGTTCTCGTACCTGAAGCACTTATACAACACGATACTGAAAATATGCTGGCTTAGGTACTTGAAGCCCTGCAGTTTAATAAAATTTGAGCCATATGCGGATAATATACAGTAGACAAAAAGGGTAGCAAGTCATGAGCTTGCATATCCTTGCCTTTGGGAAAAAAACGGAAAGAGGCATGCGGGTTAGCTCTGCTCTTTTGCACTCTCTAACAAAGAGGATAACTAAATGGCCGTCTTGGAACTGTAGCTGTTACCAACGGGATGAAAAGTGATTATAATCAGGATGATTGTTAACAGATCTCTGATTGCCCTTGCGAACTACAGCAGTTGCCATCACACTAGCAGTGCGCTCAAGGGTCTTCAGCCTCTCTTCTAGAACTTTAGAAGGAGATGAAACTGAGGATTCTTCTTTCTGGGCTTCTGTAGACTTCAAGGCCCTTGGTTGAAACCAGCACTCCTTCTGCAAGTTAATATGAATAGGATTAACAGATTTCACATAATACAGTAACATATAAATAAAAAAGGCTATCCAAGACAATAAAGAGAACCACATTGCGAAATTGTCAAGTAATCAGCTGCACAATAAAAGCTTATGGGAAATTTGGTAATACACCTCCATCGCTGATACTCTTTCTTGGAATAGTTTTGCTAAGTGGCAGACCAAACTTAAGTTTTTGCAGAAGGGGGCCGTAAATTTGAGCTGAATTTCCACCAGAGCTCCTGAAGGCCCTCAGGGCTTAAATGTGTATTCACAGTAGGTATTTGACATGCTCCAGCAAAACCCATATTTATTTACCTCGGACATTTAGTATGTTTGTTTTTCTTGCAAGAGGTAATTGGAATAGCACAAAGGGACCTGGTGAAAGACATTGATATGTAGGACTACAGCATTTGTACTTTGAGGGGAAAGGCCTAAAGACACTTAAAAGGTGGGGAACGAGCCCTCTGGGGCTCTTGAAAACCCTCAAGACCATACACCACACCCCCCCCCCCCCCCACCAAAAAAAAAAACACAAAACCAAAAAAAAACGCCACGACAGAAAAACACTAAACGAAAAAAAAAAAAAAAAAAGTGCACAACCTAAAGAAAAGGAAGGTGCACTCTTAAAGAGAGGGAGGCAGGGAAGAAATGAAAGGGAAAAAAAAAAGGACACCCTCCGACAGGGAAGAGGTCTTAGTGTAATTAAATGCTTCGATAAATTCAAACAACAAATTAACTTCAATCAGTCCAGAGAGGAACCACCAACAGAAAAAGCAGGCTGGGATGGTTGCTAGAGATGGATTGGGATGCTTACTTTTGGCAGGAGCAGTATTTTTTCGGGATGAAATCCATTAATGAGCTGGAGAATTTGGACTGTGCAGGAAGCACTGCAACCAATGTCTTAGGGTCTTCAAATTGTTGCACATGGACTAAGGGAGATTTCAAGACATTAGTACCCCGGATCTCATCCTCTTAAGGGCCTGTTGGCAACTAGAAACATAAAAGAAAAATAGGTTAATCACTCAAACCCCGATAGTATGGGGGGTGTATAACTTATTGCCCCTGAAGATCAAAACTCACACTAAACCCCCTGAGAAATCTAACGGAGTTAAGTGGACATCAGCAGTGTAGTCACGTGATTTGCACTTGTGGTGAAATGACCATATTGCCCCCGACCGAAGGAGAAAGAGGGGGAACCGAGCCGGGTGTTAGTTTTTTCTCTCTAACTCTCTCGAGCGAAATTAGGAATAAGGGCGGGCGAGTGATCAACGTGTTCCCCAGGAGCTGGTTGATCTCCGACGAGCCTTTGATCTTCTGCACAATATACCTTCCGTTGTTCATGAGGAAGATGTTGTTCAGTGCCACATCCTTGTAGAGCTTTGCTTTGGGATCGAGATTTGATTGCAATAGATCCAACACTTGGGTCAAATGGGCTTCAAATGGTTTGTCCTCAGCGTTAGCGTTGTAGTTGTTGCTGCTAGTACTCATGTGGTTGCGACCATCACTACCTCGGTTGCTCTCTTCATCATCAGAGGCATCCTGACCATCGGGACTTCGAAAATGTCATCGGATGCGTCAAACCGACCCTTTACTCATTTAGGATAGCTGACCTCCTTTCCCTTCTCTTCCTGATGCTGATCCTGCTGAATCTCAGGCTAACCGCAGGTACTCTCTCCGTCTTTGTCAACCTTTTCTTCGTCTTGTCATCCTCTCCTCTCCCACCTATGTCTCGAGGCTGAGAAGGACGGCAAGGAACTGATCGATATCATTGATGAGGATGTTGAGATTGTCCAAGGGAAAGGGAGAGGCTGCAGTGGCGGTGCTTCTCGTCGCGGGTGGCGGAAGAGAAGCTATTGGATTTTTGAGGGATGAGGTTGGTTTCTCACCATTCTCTCTAGGTTTTTTTTTTTTTTGTTATCAGTTACAATTAAAGGAAGAAGATGGAGGAGAGAATGGAGGACATTAAAAGACTACTGCAGGTTTAGAGAGAGAGAGAGAGAGGGACAGGAAGAAGTGAGGGAGTGGGGGTTAAGAATAAAATAGGTATTAAATAAAAGGAGTGCAGTTTGGTTTAAAAGGGGGTGATATTAACTAACTGTTGACTAATATTGGTAACGGTCCAGGGAGTTTTGTGCGAGTTTCGATTTTTAGAGGTGATAAGTTATACACCCTCCATACTACAGGGGGTCCAAGTGTGATTAACTCAAGAAAAATTAGGAATAGAAGAATCAATCTGAATCTGATTCCAAAATTAGAAGTGGAATAGAAGTTTCGTTTCTGAATTCCTTAAATGGAAGATGGAAACGGAAAATGGAACTGGAAACATGGCAAGTGTGGGTCCCCTTCATTTTCTGTTTTAATTCCTTCTCGAGCTGGTAACAAAATTGGGATTTTAGATGATAGGGCCCACTGACAGGAAACAACTATTTCCAATATCAGAATTTTGATTCTATTTGCCAAGCAAGGTAGGAAATATAATTGGATTTTGTTTCCATCCATTTCAATTTCTTTCCTCTCCATTTTCACCTTTTTTTTTTTGGCTGCTTCCACTTGCCAAGCATGCCCTACGCAAATACGGGTGACTTGGTCGTGCTACAAGACACATGATGGTTAATTAGAGCCTTCTCTACCGTGAGGATGAGCTATATTCTAATATGTGGGATTTGTGTGCAATCGGAGAGCTTTATTTTGGGAACACATTTTCCACAGGAGGTATGTCTTTTGGCTCTTGTGGATGTTAGTTGGGTAACTTGTATAAGAATGTAATGGTAGAATACCGTCTCCTAAAGGAAAAAAAAGAAAAAGGAACCATGTATGTATTGTATACGTATCTGAGCAATACCCATTCCTCATTTTATTTATCCTAAAATTTGTAATGTTTCCTAGATGTATCAAATACACATAAAAACTAAGAAAGATATTCTATTAATGTAAAATATAATTGCAGCTTATATATTCATCCACTTTCTTAATATATAAACTTTAGATTGTTTAGAGAATTCTTGAGGTATATAGTTGACTCTATATAGAAACATAATATATATATATATATATATATATATATATATATATATATATATATATATATTGTCAACTATAGATACATAATATATATGGGGAATGGTGTACCTAAAATATCTCTATAAAAAGTTGCCTATAGAGGTGCCCCTAAACCTTAACACAGAGCGGACAATCCGAACCGTTAGTTATGATCCCCATACTCTAAATAGGTGATGTATAAAAAATCCTGTGATTTTCATCATAAAAAAGGTCTCATTTGTTATACTGTTGAAAAACCGTTCATTTTGCAATATCCAATATACAATTAAAATTTATCAAAAAATGCATGATTTTCTATACACCGTCATTTTAGAATGTGAAAATCATAACTAACAGCTCGAATCATCCACATAAACTCTCCATATTAAGATTTAGAGGTGCCCCCACAGCAACGCCCAATGGAGGCACCTTAGGTACATGAAATAATATTTTAAATTTTTAAGATATGTCATATCCGCGTATCAATAAATATCATATTAGCATCTCATACCTGTATCAGAGTAGCATAGATTTTGTGCAAAAAATAAATGCCTGAACTGAAGCAGTAGTAGTCCAACTCAGCCACCACAATTATAACAAAATTAAACTGAGCCTACAAAATCCAACTAGACCAGAACTCTTGACAGGACTTCTCCATAAGTTCTGAAATACAGACAGAGAAGCAGCAGGAACTATCTAACATTTTTTCAATTTTTCCGATCAATTTCTGCCACTTCCAGGACTTCTAAACAAGCATTGCACTAGCATATGACAAATAAACCAGAAACATTTTACCGAGACATAACCAACAAACTATAATACTTGACCAAAACCGGTTAATCCAACCGAGATTGATAATTACCATATGGTTTTAGCTCAAACCATAATGTGAAGGAGAAAACCTAGCTAGATTGTTTTATCCCAGAAGATGATTTGTCTTATTGAGTATTCTTTCTTCTTCTTTTTATTAATATACACTGATGCGGGTAAGAACGTAGTAGAATAACCATCATTAAGACAATACCTTAGCATTGTAACTCTGCAGGCCGACGACTGGAGAGGTTATACGAGCAAAGTCACCAGTTGTGTTAGAAGAAGCACTTTGACGAATAAAGTGGCCAAGGGAATGGTAAGTTAAAAATGCAGCACGAAAGTTGCCTTCAGGTATACGATAAATTGGATACCATGCCACAGCATACCTGAAATTTCAACTCCCAATTTCAAGGACTAAAATATTAAGAGACATATCCTAGGGAAAAAACATACAAAATTATCTATTGAAAAAGCTGCAAGAAATAGTGGAAAAGGGTCTTAATAGTAAAATAAACAAACCATGAGGCAGGATGAAGATCACGAAGACTCAAGCATTCCAGCTTTGTAGGATCTCCATAAATTTGGCTATTTGGTGACCGGCCACCATTGATCAGCTCCTTTATCCTGATATAGATCACAGAAATATTTAGAAAAATAGTTCATGATCACTCAAATCATAAAGGTTCAGAATGCATGACTTGGAGAAGTACTGACACTTCGATAAAATGCACATAAACAACAAGAACTGGCCACACTAGAGATACAACTAAAACTGTGAAAGGTGGAGTACACAGAATAATTGAGGACTTCAGTGTTCTTGTCATTAACAGTCAAAGAAGAATATCCCCTAAAATGAAGATATATGATAAGAACTGGTCATTCAAAGCTATAACTAAACTGTGCAAGGTAGAGTAGAGAGAAATAGAATAA
Source organism: Dracaena cambodiana (assembly GCA_036321105.1). Taxonomy (NCBI): domain Eukaryota; kingdom Viridiplantae; phylum Streptophyta; class Magnoliopsida; order Asparagales; family Asparagaceae; genus Dracaena; species Dracaena cambodiana. Next base: position 45,849,139 of record JAYEPQ010000007.1, read on the forward strand.
TTAAGGACTTAGGTTCTTGTCAGTCTACAAAAAGTCAGAGTAGAATATCCTCTAAAAGTTTATAAAAACAAACATAGATAAGGGATGTAAAGGCAGTCATACAGAAAAGGGAAGATATTCTTTGTTTATTTTAACTTGCAAAATATAAGCAGTAGTGGAATCCAGTTCACTCCAATGAAACTCCTAAACCCATCCTATGAACTGTACACACAGGGCTGTGTCCTAAACCCAAAACAGATTTCAATCAGCTATCACTAGCACTGTAGCACATGCAATGCACATGTGTACATTAGAGACATTCATAATCATGGTTGGGGAAACAGTAGGAAATGAGAATATCATATGAAAAAATTGTTCCCAACAAAAACCATGTTAAAAGGAAACTAATTCTTGTAGACATTAAGTTTATTGATGATTTTGTGCATAGTTAATTTCATAGTTTGTCTCATCATTTAGAAACAATGTTAAGAAAATGAATTCAATATAATCTAGGTATCATAGTAATTGGAGAATTCTATTAACAAAGGAAAGGTTTTAATAAAATACACCAAGGGGCTTGCATAATGGTTTTTGATATTCATAATTTAAAGAGAAATGATATACATAATTCTCTTTACTATTCTGGAAATTAGAGAGAAATAAAATACATAATTTTCTTTATTTTTTTAGAAAAATTTAAATGAGAGAAAATTGGGGATTATTTCATTTTCACCTCCAACTTTTTGTCTTTCCCTAGTTTTTTTTATTTTTTTTTCCCCTTAAAATAACATTAAATTGTCAGACAGATTAAACCATTTAACATAATTAGAAATAAACAGTACAAAATAATTTTATAGAAGTTAAACGAACTCAAAAGAAAGAAAAGTTATTACTTTACATAAGAAAAAAAATTTAAATTACAATGTGATGGAATGTAGATTGATCTGATTAACTTCATAAAATAGGCACAAAATCAAATAGTTATCTTGAGCAGATTAAATAGTAAACTGAGATGTTTGTTTTCTTCCCTATCCCTCTCTAAAGAGCTAAAAAAAATGAAAAGATAACGAGTCTTTTTTATCAAAACCAAAGGAATGAGCCAGAAGTCAAACCTATCTTCCCAAAAATAGTAGAACCCTATTTAGCTAATCTTCCCAATAATAGTAGCAACACTGTTTTTGGTTTTCTATTTAAAAATGATACAACATTACTTAACTCTAACTAAGGGCCTAAATTAACCATTCCCACTCCGTCCCCATGCGGTCACGCCAACACAGTAGGGGAAGGACAGAAGGAACGCAAGAAATCTAGATCTCAAGAGTCGGAAGGAAGAGGAATTGGTTCATATTTATTTTCAGATTCCAAAGTTACCAAATTAGCCACCATTTAACATCCACCATTTGATTTTTTGCATGGTCGGAATTAATTTTGGGATCAGACACATATAGTGAGGACGTTAGGCAAACACCACCTAGTTCCCAATTTGTAAACCTCGGGGACTTTATGTTAACATAGTTGAGATAAAGGACGATGCTCAATGAATGGTGATGCCCATTAAGAAGACTAATCAACTGTCATATTTGTGATGCATAAGTGATCTAACTAGAAGGAAGAGCATCAGTCGAAAACATGGATCAAGCTATTGTTACAGCTTCCTTGGTATAATCTCGATTTGGATGGGATCCGAAACTAGACATAAATCTTGATTTCACTAAGTTTTTATTAGTATCGATTAGTGTTGGGCTAGTTTCACTAGGCCACAGATGAAACTCACATAAACCTATCAAACTTTAGAAATTTAAAGGGAGGATTCCTAGTGGTTAATAATTTTATCTTTTCAATTTTTATAGCACTCCCAAATCCTTAAATTATAATATATCATAGTTTGATACATTTTATTCAAGTTTTAAGTACAAACTTTAAGTCACTGACATACATATTTATTTGTAATATATTGCGGGAAAGCTAGTTTAGTATCTTAAATTCATTTATCTAATCAACACCCATTTAGCCCTAGATGTTTATACTACATGCTCTTTAGGTACTACTTATGGAAAGCACCATAAATGGCAAGTATATTTAGTGGGCATATATGTTTCTATATAATAGAACCAAAACTCCAAATCGTTGAAACTAGTAAAACTTCTCAAGTTTCTATAATGAGTGTTTAAAACCAAAACTGAAACCAAGTTCTCAAATTAGCATAAATGAAGGGGCAAAAGGTCTAAACTCTACACCAAGGTTTGAAATAAAATGCAATTGTGCAAATCAGGTAGAACTTTCACCAGTTATGAGGAATGAAGGAAATTTAAGAGAGTAGACTTTCAAGAACTAACTTGTCAAACAATGGTCTCCGCTGGGAAGGCTGCGCGTGTTCAAAATATTCAAAAATGAGCTCCTCATCAAAATTTGTGGCTTTAGTTGACCGGTTGCAGAATTCATTTCTGGCCGATGAATTGGATTCTACAAGGCATGCATTTGCTCCTGCACGAGGCCGGGGAAGTAGAGTGGAGAATATCGGAAGGGAAGCCAGTTTAGGTGAAGTGCTTGATGCCTCATCAACCTTAGAAGATTCTGTCACAACTCCACTGGAGCTGGCAAAACTAGAGCCAGATCGCCTGAATAGTTGCATGGCGGAGAGATATGGTACAAAGTATGCTTTGAACTCAACAAAACCATCATGCAAGCCCTTGGACTTGTGATTTTCCTCTGCCTTTACTTCCAACCCATAGCATCCAGGTTCCTCATACCACCTCCAGAGGCTTGCCAAAGATAAATTATGAATCTGACCAACATACAGAGATTTGCTATTCAGTTGCTCCCCAGAGCAACTTGTGAAAATTCTGTCATGTTTCCTAAGACTGATAACTGGAGAAGTAGAACACATAAATCTCTCAACTTCAGCAAGAGGGCTTCCAGCTAATAGAGGAACAGCTGCTGTATTTTGTAATCTGTAAGCATCGCTAGCAGCATGCATTATCTTGTCTAAATCGGTCTCGAAATTTACAAATTGTTGATCATCCTGCAACAACTGGAGGTTCAATTCATTATGTACAACAAACCCTCCATCTGCATGAGAGCAACTCACCAATTTGTCATTCGGTATATCAGTTTCAGAAGATGAACAATCAGCATCATCACCGCTTCGGCTTGAGCCTTGCATCTCCAGACCAGTCAAAGGCACAACGCTTTGAGCTCCAGAACCCACCTCTATCTCAGCATACTTACTATCTACCACATTAGAAATTGAGTCATCTATTACTGAAGCTGTCAAGTTCTCTGCATGTGCTGTTTGGGACACTACTGCATCTTTTCTTCCCACAGGAGCCCACTTCTGTAGTACAGCTGAATTATTGTGTGGCTCGCTATTTTCTGAATGAAAGCATTCTTCATGTAATTTCTTATAATGGTTTTCCCTGCTATCCATAGAAACAAGATCATCTTGCATGTCCACATAACCCTGGAAAGCATGCCCATCGACATCTATCTCATGACTCCGAACTGAAGAATCCACTGTCAAAAATGACTCACCAATTTGGTAGCATGCAACTGATGAAGTCATTTCCCCAGCCATGTTACCAGTATTTCTGGATAATGACTCTTCATTGATATGCTCCTTCGCTTTCTGTTGTTGTAATGATGGAAGTAAGTCGAACTTTTCAGTTGAATTTACTACAGGTATTGGAGAATCATCACTGCTAGGAGAGCTTAATTGACTGCTGGTGTGTCCATCATGATTAACCTGAGGCAAGATCTTCAAGCCTTCATTCTGCTGCACATGAATTTTAGAGGGTCTACCAGGGTGCACTGTACCATTATGATATCCCTTCCTAGGGTGGTGGTTTACCTGCTTAGAGATGGAACCATGTTTCTTTTTGGTGTTAATCTCACTTGATTTAGATGTCTCACTAACAGTTTCATATGAATAAAGACGCTTGCTAGTCTGACTGAGACCTGAAGATGCATTTACTCTTGCCCTTGCATTAGAATCCTCGGAAAGGTTGTCAGCTATTGGAGAGACAGCATCAACGTTCACCGGTTTATTGATGTGACGTCGGTTCTCCATCTTTTGGACCTTCTGCCAGACAGGATGATCATCTTTTCCAAGGCCTTTTCCAGTGCGAGCAGTCGACTTTCTAGCTACCCTGCCTCTCTTTCCAGATATAACAGGACGGAAGTCATTACTGCTACAGGCCTCACTGCTGCATTGAGCTCTTTCAGTACTACTGTCGGCATGAACAACAACACCCTCTGACCAGAAAGAGCTGCTGGTACTACAATCATTTGAAACTTCATTATTTATAATAAGTGAGTTGCCAGTATTCCTGTGAAATGAAGGATCACATTTCCACAAATCCAAATTGACCTCAAATTTCTTGGAATCTGAATCCAGTTCTCCTGATATATCAAGTCCCTCTTTATCCTTGATAGGCAACTGTGTTTCGACATCATTACTATGGTTTCCATTGACATCACTCTCCCGATGATCCTGAAATGAGCCTGCCACCGCATCATCAAACAAGGCCATGGAAGTACGGGATGATTTGTAATTATAATCGAAGCTTTGGTTGGGAATCGCACTTTTTATATTAACATAAACAGGAGAAGGAACTCTTTCGATAGACTTTGTTCCACTGGATGTACTTTTCAGCTCTCTTAGACTGTGACTGGTAAATTTTTCATGAGCAAATTCCTGTGACTGGGAATCCATTGCTTGTGACTGGGAACCCATTGCTTTAGACTCCTCCATTCTATCATTGTTAGACATATTCGACATCATAGTTGTTGAACTGTCTGCATAGTTGTTAGTTTCACTGTCATCCTTCACTATGATATTATTTTCAACTAAGGAAGTAGGGGAAAAACTCAACTTCTCTGACGATTTCTCTGATATTTTCTTGGCCAAACACGCTGGAGGGCAGCCCATGGAGGTTTCAACAATAGGAGTGCTGAAGGTACTTTGTTCACAGTGACCTTCTAATTCGGTGGAATCTTCTTTGGCAACAGACCTTTTGTAATGCTTTCCCTTCTTTTTACCTTTCTTTTTTGAACCTTTTTTCCGTGGCTGTTCTACTTTGGAGATATCACTAACCAAGTCATCAGAACTAGGTGGGGTCAAACTATCACATGGGGAACCAGAAGAAGTATCTGCTGTCAAACATCTTGGTCCAGAACTATTGGAGGAATCCTTGAGAGACTTGGTCCTTTTGTTCCTGTTGCGAGATTCCATTATGTTCATTTCGGATGAGCTACAAGGTGAAGATGACTCTGAAGGACATGTATTTTCAGAAAGAGCGGTACTATGTTCTTTCTGCAGATTAACCAGGAAAATTATTGCCGGTGGAGACTCAGGCGGAGTTGCAGAATGGTTTCTCTGCTCAGGAATTTGGAGTGCTTGTAGAATGGTTGCCAGCTTGAAGTATGCATCAAGTTCCGGGGAAACCAATGTGAAAATAACGCACCTGCTAAATAAGACAAACAAAATAAACTCTAATTCACCTGAATGCTCGTAAGGGAGTCACAAAGAAGAAGGAAAAGAAGAGAAGGGACAGCAAGAGGGAGTGGAAAGGAAGAAGAAACAAAAAGAGGTGCACCAAAAAGACCATTAGCCCAAAATATTAACGGCTATGACAAGCTGACAAACAATTTAGAATATATTCCAACAGTACATGCAAACATTATTCTCCCTCCCTTTGATGTCAGGAGGTCCAAATGTGCAGTTAGACACATTAGGTAAAATCAAAAGCAACAGTGCTTTAGAACAAGTAAACAAAATGCAACAGCATCTTTGAAATAAAACTCAGGGATGTGCAATCGTGTGCAAACAACCTGATAGAAGTTGGAGATCACTTATAAGGTGAGAGCCCTTCTGAACAGAAAAATGACGAATTCGGTGATATCAACATTGTTAGGCAGAAGGTTACTGAAACCAAACACGAAAACTACCAAAAGACGAAATAGAATACCCTTCCGTATCAGGAGAACCACAAACTATGTGCTGCAGTGACTGAGAAATATGTCACATAAATCAGGAGAGGAAGAAAATCATCAAATGCTTAGAAGGACCTAAAAGAACACATTTAAACAGTGAAGAAATACTGTGTTGTTAGACAGTATTCCTCAAATAAGAAAATATATAGCACCTTTGTTCAGTATTGCCTAGGATGAGTGCAGATATCTGACGTTCCTGCGAAAGATTTACACACCACCATCAGTCTCTCATAACCAATACAACAATAAGAAAAGAAATCTGAAAACCTCAGATATAACCAAGTATGAAAGGTTCCCCAAGGATATCTCACCTCTGAAATTAACTTGTAATTGCTCTCGTCTAAAGATCTTCTACAAAGAGAGTGGTTTCTTCTACCAGCAACATTCCCAATGTTGCTACCAACTCTGCCATGACCACGTGGCATCTTCTGCTGTGCCTGTCAATGCACAGAGCAGTATAAAAAGGGCATATACCAGTGAGTAACAACCTCCTCGTACATTGGACAATAAAATAACAACATTAAAATCTGAGTCCGTATGTCTAAAGATTTCTCTCATTCCCTATAACTATCTACAAGCAGCAACACCAACCTATAGGACATAACAGAATAATTAGTTTGTAATAGGTAAGAGGATGCCCTGTTTACGTTTCTGCATGTTAAAAAATGTGATGGCCAGGGTCTTCTCCACATCCTATTATAACTCTAAATGAGGAGTTAGTCTTAGGGACCACCTACTAAAAATTACAAACGCATGTATTGTATTGAGTTTTAGTATATGAATAAAATTCAAGTACCATTCCCCAGAAAAAAAAGGAATAACTAGATTCTCAGAAGAAAATTTGCTTAATCACTAGCAGAATCTTCAATAGAAGGGGGCTAGTAATATATGCTTGACAACAGCATAATCTTGCAATATTATTCTTTTCTTGCCCAGAGGGCTAAGGATATAAGCACTGTGATGTTTCAGATAGAAATAGCTCCAACCACTGCACTAAGCTTACAAGGGCAGTGGAGGACAGGACCCAAGGGGGGAAGATGGGACATCACAGTTGAAGAGGTTCTATCAGGTCTAAAGAAGGCACAAAACACATCTGATTTCTTATGAGGCTGGGGGTGGGGTGTTGGAAGGGGTCAAGTCTTCTGACTTTGGCATAAGATAAAGAATCAAAGATTCAACATCTCACATTGGACTCAGTTGGCTTCTGCTTCTGCTTCTGCACATACCCAGGAGAAGACGCCTATACATAAGAGAAGGGTGGGCCTCCTAAAGGGAAACAAGGAAGGAGGGGCTGAAGGTATACCTTGTGAGGACGATTACATGATGCCCTTTCTGTGCTCTTTTTATTGTCTCCTATTTGTTTTTTTTTTTTTTTTTTTTTTTTTTTTTTTAAATCCCTCTCCAGAGTTGTACTTTGAGAGAGGGAAGGGTTTCCCCTTTGGATTTAGGATATGGGAACATATCAGACAAATCTTTTCCTTTTCAAGTTTCCTTTTACTCATTGCTCCCATGAATGAAAAGATGGGACTGCCCCCACCCCCTTTTTACTTTCAGAAAACATACAAAATGGCTATTGGGAACTTCCACTTAGCCCCCACAAAAAGAAAGAAATAAAATCTTGATCCATTTTATCCCTATTAATTTCATCTACAACCCGAGCTAAAAAAATTGAGTGGACTAACATCAATTTTTAACCAAGGACAAGCCTCCCCCCCCCCCCCAACAAAAAAAAAAAAAAAAACCATACACACTGTTTAAGCAGCAATTTGTGACAAACTTCTATTAATCACTACATTGCATTACAAAACCCCCTTCTATACAATTAAATCATTTACCTTAATCCTATCTCTGTACTCTAACAAAGCCATTTCTATCTCTTCACATAGTTCTACTCATTTCTCACATTACAACATATTGCACATATGCTTCAATTGTTTCTCCTCTCCACAACACTAAATTCATCCTCCTTAGCCCCATTTCATTATAATGTTAAAGTCTGCTTACGCTTTTGTTTGATGAGCATGTGCTCATCGACAGAAGTACATTAGTATTTAGTAATTAAAAGTTAATCAAAAATGGAGAAGATACCATTGGAAGATATCATCAAATTTGCGATAGAAAGAGGAGGGACAGAGGAGAAGCATGATAAACAATGGAAGGAAGGGGGAGATAGGAAAGACCAAACTAAGACAAAGGATTGATAACATAATAAATAACTTGTAGAGTACAAAAAGATCATTGATCACAAAAGCAAGAGAGTCTAGCAAATCTTCTATCTAGCAAAATCTTCTTTGTGGAAAAGGGATTTGTGCAGAAAAAGGGATTTGTTGAGAAACTAGCAAATCTTCTTTCAGTCAGTATGCAGTTCCAAAATTTCCTGCATGAATGCTTCATCAAGAAAAATGTACCATTGGAAAGTAGGTCAAAAACTTTTATTTTCGAATAGTCCTGGATATATAAAGATTATTGGCAGAATTGTGATATAAATGGCAAGAAATATGAAAGAATGATAACGTTAAGGAAAGAAACTAATGGAAAAGGAGAAGAATATACATCTCAATCTGGGGATTTAAAGGATGAATGACACTAAGGATCATCAAGTGATAACAGCAGGGGAAAAATTGCTTTGAAAGTTCATAAACATTTTGAAGTTCAACTCAGTTTTATACATAATCACATTGATTTAAAGCAAAAGAGTTCAACAAGTGACAAAAAACTTTAACATTGAAAGTAGCACCGACATATCTCCTACTTTCTCATGTGATCAGTATTATATACTTTTGATAATTACATGCATCAAAAGAAGTGGTAGAAGCACACATCAAAGCATCTTTTGCAAATTTCACAAGCATTTTAAGGTTTAAGTACTTTACGCATTCTCCTAACGATAAATAAAATGCACAACTATGATTTCATAATGAACTGATTATTAGTATCACAAATAAATTAGATCCATGACCATAAACCAAATATCTTATCCTTCAGACTAACTGCAGTCACTTGTTGCCACATAAAAAATCACAGACAGTGCTATCTCCAAGTATGAACAGTGCCTACTTATCCCACAAAATCTTAAAACCATACCCATACTAATGATCACCACATGACAACATAATCAATTCTTGCAATCCACATAAACTTCTGATGGCATATACCTGGTAAATCATCACGCTTGTTTCATTGGTACTAACTCAGTAATTATGGAGCATGCTTGCAAGTGCATAAATTTAACCATTCTCTATCACTTATCTTCATTAGACAAGACAATGTATGTGATCCCAAAATCAGTCCAACAATAGCATTCACATTTGGAAAGAATCTCATTTTTTGGTAGTACGAAAGGGGAATTGGCCCAAAAATTGGATAGGGGTAAAGGCGCAGCCGAGCGCCGGCGGCTTACTCGACATGCCCTCCAAACCACACAAAATGGTCACCTATTACACAACTCACAAACTCTGCCTGGGGTGGGGTACCTATTATTTGTCGACGGTACGACACGTAGGGCCTCAGTTTGCTGCGTGGACCTCCTACGCATTTCCGACAGAGTGTAATGGAACCCAGCTTAGCAACGCCGAGCCAAAAGGAAAGAACCGCCGATCAAGGCAGTGATACTGCTCGTGATAGGCTTAGCTTAAGCCGCTAACGTTCGGTTCGGATAAGTAAAATCCCTTCGGTCAGTTCGCTCAGGTGCTCTTTTTCCTCTCATCTTCCCTAACGTTATAAATCCGTGCTGGTTTAGTTATGCCACTTCACTTCAAGTGCACATACTTTTCCTTTGAAATCCCTGTCGCAATTAACATTAGCAATTGCATATACAATGGCCATATTTTTACCCTGCTCAATAGCTTCCAGGAGTCAAACCATCTATCCCTCGACAACAACCAAGCTCATCACATATTTCGCCAACACTCAGAAGTTTGCTTGATCTTATTATTTTTGCCTATTACAACAGGAACCACGTGCTCCTTTGCAAGATCAACCATTTAAGTGGAAACAATGTGAAAAAATACAATGTTGCATTAACTGTGCCCCTCTTCAACAGATACATGCTTAAAAATTATAACAATTAGATTCAAACTCGTCGCTAATTCATCAACTCAGCCTGTTCATACACTTGTATCAACAGAATTTAACTCCGCCAAAATCAATTTCCAAAGAGAATTTGATAATCTCGACATGCAAAGCAAAAAATAAATTAAATTACCTCAAAGCCATCGATGCAATGCATAAGTTCCACCGATGGCATTCTCTATCCAAAAATAAAAAATATATATCTACTCCATCATGGCGAACCCGATCCTCGCATCTCCAAGAAAATTGGAAGAACAAAAAACAAAATCCTCCTTGAATCGGTACTTAAACAACAAAAAACACAGAATATACCACTCAAATCCCATTCCTTCACAATTCATCTCCCCCCACCCAAATCCACAACATGCACTCAACAAACATCGATCAACCACCCAAACAAACAAAAACAAACCCAATCAAGATCAAACTAAAGGATCAAAAACCCAAATCAAATTCAGAAGGGGAATAAATGGGTAGCTAAAAATTCCCTCAAAAATATTTTTTATTAAAAAAAGGACCCCATTAATGGAAACAAAAAACCCATTTCTGGGGTCTCGAGAAATCGTCACATTTCGTGCTAAAATTAGAAGGAAGCAAGGGCTCGATGATAAATTAAGAGATAAATGAAGGAGAAATGGAGCAGACCTGAGAGAAACCCTCAAAGCTGAGGCTCTCCAAAATCCTCGCTTTTGGTCGATTCTTTTTTTCTTTTTCTTTTTCTTTTTTTAATTTTTCCTCAATGATCTCTCTCTTCGATCTATTGAGAGAAAGGGGCCGAGAAAATCGAGAAAAGAACACGGAAAGCCTTTGGGAGAGAGAGAATCAATTTATGTTGAAATTTGGAAAAGGACAGGATTAGCATGGTAGGTAGAGGACCTATTCATTCAATGAGAATTTCTAAAGTAGCACACCATTTTTTTCCGGGAGCTTCCGAAGGAGCGCACCATTTTTCCTGCTGAGCCCACTTTATAACTATGAAGGCTTTGAGTCCAAACGAAAAAATCACTGAGAAGTGAGCTCACTAGGAAAATGGGTGTGCTCCTTTGGAAACTCTCATTTTTTTTTGGTGAGCCTACTTCACAAATTTGAAATATAACAAGTTTGCCATCAATTTTTTTTGGACAATAATATATTTGTCTTCATCCTCTATCTCATTCCTATCCGGATTAGATTTTTAACAGTATCATATATCATTTGGAATTGGACTCCAGACAGTATTATTTACTATCCATGGTTTGATTCCGTGCGATGTATTTCTCATCCGGAATTAGATTATGGACGATATTATTTTTCGTACAGCAAGTGCAGAGTATCGGGTAAGGAGAGTGTGACAGTATGAGGCATGGGAGCGGTGGGACTGGGATAGCGGGGCTAGAGCGAAAGGAGATGGGGAGATGGTGTGCTCGTTAGGAAAAAAAAAAAAGAGTATTAGGAAAAAGTGTGGTGCGATCACTATGAAAATCCTCTCTTTACAAAAGAAAGGATGCCTCACTAGGAAAAGTGGGCTCACCAGGGAAAATGATGATTGCACGGAGTTTCCGAAGGAGCACACCACTTTTCCTAGTGAGCCCATCCAATAGTGTAATTTTGGTTCGGACTTTTAGTCCGAACCGATCTGGAGTGGGCTCACTAGCAAAAATGGTGTGCTCCTTTGTAAACTCTTATATTTTGGTTTTTTTGCAAATTAGTCCTTCTATTAATACATGTATCACTCATAATTGGAGGAATCAAACCTAGAATCTTCCCCAATGAAAAGAGAAACAAAAAAAAAAAAAAAAAAAAAAAAACTTTACCCATGCATCTTAGATTATTTTTTAATTATCACTCAGTCATAAATGGAAAATACTATGCATGAATTTTTAGTCGCCAATCAATTGTCAATTAGAATTTTTAAGTTGTAAAAGATTGAATTAAATTTTGAATAATGATATTTTCAAATATTACCGATACTTTTGCTCCTGGAAGAAATTTTATTTTGTTTTACTGTCCAAATACAAATTTTAATTTATGAAGTTGTTAGGTCTCAAAATTGAACTAGTTAATTGAAATTTTGGTACTATATAACCTACCTTATATACTTGTTTATGTATCCAACTTTAATATATATTTTTCTTTAGTGTGAAGAGTAAGTGGCCAAATGTTGCTTTCTTACCTACCAGACTTCAATTTGATTTACTTTGCTCATAAACATTGGTATCATTAATTACAATATTCAAATATCAAATGTTTCAAATAATTTATCAGATACAAAGAACTTTGATATAGCTTTGAAAGGTTCTAAATCCATAGTGGAGAATGGATATAAAAAAAAATTGTAAGCATGGATACTTATCATGAGTACATCCTCCAATTAGTGCTCTATTTCCTAAGAAATATTTAATTCACCGATATTTTCCGTAAAATTATTGTTTTCTATTGATTACAATGATTTTCAAGATTACAATATTTTTTCAAAAATTACAATGGAAGAAAACAAATGAAAACAAATGAGAGAACTTATATTACGTCATTTTCTTTTACAAAAAAAACGTGGGTTCTTGATGTAGCGATAAGATCTATCTCATAGATCATATTGACAATCTGACGTGAAAATTGCTGTTGAGGGAAGAGGAATGGCTGGCCCTAACTCTTTCTCTGCTGGTCGGGAAGTTTCAAGGCTCTTGCGCGTAACTTGATATATTAAAGATCCTCTTTAAGATCCCCTCTTGAAGGCTGTTTATAGATCTTAGTTGGTTACGAGGGTTTTCTTAGAGATAGAAATGAAGGATCTCTGTATTTATCAAGAATTCTAATCAAATATTTGATCTTGATTTGGATCTCTTGATTTTGTATTATGGTGGAATTTAATTCGGATATTGGATGAGCTCGAATCTCAATCAAAACCAATTTCAGATTTTGAGAATCTATTAACGCGAGGCTAAAGGTCCTGGAATGCGAAGCTAAAAGTTAGCTTCGCGTTTCACTTCTCAACACGAGGCTATCCCCTAGCCTCGCGTTTGAATCGATGCAAAGCTACTCTCGTTGTTTCTCCTTTCTTCAAAATTTTCTCTTTCAACAACCAAATTTAGAGAAGAATACCTCTCAAGCCAGGTAAAAGGGTAAAAATAGTTTTCATATCTGTAAATTAAAAATATTTTACAAGTTTTCACTAGAATGAATAGCGAGTTTTCATATTTTGTTACAGTACGGACACAACCAAGGTGATCTAATCTCAAAAATGATCAAGAAACCTCTCTAATTCCTAAAGATATTTTGATATATATTGCTCTATAAAAGAGAAATTACTAGGATATTGTAAAATATTTGTTGACACAATTGTTGAGTACTAGATGTGATCGGGGATCACAACGAGTCCCGGTTGAATTTGGGTTAGATAACTAGAATTTTAATTAGTTTGGAACATCAATTAGATTATAACATTACTATTTTAATAGGAATTAAATAAGAACACCATATATATCTTTTATATATCATATGATTTATATGTGAGTGAGAGAAAACTTTTCCTTTCTTATTATTATGAGAGATGGTAGAGATATGAAGATAATTGGATTTCTTTTTGTAATATTTTTTTATTCTCATTGTGCATCATTCTCATAATTGCCCGTAGACATAGAGTCGAATTTCATCAGCCAAACCACGTTAGCCTCTTGCGTTTTTCTTGTGTTTGTTACTTTTCTATCTCATTCGTTCGATGTGGTGATCTCGTAGTGATTCAATGCTGGATTGGGGGATTTGATCCACAACAATATTTATTTTAATATAAAATAATAATAATAATAATAATAATAATAATAATAAAACATTTGGATTGTCATCTTAAGATGTGGGAATTTACATAATTTTGAAAGTTTGTATTTATCCAACTTACAATATCAAAGTTCTTACGGGCTAAAAAAAATATAAATGAGAGGTTTTTATACTTAGATGTTATTGTTAAAACAAAATGTGGGATGCCTATGGTCTTGATAGAGTCACCTTCTTTGTCATGGAATTATTTTTACTTGTAGATATTATTTTGTATGCAATCCATCTAATCGATTAGAACTTCAAGAAAATGAGTGATCCAATCGATAGTAACATATATCAATCATCTTTAAAAAAAAATGTTAATTTTGTTAATTGATATTTTGTAATTAAATATGAGTGAATATAGTGTTTAATTTGCAGACTTGAATCTAGCAAAATTCGCTAACTTGAACCACTAAATTGTTTTGGTCGGTTTCTCTGAATTTTGCAAGGAAACTGAATAGATTTGGCTTTTTATTTTACTTATTTAATAAGAGAGAGAAAGAAATAAGGATCTTATTAGTGTGAAGATTGTACTCTTAAAGAGGATGAAAATAACCCTCTTACGAGTTTTTCAGAATTTTTAGAAACTGCAGAACCCTCTCAATGTTGGAGTCGTGAGGTTTAAATAGTATTCAAGGCTCTTCAAATCCTTCAACTAAATCTCCATTGTTAGATTCGATGAGGAATACAAATTCATTATTGAAAAAGAGTCCAAAACTAACTTTAAAACATCCAAGTTGATGGAAAAACATCCCTAAAATTCACATATGTTGCTTAAAACACTGACAGTAAAATCGGTACTTCATGTGAGTTGTTCCAGTTTCTTTATTACTATCAGTAGCTATACCAGTAAGTGCATTAATAGGTACTCTAGTATTGTACCATTAATTTTTATTTTAGCTTCCAAATGCTACTATGCTTGTTGGCAGCTGGTGATTCTCCAGCCTAGCAGTGTTTTAATGAATCCCTTGTAACTTTGATGCAAAAGTCTAATCAAGGTGATTCAAGCAATTTCAGAAAGAAGAATCAAAGCTCTTTAATTCTTCCCTACATAAATTTTTCTAGTTTGGAACTATAGATGATAAGGATATGGATGTCTAAAGTTCAAAATCATTAACGGTGCTTTATTCTGACATTTATCTTATCCCATCTTAAATTTCAAAATTTATCCAACCATTTGAATATCAACCCTATCTCATCTCATCTTTATCTCCAGCAAATATCTAAGTTTAATTGATTTTGAGAAATGAATAATTGAATTTGAATTCATAATCTTAAAAATTATCTCTTTATTATAAAATGATCAGATATATCCATTTGAAAACTCAATCATCCAAAACATCTTTATCCAAATCAAATGGGCTCCTAGGGATTAACTTAGCCATCAAAAAGGTCTGAACAGTTAACAAACAGTCATCTATAAAACTATTTATCTAAACTCACCAAAAACTTTTATAAATACTCTTGTTGACTCCCTTACGGGATATACAAGAAATTTCAAGTTTTTTTTTTTTGCAATTTCAGGAGAAAGAAAGTGATTTATAACTTTCTGACGTCGTCTTTCATCGATTGATCATTTTCAACCCATTTATCTTTCAACCTTCATCTTATATCATCTATCATTATGATTGTCAATAGAGAAGCTTCTCTAAATATTCTTTGAATTTATTTATTTATTTATTCAATTCTTCCCTCGGTGTTAGGTATACTTCTACAGTTCCATCATTAAATATAAATCTAGCAAGTAAAGTTGCATAGTTTCTTAGTCTTTCTCATGATGGATGAACTATTAAGGAACAGGTTGAAACGGAGCCAATCTCCTCTTGGTGGGTGCAACATATTTGCCTTTAATTTGTTGTCGGTGATGAAATCATCGCTGATCTTGAAGTTTTTAAGATCCCATCATTGAACTTATCATAAATTCGATCATTGGAAACCCACACTTCTTCTCAATATGGATATCCACATTTAATTTATTTTTTGTTACTATTATAACTATTGAATGTCATGAGCTCGAAGTAGAGACATAGAATATGTGATGGGGAGAGGGACAAGGAAAAAATGGGAGAAGAAATGAAAGGAAGATTATACCTCTTTTATACAGAAGTAATGTATAGTAATATGAAAGGTTGCATAACATCCTGGATAGTGATGCAAAGGAATCATGATATTTGAAAATAAATTTCAGAATAAATTTGGATCAGACTCGATATTTCATATTTAGCTGGATACGAGCACAAATATTAATATATTTTAAGGGGCACATACAAATATTTAAATAATTGGACAATTACTATTCTACCTGTTTTTTTAATGTCAAGTCAATTTTAAACTCACCGACTTTTATAAAATTTATATATAGAATACATACTATGCGAGTTCATTCTTCCACTAAAAATGGTGGCTTATATGTTTAATACTCATAAACTTTAGTGGGCAATTATCTCCAAATTTCTACATAAAATTTCAATTTTTTATGCCTCAAATCTTTAAGAATCTTAAGGAAATTAAAAACTTTATAATAATAGGGGATAATTACCTCCAAATATTAAATTGATAGGATTTTAACTTTGATTATTTACTTGTATAAAATTTAAACAACAATATCTAACACATTTCTAACTGAAATTAACTAATAGGCATAACTCTTACGTCTAACATTATAACGACAAACATTTTATTCATATCTACATTAATTTTGTCTTATGTCTTTTATGCATACATACTCGATTAATAATCTATATATTTCTCTTATGCATGATCTATATGCATTTTGATTTTCTAAGAATATGAGTTTTTCTTTACCGATGCATATTTATATTTTGAAAGTCGTAAACCTATCTTGGAAAGATACACGGATTTTGATATGTTTAGAAATATTGATATTCAAAAGTCTATTTTGGAATATCTAGGGAGTCATATTATGATAATCGAAGTTACAGAAATATATTACTCTTTCCACTACTAAAGCTCAAGGTATACCAGACACACAAGCAAACAAGGAGATTTAATGGATAAAAAAACTAAAGGAATTGACATTGAACAAGGAAAATT
Source organism: Dracaena cambodiana (assembly GCA_036321105.1). Lineage (NCBI taxonomy): Eukaryota > Viridiplantae > Streptophyta > Magnoliopsida > Asparagales > Asparagaceae > Dracaena > Dracaena cambodiana. The sequence continues at coordinate 45,866,026 of JAYEPQ010000007.1, forward strand.
TACTTTTCATTATGACATTAGCCATCATCTTGAACATAAATACCCCATATCACTCAAGACAAAATATGTTGATGTTTCGTTCTATTGTATTCGAAATGCCTTGGAAAAATGCTTAGTATAACTTGTTAAAGTTAGCACAAATCAAAATCTCTTAGATATGATGGCGAAGTTTCTACGAAGGAAAAGTATGAGTTATACAAATAATTAGTATGCATAATTAGTACTTGAAGTATTTACCGCAAGAGATACCCATCTTTCTGTGAATGGAGAGAGATTATTAGGAAGTTGGTCTATTTCCACTAGAAGTTAGCCATGAACCCTCGTTGAAATTAGTGCTCTCTACGTTATTAAAGTTCATAATATATGACGGTATTAGCAATGAAGACTAATTGTCTTTTCAAGTCATTCATCATGGAAATATAGTTTGAATATTCTCTTCACTTCTCAAGGAGTAAAGTTATTTCTAGATTACCATTCTACACGTATATAATAATATGAGTTCAAGGTTGAATGATCATACAACAACAACAACAACTAAGCCTTAAGTATTTTGGGGTAGGCTATATGAACCAAAAAAGAATCACGCCGGATCGATCACTTTGATATTCTTTCTCCATTCATTTCTATCAAGTAATATCTCCTTATTTAAATCTCTAGACTCCATATTTTTGCGTATCACCTCCTCTTGAATGATCATCCAAATGAGTTAATCTCCTATGAGTCATTATAAAGAGAGTTTTATCTTGCAACTTCTAGTGAGTTATGGAAACATCTTGTGGAAGTTATTCAGAATTTGCTCTGTGATTTTTCCCTTAAGATAAAATGACTTTTCATGTTAATTTTATGTTTTTTTTCCCCTTCTCTTGTTCTTATTCTTGTATGATTATTCATCTTTTCTCTCACTCAACACATCGTGGAAATTTAAGCGTTTGTTCCCATCAAATGTATGTAAGTGTATAGAAATGTAAAAATCCTATAAGATCATTATAATAGAAATTTCTTGGGTTAATTACAGTTAGACCCCATGTGGTACTAACTTAATACCCCTAAAATTTGAAACGCTCAAAAAACTCCTTGTATTTAGTTATTTTCACTCTCTTTTTTTACTAAAATGTACTCTTGTTTCTTAAATTTCTATTATACTCTCATCCCTCCCTTTACAAGTGTGTTGGTTAAAGGGAGAGATGAAAGTATAATAAGAATTTGAAGGATAAAAGTGCACTTTAATAAAAAAGGAGAGTGAAAATAACTACGTTCAGGGGGTTTTTGAGAGTTTCAAACTTCAGGAGTGTTAAGTTACACACTCCTAATACTACATGGGGTCTGACTGTAATTAATCCAAATTTCTTTTTTGAACAAAAAGTACAATTTTCGTGCTTTGGGGGTGGGGGGGGGGGGGGGGTGAAGGGAGCGCAGGGGTGTCCAGGTCGCGCAAAGGAGGGCTCTGGGGTGAGAAGAAGAGAGCATTGGGAGCCAAGGAGAAGGAGAGTGGGTGAGGAGGATGGCGCGATGGGAGCAATGATAGGAGGTTGAGTTTAGGAGCGATAAGGTGCAGGTGGGGCCGAAGGGAGGAGACAGAGAGAAAGAGAGAAAGTAGGTGCTCTTAGCAATAATGTCGGATTGAGGAACAATGGGTACAGTTAGAAATAATATATACATAAATTTTAAAATGAATATCTTAGAATGTGGATTCCTACTCTTAGGAGCACTAATATATGTTTCGTTCAAACTCTTATTAACCCAAAACGAAACCCCCCTCACCAAGAATATTTCATCATTTGACGACATCCCCTGATCGTTTGAAGTAGCCCTCCTCCGTCAAAGCCGAACAAAAGTCAATAAAATTCCTCTCTTCCCCCCTCAATCTCTTTCCCATCCCCAAATCTAGGGTTTCATCTCTCTCTCTCAGAGCAATGCCCTTCAATCTCCAATCGTAATCCTCTTCCCAACCCCAACCAATGGATCCTTCGATCCTCGAAGACTTCGGCCAGCGGGTCGATCTCACGCGGCGGATCCGAGAGGTCCTCGTAAATTACCCCGAAGGCACCACGGTGCTGAAGGAGCTCATCCAGAACGCCGACGACGCGGGGGCTACCAAGGTCTGTCTTTGCCTCGACCGCCGCTCCCATGGCACGGAGTCCCTCCTGTCCAGCGAGCTCGCGCAGTGGCAGGGGCCGGCGCTGCTCGCGTACAATGACGCGGTGTTCACCGAGGACGATTTCGTCAGTATCTCGAGGATTGGGGATAGCAAGAAGCGGGGGCAGGCTTGGAAGACTGGCCGATTTGGGTGAGCAATTTCAATCTTTATACTTAAACGATACATGCAATCAACAATCGAACTGGTGCAAGCAATGAGCGCACTTATAGTCCATAGTAGCTGTTTAAGTTCTAGCAATCATTTTTAGTTCCATTTGAATTCTCTTTTTAACATTTAGAGCCTATCGACTATTAAAAAGAAAAACGACAGTCCGTGCTGAACCCACCTTTAGACCCCATCCCTTCAAATAAACCCAACTTTTGGGGACAACAGTTCATGCTGAACATGCTACTTATGCATTTAGGCGTTCATTATGCATGTGAAGTTAGAACAAAGATTAGGCTATTTGGGTGAGGATTATGATATTTAGTTTGTAGGAGTTTTTGTTGGAATTAAGAAATACTAATAGGTACTGGGTGAGCGTTGGAATTGCCAAAGTGCATTGAAATAATAGTGTTGCTTGTAGAACCGTGGGCAACCTTTAAGGGGCTGTTTGGTTTTGGAGTTAAGTTTTCTTAAGTGTAGTTAACCACATGTCACTTAACTCCAGAATGGCAAAATGAGACTTGTTTGGCTATTTTTTGAACTTCTGTAAATTGCAAATACCAATAGTTATATAATTGCAAAACTAGGCTTAACTACAATTTACATGGCCCCATTTGCTAATGGGGTTTAGAAAATTGGAGGTAGATTTTAAATGGAGGTATTGTTTGTGCAAACTCTCCTTTGCAAGGCCTAATTCTTATTTTTTAACTCTAATCTATGATGTGTTTCAGTTTGATAAAAAGAAAGGTACGAGATAACAAATACACAATTGAAGTTTTGTTACCTCCAGATTTTTCGAGGCATGTCAACTTCGGAGTTGAGATAATTGGAGTTATACCTATTTTATTTCTTTCCCAAACAGTTTTTGGTTGGGATCACAGAGTTAAGTTATCCTACCTCCAAACAAGGTAGGGTGAGGATAGCTTAATTTTGTTTCCAAACGGGGCCTAGATTTCTAGCAAAAGTGGAATTTTCTTAACCACAAAAGGTTGATGGGAAAAAGGAAGTGCTAGACCCCAATTATAAAATTAAAGTTATATATTTATAGACAATAGTCTGTGTGATGTAATTATGAGCTAAACTAAGTATCATTTGGAAATGAAAACCTATATGCAAGATTTGGAAATGAAAACCTATATGCAAGCAATCTCAAGTTATCAATGATAATAAGAATCACCTTATGCTCACAATTGACATTAAGTTTTGATGTGAGCCGGAGTTTCATTTTTATTTTACTCAAATCACAATTCATACAAGATGTTCTTTTTCTACTAACTTTATGCTTTACTACGAATTCTCTTTAACCATTGAGCCCCTATCCCTTCAAATATGCCCATGTATTGGAGACAACAATTTATGCAACTCAGGCACACACATTGCTCGGGACATGCAAATGCATGTTAAAATAAAATAATATAAAATTTGATTTTAGAATTTCAAGAAAAGTTTGATTAGAGAAAGGGTTTTTTTGTAATATAAGTTGATCATAAATTAACAACCATTTGAAGTAAATAGTAACTACCATTGTTGATGCAATAGTTTCATTAAGTTGACTCTTTAATGACTATTATCAATCTCCAATAATTTATGACGTATCTTCATTAGATCTCTATGGACATGCACATATCATGCCCCAAAAAGTCCTAACAATAATTGGTTTCTAGAGGGTTTTAAGCGTTTAATGGTTAGACAGAGATATATATGCCCAAAACCATAGGTGTCTTCCCATTTCCTACCTAGTTGATGCATGAACCAAAATATATTTAAAATAACTTGAGACTTAAGTTTGAGGCACCTTAAATATTATCGATCAACTTTAATGGAGTGTGAATGGCCTAATATCAAATTTGAATGGGAAATTCAACAACAAATCATTATGGAAGATGCTAAATCTCTGTGTGTCTGTGTCGTGCACCACCCGGTAGATGTGTAACCCAATTTTCACTTTATAAAAAGTTTGAGGCAAGGTTCATTTGACCTCATCACACCAAAATACACCATTTGACAATTGGTTATGCTATCTCTTTTACATAACTCTCCCTTTCTTGGAGAAGATGACCTTAATGATGAGGGAGTTACTACCTGTCATGACCCTGAATCTCGAACACGAGGAAAATGGGATCATGCACTCTTCTAATCAAGAATCTGTAATGAAATTATTCAAACTTATCTACTATAGTCTAAACAAACAAATCCTCCTCAAGTATATGTTATTCATAGAATAATTTGTCAAACCAAATCTCAACAAGTTTTTTATTTCCAAAGCTTATAAAACATTCATATTCGTAATTATATGAAATAACACTCGCAATTACTATGAATTCTAACTCAAAAACATACAAGCCTCTAATTCTCATTCTATAGCAATCAAATATACAATAACAGTTAAGCCTTTTATCATAAGTATTTGGGAGTATGCTATATGAACTGAAAGAGAATCACACCGGATCGATCATATACATGATGCTTCTCCACTCAATCCTATTGAGTAATATGTCTTCATTTAAGCTTCTAGCATCCATATCTTTTCATATCACTTCTATCCATATTTTTTTTCAGTTTTCCTTTCGCTCCTTTTACTTGTCCTACGTTGATAAGCTCTACTCGTCGAACTGCTGCATTTTTAGCTCGACGTCGCATATGACCAAACCATCATAGATGATTTACTCGCATTTTTCCTTCAATAGAGACTACACTTATATTAGCACGAATATCCTTATTTATCACTTTATCTCATATTGTTACCACACATTCAATAAAGCATTCACATCTTTGCTACATTTATTTTTTGCGAATGACGCTTTTTTGTAGTCTAGTAATCTGTGCCATATAACAAAGCTGGCTTAATAGCTGTCATATAAAATTTTTCCTTCGGGCTTACCAGAATGTTATGGTTGCATAAAACTCTTGTTGTGCTCCTCCATTTCAACCAATCAGTTTGGATACTGTAATTGACATATCTATTGATCTCTCCATCGTTTTGAATAATAGAATGCGAGTATATAAATTGATTTTTTATTTGTATATTTTGATCGTCTAGTGTTATGAACACTATAATATCGAGTCATTCCATATATTCTGTTTTGGACTTACCCAATCTAAAATCTCTATGTTCTAGTGTTTGCTTCCATAATTCCTTCTTAAAATGTACTCGTGACATATCATTCTTGAAATGTACGAGTGCAAGTGCCATCTTACTCCTTGCACCCATAATGATAACTCAAACCATCAAAATACTAATAACTCAAAAGTGATTAGATCATATCTTAAGCTACACTAATTACCTACTTTATCAAATGCCTATCACCATCTTAAATTAGCCTTTATCATTTTGACAGGATGTTGGGGCAAAGCATGCTGGCATTCTAATCTAAGATGCTGTGCCGGTGAACTTTAGACCTTCCTACATCAGTTCGTGTAATGTATATGTGCATATTTATGTCATATATTAAGTGTTAGAAATGGCCCATCATTTTGAACCTTATGAAAAATACATGTTTAAAAAATTTGCACTTTTGTGTTTAGGGTAGCTAGCATATGGGGATTGCCATTCCTTTCCTTCCCTGTATTTTGTGTTTGTGGTTTCTCTTTGATTATAGTTTCCAACAGATTTTTTATTGTGAAGTTATTGTTTGAGCTGAATAGATAGTTGTTAGAACAGGCATCTTAATCATAATCTACAGCCGTAGTGATTGTGCCATAATGGTTTTTCTTCCACAGGGTGGGCTTTAACTCGGTTTACCATCTTACGGACCTTCCATCATTTGTGAGCCACAAGTATGTCGTCCTATTTGACCCCCAGGGTGCATATCTTCCAAATGTTTCGGCAGCAAATCCTGGAAAACGTCTCGAGTATGTTAGTTCTTCCGCCATATCACTTTATAAAGATCAATTTCTACCTTATTGTGCTTTTGGATGTGACATGTCAAAGCCTTTCGATGGAACTTTATTTCGTTTCCCTTTGAGGAGTGCAGATCAAGCAGCTATCAGTAAGCTTTCCAGGCAAGCATACTCAGAAGAAGATATTTCTTATATGTTTTCTCAACTCTACAAAGAAGCTGTCTTCAGTTTACTTTTTCTTAAAAGCATCACCTCAGTTGAAATGTACATATGGGAAACTGGTGCAAAAGAGCCACAAAAAATTTACTCATGTTCTGTCACCTCTGTTAATGAAAATACAGCCTGGCATCGACAGGCACTTGTGAGATTTTCTGCCTCAGTTGATTCTTCAGATTCGAAGATGGATTCCTTTGCATTGGATTTTTTGAGTGAAGCCACCTCAGCTGCAATCGTAGAGAAGAAAGTTGACAAGTTTTTCATAGTACAAGGAATGCCATCAGCATCCAGCAAAATCGGTACTTTTGCAAGCATGGCTGCAAAAGAATATGATCTTCACCTACTACCTTGGGCTTCTGTTGCCGCACATATATCTAATAGCTCGTCTGAGGTAATTATTTCTGCCCCAATACAATTTTCTCAATAATAGCATATTATGTTATTTATCATCATATCTATGCAGTTAACTTTGGCACTGAAGAATTGCACCTTTTTTTCTTTAAGATGGTTGATTAGTGTCATATCTGTTGCATTAGCTTTGACACGGGAAAACCAAACCTCTTGTGGTGTATGGAGTATCCTTTTCGTACATGGAAGTCTATAGATTTTCTTTGAACATATGTTATCCATGTAGCTGATTCCGTGGGCTTCACTATGCAAAATCTATTATCTAACCATTCCTATCTTTTGTATAGTTGGATACTGAAGGATATACATGACAGAACTTTAAAAAGTACAAAAATTCATGGCTTTACATCTTTCAACTTGAATCTATCTCTCTAATTATAACTGATGCAATATCCTAATTTGTACCACATACACTGGGAGCAGCCATGCACTTTTAATGGGAAAATTTTACTTATTACCTCGAAATGAGGGTGTGGTTCACATTGCTGGGCCTGACCATGATATACCTTGAAGATTCCATGGTTGAACTTGGCATTGATGAGGATAATGAGGATTTTGTTTGTGCTATATAGATAACATGGAGGAAGGCTTGATAATGAGGATGTTATTCATTGAATGATGCATGATTGTGAGTGCAGCGAAAGGCTTTTTGGAGTATTGTGTAATCGTACGACACCATTTGAAGTGAAAATTCTATTAAGTTGGCTAGTCCAACTGTGCTTTGTGAGTAAGAGTTTTGGGATTAGTAAGAAAGATGCCAGCTCAAGTGAGAATTTTTAGATGGTTGTGTAGAAACACACTGAAGTTAGAGGTAACATTACTGAGGATAAACTGAGAGAGAACTAGTTGTGATGGGCTGGATATTTGTTATGAAGTTCAACAAGTGCATCAGTTAAAATATATGCTAGGGTGGTACATGACAGAGCACGAGGAAAGAGGATAGGCTTAAATGAACTTATGTTAAGGCAGTAAATAGAAGATATGATAACTGTTAATTTAAGTATGGAGTTGGTTCCCATTGAGCATAAATGGTTGGGATATATGCTTTGTTTTGTTTTTTTTTTTTTTCCTACCAAAATTTTCAAAATTTTGGGCTTTAATGTGTCTTGAGATGTCTTGATCATGGGTATGTGTCATGAGATGTCTTGCTCATGTGATAAGGTGCTGAGCCCCTGTTTTAGGTTGCACAATGTAGTTAGGCTTATGGGTTCAAGAAGTGATGTTTAGATTTTATTTTATTTTATTTTTAATTGATTACTCTTTTGAACAAATGTCAGTCAAATGACCATTGAGTGCATGAGGAAAAAGAACTTAAAAAACATTTGCTATAGAGTACCTTGACTTCTAACTTTTGGTCCATTCTAAATGTTGCTGTGAAGGCTGTATTCCTATAAAACATACAAAAATGCACACAGTCATGTAAATATGGCCTTGTCTTTTATATATGCACATGCATACTGATATGAAATAATCAAAACTAACCAATTTATTTACTATGAGTCAAGCGATACATATATTTATAGGTGTTTCAATACCATACAAATAATCCGACAAGTTATGTGAGACTAAATCTAAACTAAACCCAAATACAAAATAGTTTTCTAATCTAATACTCCTTCTCAAGTTGGAATATAAATATCAATTATACCCAACTTATTGCACATATTAGAAAATCCTATATTCCTTATCAATAGTATAAATTAATTTGAAGTGGATGAGCAACAACAACAATAGCTGGTAGTAGTGATGGTAGCAGCACTAGATGAATCACTTGAATTATCAGAGTACACCCGTATTTGAGCGGCAACAGTAGTCGCAACATATAAACTTTTTTCTTAGAAGCAGTAATAGGCAGTAGATGAAATTCTTTCTTAGAAACAGTAGTAGATAGCACTAGTAGATAAACTTATTTTTTAGAAACAGTAATAGGCAATGGATAATTTTTTTTTTTAGAAGCGGTAGTAGGCAATAGATAAACTTTTTTTAGCTACGATAGGCAGTAGATAAACTTCTTTTTTGGAAGTAGTAGTTGGTAAAGGAAGAAGTAAAGAGTTGCATCAAGCGTAGATTACAACCTTGTAGTCGATGAGGGACCAGTCAGAGTCCCTGCAGTTATGAAACAGAAAAAAAATAGAAACTAAAGCAGATGCGGAATTGAATTGGCGATGCGATTATAAAGTCAGAGTCGACATTGAATTTGTAACATTATTGCGGAGTCGGAGTCGAAATCTGAGTCTAAATGGAGTTGGCCATCGATTAGTGTGGTTGAGATTTATTTCATAACGAGATCTGATACTATGTCAGAACTCAATCTAGTAATTATGAGTCAAGATATATATATATATATATATATATATATATATATATATATATATATATATATATATATATATAGAAAACGGAAAATTCATCGGCGGTGAAGGGAATTCCTTTACCGTTGCTTAGGTGGCCCAATAAAATTATTACACGTGGCGCCACTCAAACTAACAAATAAAAGAACTTTCTTAACTGCTATTTGAGTGACGCCACGTGTAATAATTTTATTGGGCCATCTAAGCGGCGGCGAAGGAACTCCCTTCACCGTTGGTGAATTCCCTGTTTGCTCACATATATATATGTGTGTGTGTGTCTCAACATTATACAACAATCCAACAGGCGGTGTGAAACTAAATTTAAACTAAAGCCAAATATAAGATATTTTTCTAATCTAACAACATTAGGATTCTTTGGTAATGAAAACAGTATGGTTGTCAGACCCCAAATGCGAACCTACATGACTCTTATATGTTCTATTTGTCAAATGTCTGTTAAGAACATTAAAATAGTCAATCTGAAATTCAGTAATGGAGTGCTGACAGAAATTTAAACCTTAACTAAGTCTGAAAAGGATGAATCTGTACATGACTTTCCTTTTTTCGTGATACATTTATTTATTTATTTGTTTATTTTATAATGGGAAACTCCTACTGGTAATTTTGCAGGAGACACTTCTAAAACAAGGCCGGGCATTCTGTTTTCTTCCCTTGCCCGTAAGGACAGGACTGGCTGTACAAGTGAATGGTTATTTTGAAGTTTCCTCTAACCGGCGCAGTATATGGTTTGGGGCTGACATGGATAGGGGTGGGAAACTTCGTTCCGACTGGAATAGGCTTTTACTGGAGGATGCAGTGGCTCCTGCCTTTTGTGAGCTACTACTTTCTGTCCGTAAACACTTGGGCCCCACAGACCAGTACTATTCTTTATTACCAAGTGGTTCATTTGAGGAACCTTGGGAAATATTAGTGGGACACATCTTCAAGTTAATCTATTTTAGTCCAGTATTATTTTCTAATTCTGGAGGAGGGAAGTGGATATCGCCAGCGGAAGCATATGTTCATGATATGGAATTTTCTAGAAGTACTGATCTTAGTGAAGCTCTCACTTTGTTGGATATGCCTATTGTTCATTTGCCCATGGTTCTTGTTGGCATGTTTTTCAAGTATTATACAAATTTTTCGTACAGGATGGTTAATCCTGAAATAGTACGACAATTCCTCAAAAGATGCAGGATGTTGGATATTTTAAGCAGTTCTTACAAGTTTGTATTATTAGAATATTGTCTTAGCGATTTGGATGATGCTGATATCGCTAAACATACAAAAGGCCTTCCTTTGCTTCCTTTAGCAAATGGTAAATTTGGTGATTTTGATGAAGCCTCCCAAGGGATATGCTACTTTATATGTGATGAGTTGGAATATAAACTTCTGAATGTAGTTTCTGATAGAGTAATCGACTGCAACCTTCCTCTTGACTTATATACCAGACTTTCTAAGATTGCCAGCAGTTCTATGACTAACCTTGCATTCTTAGATGGTCAAAGTTTCCTCCAGTTCTTTCCCTGTTTCTTCCCTGCAGACTGGAAGTATAAAAACAGCGTCTCTTGGAACCCAGAGTTGGGTACTACTTATCCCATGGCGGATTGGTTTGTGCTTTTCTGGCAGTATCTTCAAGACCGGTCTTATGATTTATCAGTTTTCAGTGACTGGCCAATATTACCATCTACGTCAGGGCACCTTTATAGAGCTTCAATATCCTCAAAGCTACTTAATGCAGAAAATCTATCTAATACCATGAAAGAGCTTCTGGCAAAAATTAACTGCAAGATACTAAATCCAGTCTTTGGAGTCAGACATCCAGATCTCGCTCTTTATGTTTATGATGGTGATGCTGCTGGTGTTCTGAACTCAATTTTTGGGTTCATTCTTCCAAATGATAATCAATTGCAGATGCTTTTTCAAGATTTTTCTGCAAGTGAGAAAGCTGAGCTCTACCAATTTTTTCTTGATCCAAAGTGGTATTATGGAGGCTCTTTCTCTGAAATTTGCATAAGGAATTGCAGAAAGCTACCTATTTTCAGAGTGTATGGTGGAGGAGATGCTCACAACCCCTATTTTTCTAATTTGGGAAGCCCAGAGAAGTATTTACCACCTGAAGATATACCTGAGCACTTTCTGAGCAGTGAGTTCATTCTTTGCACTTCTTTCAGTGAAGAAGAGATTTTACTGAGATATTATGGAATTAAACGCATGCGAAAGGTCGACTTCTACAAACGCAATATTTTGAATAGATTAGGTGAATTGCAACCTGAAATGCGTGATGTTATCTTGCTATCCATCCTGAAAGAACTGCCTCAACTCTGTATGGATGACTCGTCATTCAAGGAGTCTTTAAGGACCTTAGAATTTGTTCCGACTGTCAACGGAAGCTTAAATAGTCCTCAGTCGCTTTATGATCCTCGTGTTGAAGAACTAGATGCTCTTTTGGAAGAGTCAGATTGTTTTCCTTATGGTTTGTTTCAAGAACCTGGTATTCTGGATATGCTGCTGTGCTTGGGGCTAAGGACCTCGGTATCAGCTGACACAATCATTCAGAGTGCCCGCCAAGTTGAATCATTAATGCATAAGGATCAGTTGGAGGCTAATTTGCGGGGTAAGGTGCTTCTTTCATATCTTGAAGTTAATGCAGTTAAGTGGCTGTATAATGCATCATCTGACCGTCGGAAAAAGGTCGGCACAATTTTTCCGAAAGTCATCACAGCAATTAAGCCCTGTGATATGCCTCTGGAAGTTGACCTTGAAAAATTCTGGACTGATTTGAGAATGATTTGCTGGTGTCCAGTGTTGACTATTGCTCCTCATTCAGCTCTGCCATGGCCTTCAGTTTCATCCATGGTTGCTCCCCCTAAGCTAGTTAGATTACAGTCGGATATGTGGCTTGTTTCCGCAAGCACACGTATACTTGATGGTGAATGTTCGTCATCAGCCTTGTCATTTGCTCTGGGTTGGTCTTCTCCTCCTTGTGGAAGTGTAATTGCTGCTCAACTACTTGAGTTGGGAAAAAACAATGAGATTGTGACTGATCAAATGCTTCGGCAAGAATTAACATTAGCAATGCCAAAAATATACTCTCTGCTAACAAATTTGATTGCTTCAGACGAAATGGATATCGTCAAAGCTGTTTTAGAAGGGTGTCGGTGGATTTGGGTGGGAGATGGATTTGCGACTGTGAGCGAAGTTGTTCTTAATGGCCACCTTCATCTAGCTCCTTATATCCGAGTCATTCCAGTTGATCTTGCAGTTTTTAGGGAATTGTTTTTGGCACTTGGTGTTCAAGAATATTTGAAGCCTACTGATTATGCCAGTATTCTTTATCGAATGGCTACTAGAAAGGGTTGTACTCCACTTGATGGCACGGAACTTAGATCGGCAATTCTGGTAGTTCAGCACCTTGCTGAAGTTCAGTTTCTGGATTTGCAGGTTCAAGTCTACTTGCCTGACATATCGTCTAGACTACATTTAGCAACTGATCTAGTTTTTAATGATGCTCCATGGCTGCTTGATTTGGGAGAAAACATATTTGGCAATACATCTAATGTTTCTCTGAATTCAAGGAGGAATGTCCATAATTTTGTTCATGGTAACATTTCAAACGATGTTGCAGAAAAACTTGGTGTCCGCTCTCTTCGTAGGCTGTTGCTTGCTGAGAGTTCTGATTCCATGAACTTGAGCTTATCTGGGGTTGCTGAAGCCTTTGGACAGCATGAGGCCCTGACAACAAGACTCAAACATATTGTGGAAATGTATGCTGATGGGCCAGGGATTCTTTTTGAACTTGTACAAAATGCAGAGGATGCCCGGGCTTCTGAGGTGGTTTTCCTCTTGGATAAAACTCAGTATGGGACTTCATCTATTCTTTCTCCAGAGATGGCTGAATGGCAGGGTCCTGCTCTGTATTGTTTCAACAATTCTGTATTTAGTCCGCAAGATCTCTATGCTATTTCACGTATTGGTCAAGATAGTAAACTTGAAAAGTCTTTTGCAATAGGGCGATTTGGGCTTGGCTTCAATTGTGTTTATCACTTTACTGATATTCCTGGTTTCGTTTCCGGGGATAACATTGTCCTTTTTGACCCTCATGCCTGTCATCTGCCTGGGATATCTCCAAGTCATCCAGGTTTGAGGATAAAATTTGTTGGAAGAAGGATCTTAGACCAGTTTCCTGATCAGTTCTCTCCATTCTTGCACTTTGGCTGTGATTTACAACAATCATTTCCAGGTACCCTTTTTCGCTTTCCTCTCAGGACCGAAACCACTGCTTCTAGAAGTCAAATAAAGAGAGAAAAATATGCTCCTGAAGATGTTGAGTTACTTTTCTCTTCATTTTCTGAAGTTGTATCTGAGACTTTGCTTTTTCTTCGTAATGTCAAAAAGATCAGTGTTTTTGTGAAGGATGGTCCTGGTCATGAGATGCAGCTTTTTCATCATGTTTCTAAGCAGAATATCAGTTGGCTCAGGAAGGAACCACATCCACTGGATGCTATGCTCAAGTTTATTCATGGAAGTCAGCAAAGTGGAATGGATAAGGATCAATTTTTGAATAAATTGAGTAAGACCATGGATAGAGATCTGCCATGGAGTTGTCAGAAAGTTGTCATTGTTGAGAAAAGTCCTTCTATCTGCATATCACATTTTTGGATGATTGGTGAATGCGTAGGTGGAGGAAGTGCTAAAACTAAATCTGTTAGCTTGGGTAACAGATCACACAATTTTATTCCTTGGGCATCTGTTGCTGCATACCTTCACTCTGTTAATGTTAAGGATGCAGGTGATTTTATGATTTCTGAAGGAGAACTTAGTGGTGATGCGTCTTTTCAACCTGGTGAAGATTCTGTGCAAGATAGGAAAAAAATCGATGGTCGAGCCTTTTGCTTCCTACCTCTACCAGTCGTTACTAGCCTTCCAGTTCATATTAATGCATATTTTGAATTATCTTCAAATAGAAGGGATATCTGGTTTGGCAATGACATGGCAGGAGGCGGAAAGATACGTTCTGAGTGGAATATATGCCTTCTTGAGGACGCAATTGCTCCTGCTTATGGTCGCTTGCTTGCTTGCATTGCGGAAGAGACTGGTCCATCTGATATGTTCTTTTCATTTTGGCCCACTGCTACAGGGCTTGAACCCTGGGCATCAATGGTGCGTAAGTTCTATCTGTCGATTGCGAATCTCGGACTCCCTGTTTTATATACTAAAGCTAGAGGGGGGCAGTGGATCTCCACAAGACAAGCTATTTTCCCTGATTTTTCATTTCCAAAGGCAGTTGAACTTGCTGAGGCATTATCTGATGCTGGTTTGCCTATGGTCAACGTCTCTGAGACTATTGTTGATAGATTTATGGAGGCATGTCCATCTTTGCACTTTCTGAATCCTTATTTGCTGAGGACCTTATTGATTCGTCGCAAGCGTGGTTTTAAGGACAAGGAAGCGATGTTGATTGCATTAGAGTATTGCTTGAGTGACATGAAAGGATCTTCCTTCGCTGATAATTTACTAGGACTACCTTTGGTCCCTCTGGCAACTGGTTTGTTCACTATGTTCTGCAAACGAGGAGAGGGTGAAAGAATATTCATTACATCACCAATTGAATATGATCTTCTTAAGGACTCAATGCCACATCTTCTTGTAGACTGCTTGATTCCAAGTGACGTTTTCAAAAAGTTACAAGATATTGCTCATTCTGGATTGACAAATATATATGAATTAACTTGCCATTCTCTTGTGGAACTCTTTCCTAGGATTCTGCCAACTGAATGGCAGCATGCAAAGCAGGTGCTTTGGACTCCTGGTCAACAAGGCCAACCAAGTTTGGAATGGATGGGGATACTGTGGAGTTATTTGAAGTCTTCTTGCATTGATCTAAGAATATTTTCCAAATGGCCTATATTACCTGTTGAGAGTGGCCACCTCTTTCAGCTTACTGAAAGTTCATGCGTGATTAGGGATGAAGGCTGGAGCGAAAACATGTCTTCTTTACTGCAGAAACTAGGCTGTGTCTTTTTGAGGTCTGATCTTCCACTGGATCACCCTCAGTTAAAGAATTTCGTTCAGGATGCAACAGCAAGTGGCATTCTGAATGCTATGCAAGCAGTTTGTTGCAATTTGCTCGATATTAAGGAGTTGTTTTTGAATGCCTCCAAAGGAGAAATGCATGAGCTTCGGAGTTTCATTTTCCAGTCTAAGTGGTTCTCTACGGATCAAATCGATTCTAATCATATTGAGACAATCAAGCATCTTCCTATATTTGAGTCCTACAGAAGTAGAGAGTTCAAATGTTTGACTAACCCTGCGAAATGGCTTCAACCCGATGGAGTACATGAGGATCTTCTGGATGATAATTTTATACGAACAGACTCAGATAGGGAAAAGAACATTTTAAGATGCTACATAGGTGTTAAAGAGGCATCAAGGGCTGAATTTTACAGGGAACATGTGCTGAACCATATGTCAAGATTCCTTTCAGAGCCAAAGATTCTTTCTGCAGTTCTACATGATGTTAAGCTTTTAACAGAACAAGATAGTGCAATGAGAGCTATAATATCTGAAACCCCTTTTGTTTTATCAGCCAATGGGTCATGGCAATGTCCTTCCAGGTATACTATCACATTGTGCCTAATTAACTTATTAATATGGAGTTAGCTGTTTTCAAGATAGTATTCATATAGATTTTATATCTACAGTAAGGAAACATGCAAGTTGCTTCTATAGACTATTTGATATCTGTCGAACTTAAATGATGCCCTTGTTTATTATTTTCTCTTCTCCTGGTACATTTTTCACCTTTAGGATTTCGTTATTTTAATTAACGAGAGTCGAGTGTCAGATGTATAACTTGTACTTCATATAATCCTATCACCATTTCAGGGAGGGTGGTCCAAAATACATACAGAAAAGGTCAAGCACATGACAATGCCAAATTTTCTTCTAATTATGAAACTGCAAGGTCTACAAATAAAAATCTCTCTATAATATAGTTGTACTTGTGGTCACTACAAGTTACTAAAAAAAAACATGGTACATCATGCTGTTGCAATTTATCTATAACTAGTACGTGACACATGCAAATGCACATGCATACAACAACAACAACAACTAAGCCTTTTATCCCAAGTATTTGGGGTAGGCTACATGAACCAAAAAAGAATCACGCCGGATCGATCACTCTGATATTCCTTCTCCTCAGTAAGGAACGCCCTAACGAAATTCATATTTTCGCTCATTTCATAATATGTGACAATATTTTATGTTGGCTGTCACTGGCCTAGCACAACCCTCCTCCTTTATCTTGGCTTGGGACAGACAGTGCGTAACACTGGCGGAGTTGCAAATGCACATGCATAAAGATTTAAATTTGTTTCAGGGCATGGGGACTTGCTGATAGAGTCCCAAATCAAAAGTGCTAATTGTTCTTGTAAATTTACTTTTGAAGAGGATTCATGAGCAAAGTGTAGGCCCGCTTTCACTTTTTTGTGGTCGATAAGTAATTTTTTCATGGCAAGGGTCTAAATGAAAATCTAATAATTGTTTTCACTTGTGTTACTGTGAGTGGGACACACACCTATTGACGTAGTTCAACATGTTATAACTTCTTTTTCATTATATTAGTAGAGATAATAACAATAATTTCTGATGATAATAAATTATAACTTCAACTTGTCCTTTTTAGGGTTATATGTATGTAAATATTTATCTATTATTATTTGAGTATGTTTTTTTACTAATATATTTTTATGTGAACTATTTTTGCATAATAAAAAGACTCTTTCTACTTTTAATAAAAATAATCAATTTTAATTTTGTAGGAGATCAGCAGTTTATCTATTTGGCTAATCTGGAGAAGTTAAGGAGTGTGAAGCTAGTAAATGATAATCTCATTAAGTGTATAAATTAAGCTTAGAAATTTAGTAACTATAAAATGCGTAATCATTAAAACAGTACTCATATATTTTTTTTGAAGCATCCCTATAGGGATGCCAAAATAACCATAAAATGTGGCATTAATATAGTAAAGAAACCATATTATGTCCAACACATACATACGGATATATTTTTATTTAAAATGTTTTTAAAATATATTTTATAGACATCGTATTATGAAACCTTTGATTTTTATAGTTAATTTGCTTGCATATAAAAGAAAAAAATTATAGTTATAATCATACTAGTACTTCTAAATTTAAATCATGTAGGTTTTTATTTGCAATTCCTTGTATTGGAGCATGCAATTAATATGTGTTTGTGAGGGTGTTCACATTAAAATTCCTTTTTCCTTTTGCATTTCATTTCATCTGATCTGCCTGTGCCCATGTGTGGAGCCCTACATCTCCTCTCCACATTTTTTACGACAGTGCAGCTTGTGCAGGATGGTGTGAGGTGAGGCCCACCTGCAAGAGAAATTAGTCCCGAGCCTTCCATTTCGTTCACATTTTGCTTGGTGTGTGGGCCCATGCGGTCTAGCAATGTCCAACACACATATTTTTTTCAGTTATAATGTAGCGATATTATTGACATTACCTATCATATGCATTTATCACCTGTGGCTTCATGTGGAACGTGATGCCAATAAAATCTCATACAGTTAGCATGGTCAAATTTCCATGTCACATCAACTCCATTATTCCTTCCAGCAAAACTGTGATTGTTAGAGGTTTGCATCACGCAAAACTGAGAAAGTCAATGAACATGCAAGGTAATTCACATCACGCAATTTGCAAGATCATGCTTAACAAGTTGGGATATTGTGACTTTGTGAGAGTATGAAAATAAATTTTTCTCTTGACGTCGTTGTCGTCATCATCATCATCCTCATTGTCCCTATGCCTTTTCTCATCAAAATGGGGTCTGCCGTGGAGTATTTTTCCCATAAAAGATTTGACACGCCTGTCGACTTGATGTTAGCCCACTTGTAATTAGTACCATTCTCTCGAAGATGATGCACAAGAGAGGGGCATCATAGTCTAACAATCAGCTGGCTTCCACCATATTCTCTTAGACTTGCGAAAACATAAAACAAGAGCATACTTTACTGCATCATGCTTTGGGGAATAAAATAAGCTAACTTCTTGACATGGTCATCTTATTACGACAATCCAGTGCCTAGGCTATGGAAATTCTTCTCCCTGTGGGTGGGAACACTGGATTTTAACTGTAGCCAACAATGTCTACTGGATGGATCAGTGTTGAGTTCTTATAGCTTAATTAACCCTGATGCATCTATCCTCAGTCTCACAGTAGGTCATAACCTCTCAGGTAGGTCAGCCAAATTACTACAATCCGGGAACTAAGGTTCCTAATTCTTCTTGTGGGTTGAGGAATTATCAGTGCATAATTCTTCAATGCATCCAGCAACCTCTTCTGCACTTACTCCTGCACAAATCTCATGCATAATTTTTATGGCATGACATAAGATGTATGCTTATGTAGCTACTCATTGTAACGTACGTGTCAAACTTGAGATTTGTGTTGTATAGCTTGCACTTATATTTTCAATATATAAACATATTATTTGAAATAAAGTATCTACAAGGAAACTTGTATAAACATATTATATGAAAATAAAACATCATGTGTCTCAATGTTGCAGGAGTGCAAGTTCATGTAATGTATGAATCTGTTTCCGTGTATAGAAGATCGTAAATATGGTATCTATGGAAGGGGAATTGTAAATTACAAACCTGAAGTCACGAACCATCACTTACAAATTAATTATTCTAGGGCGTCTAGATGTAGTTACCTCAAAACTTGTATTCCTTAGTCCCCTATAAGATATGGTGAGAGCATGTTAGGTAAATTCTCTTTCTAGTTTGACTTGAATAATCAAGTGCAGGCGATAAAAATTTCCTTTTGCTCAAATCAGAACCAAATCAGATCAAGTCATCAAATAGAACTCTAATCATGTTAGAGTCAACTAATTTTCCCTTTCAACCTTAACTCAAGGATCATGAAAAATAATTCAAAATCTACAACTTCTCTGTCCTATTCGAGGAAGAAAAGGACTAATAGAACTTTGTGAAATCCAAAGTATTTACCTTACTGTTTCCTAGATTGAGGCCTCCAATCATGAGTTCTGGTATTCATTTTAGGTTATTTTTAGCAGTTTTCTCTTCTCTCTCTTCTCTCTCTTACTCCTTTCTTTCTAGCACAAATGTGAGAGTGAGAGAATAACATCAGCAACTACTCACCCCACACTCACACCACCTACTCAAACCATTTGGCTAGTGAGACGTGTTCTATAGAGAAATAAAGATGTGACAACACACTAGCGAAAGCTTAATTATATTGCATTTAATCATAGAGTCTCTTAAGTCTTAATTGGTTTTTTATATTGCAAATGCCTTCTAAAATTCAGTGTCCTAGAGATATTATTGCTTTGCCCCTTATCTTTCTCAATTTAATTCAACACTAATTAACCAAACATTAAACTACTGACTACTCATCTTTCTCAATTTAACTCAACACTAATTAATCGAACATTAAACAACTGATTACTAATTAAAGAAGTTGTGGTATTATAGAGGGACAATGCTTAATTGCTTATGCCATTATATGCACTAAATCATGGTAAACTGATTATGGTCTTGCCTAGGGATCATTTGAATACTAGGCCACTTCATCTAATTATGCCGAATCTTAAATCTTCTTTGTCAACAGATTTGCACAAGGAGATCTATAAGCGGAATGGTGGAAAAAGCTGGAAATAATATGATGTTATTTGTTTGGATCTTAAACAAGCTAGATGTCCTTCCTTTTTATTTACTAACAGTAAGGTCTAGGAAGGATTAAATTTTTTAGAAGTTATGTGAGTTTCTTAGGTTATTATACTACTTAATGGTATTAGAATATTTTGTTAGGATTTAGGATTAACCCTAGAAGGGGTGTTTTTGTGATTTTTTAAATTGATTAATAACTCAAATGTGCAGAAAAAAATATAATAAGGCAAATGGTAAAGAAAGAATAAATCACAACAAACGCAAGATATATACGTGGTTTGTCCCACTTGTCTGCGTCCATCACAGAAAAAAATATCCACTAGTATTCACATACAATCCAGGTACAGCAGATCAAAACAGACATGCTTAATCAATGTAGACTATGTTGGTATAGGTCCTGTATAATCCCCACCAAACAGAAATATTCTCTTCCTCACAAGTTTCAAACCAAACAATCCAAATCACAACTTTAAAAAAGCAAAAAATAATTATTTTTTTAATAGCTGTTTAATAAAAAATAGAACTCCATGAGACTGTTTGGCTGTCTCTATTGTAAGCGTTTCTGACATTTTATTTTTGACTTCTGCTACACCTGCTGTCTTGATCTTCGAGCCATTCTTGTTGATCTTCAATAGATTCTCTTCTTTCAATCGATTTATAGTAGTTTCTTGGAACATACGGTTCATATATAAAGAGTTGAATATATCACTGAAAAATAACTTTATTGAGATCTCCATTCTTTTTTCAGACGTATCACTGCAAAGCAACTTTGTTGAGACTCTATCTTGTTTTGATATATTATTGACAAACAACATGTATTGAGATCTTCATTCTTAGTTGAACATATCACTGCAAAACAAACAATAAATGTTTGAACATGATTCATGTTAGGTTGTTAAGATTTGCATTTCGTTAATTTGTTGAAACACTTCTGTTGGGTTGTTGAGATCTCCATCAAATATAGTAACTGCATAATATTGCTAAAAGCCAACTAGATACTAAAATATTGTTTGTTAATCATCAAGATTAAAAATCATGCTAGCGCAAACTCCAAAACTTTTACACCTCAATAAGTGCTGATGTATCACAGTTTCTATTTGATGCTTTATAACAACAAATTTGATCTTAGGAAAAATATTGGTGGAAACAGAACTAGAATTATTCATTAGATCGAGGAACCATTTTTAGGACATATATCATGCACTAAGAATAATAGAAGCACATGTGGTACACATGGATAATCTCGAATTTATATCTAATGGGACATTTTTTTTTAATGGGAGAAATGCGTCTTAAAAGACTCTTTTCAATCTACTGCAGCCCCTACAATCCTCCATAATAAGTTTCAACAACTCTAAAGGTAGGTTATATATATATTAAAGTCAAGTGTTCCGCTTAGAGAGCCTCCTTTTGTAGTGTAACCAGCTGCAGAATTGCCTTCTTGGGGGACGTAAGAGACCTTTGATTCTTGTATAGTCTAACTAACTCAAGATATCACATAGCAGACTTCTCTTGTACCAAATGTTTTAAATATTAGATACATGTGATATATCGGTCGACCTTTGATACCAGATAATATATTACAATATGCACAAAATACTAGATGTTATATAAGTATATATTGTTTAAAAAATATACATGTCATTATATATATGAAACATATTAAATTATCTAAAACAAATTTAGGATCTTCGGGGATACTTACCTTTGGCCAATTTACATTGAGTTTATGAATAACAACCGTTCTAGAAACGCATCTTAGAGACTGAAGACATAAATCAATCAAATGTTCAACCTCAACCTTCAAAACACAAAGATTTGCTTGAGAGAGGAATTGAGAACTGAACTTTTTGCGAGAGAGAGAGAGGGGGGAGTCATCATTGGGGCTCATTGGTTATCAGGGTCAGGGCACTCGATAGTCCGTGCTGAGTGTGAAGAAAGAGAGATGTGAGGTTTTCTGCTACAGTCTGTTTAATGCGCTCGCTCGATCGAGTGAGAGAGAACAAAGAGGAAGAGAAAGAAGTAAGGTGTCGAATCGTCGATGGACTCACGGGTTGCGAGGATATTTGCCAGGGCTCCAGAGTCAAGACTCTCAGTAGTCAGTGTTAGAAATGGAGAGAGGTGCGGAGCTCTAGTGCGGCCTATTCGATGTGATCGCTCGATTGTGTGAGAGAGAGCAGAGAGGGAGAAAAAGAAGTGAGGCATCGAATCATTGAAGATTAAATCTAGACTAAAATAAGAAATAGGGGATTCAATGATGTTTATATGAATGGGTTCAAGTATTAAACAGCTTGGTTAATGGGTCTAAATTTGCAAAAAAAAATAAATTTAAAAAACCTGTAATGCGTTAATCTCGCTATATTTTTCATCTCGTTTATCAGGCGATATGTTGCCACGTGACCGATATATCGTCTGATGTCGGTTCAAAATGAGAACCGATAAAAAAATGACATTACTGTATTGTTTTAGTTTCGAAACCAGTATATCGACTAGTATACTGGTATATACTGACTGATATTTAAAATACTTCTTGTACCAATTTCCCTTGACCCCTAATTTGATATACTGGTTTACCCCAATGCATCACCTTTAATCCAAGATTTATAAGCTCTAAGTTCGAAAACAGTACATCTACAAGCTTTCCTAGCTACTATAAGTTCTACCATCGAAAACGTGATGTTGGTAAGTTGATGGATTCTTGCATTGATCACTCGGCCTAGGTAATTCCTAATCACAATGCCTACATTGCCAACACTATTAAGCTGCAAGGCGCCATCAAAATTGATTTTCATCCATCTTGGTACGGGGGAATGCCGTAAGACAAATATGGGCGTTTGACAAGGGTGAGGGTAACCTGGAACGCCATAAGATAAATATGAGTTTTTTGACAGATCCATCTTGTCATGACCAGTTGTTTGGGAGTTATTATGTCACCCTTTCCATAAATGAAGGTTTCGTTGGTTTTTTTTCTCAGTTCTGGTGAGTTCTCTAAATAAAACTCATTTTTGCTAAATTCAGTTTGTTAGTTCCAAGCTAGTTTCATTAAGTTTCAAATAATTTTGTTAAATTCTGGATGAAAATTGCCGAAGCCTATCAAACTTACAAGAACATTAAAAATTAAGGGAAAATCAGGGACTAAAGTTCCTAGTCGCTATTAATTTCATCTCTCTCTCCAATTTCTATAGCGATCCTAAATTCGTAAACTCTAATATCTCATAGTTTCAATTATTTTCTTAAGTATTAAGTATAAGCGTAATTTAACTTTAAGTTAATGACATTCATTTTTATTTGGATTAGATTTTTGGAAAAATTAGCTGAGTATTTTAACTTGATTTATTTTTTCTCAACACCCACATAGCCTAGATGTTTATATTACATGTTTTTAGTCACTACACATGGAAAACACTATTTTCTCAAGCATATATAGAGGTTATGATACTCCAACTATATGTTAGTATTTATTAGAACTCGAAACAAGACCATTAAAATTGGCTAAACTTATACACACAATTTTTACATCCAAAATCGAAATCGAGTTTGCAAATCTTGACTTCAGCACAATCTATGGCCAATATAGCATAGATTGTAGTGCCTTCTTAATATCAGTTTCTTAATTGTTCTTAACTTTGTGTTAGTCCCTCAAATCATTAAGGTTATCCATTAAGAGTGTCCCTCTTAGTTACTTTTAAAACGAAGATCTTATTAATGTTACCTTTTTTAAATATTAAACTCTATTTTGCGTTTTTCTTAGTACATAGCTCCTCAACCCATTTAATCATCAATTTCTCTCCCTTAAACTCAACCTACGTTATTTCTCCTTCCTCTTTTACCCTTTTTCTTATCAATATTTGTGGTGTCTCCGAAGGGGAGCTTCATAACTGGTCACTCATCCTAGTCCTATTAAAACATGAGCTAACTTAACCTAATTTTTAACCACGATTCATCCTAAAAAAGCTATCGTTAATTTTATTTCATGGGACTCATTATAAACTATTCGACTTCAATCATTTATTCGATGTGAGACTATTATTAACTTGGAGTGTTATATACATCAAGGATATGAAGTCCAGAGATGGTCCTCACAGATTCTTGAGGTGGCTCTCATAGATTCAGGAGGTGGCCCCCATCACATTCCTGTGTAGCGTGATATTTTGTTTTGTGTAATACTTATCTCCACATTGCAGTTAGTTTCACACATTTTCTATTGATGTTAGGCTTTGATATTGTTTATATGGCCCCTTAGTAGTACAATTCCCACCAAGCATGCTTAACCAATAATTTAACCACTATTCCTCTCTTGAAAATGCGAGCTATGATTACTCTTTAAGTTCATGGAACTTATTATAAACTATACCACTTAGCTCGCTAGTCATGTCCAATGTGGCAGAAGTGTTAGCTTGAGGTGTACCATCTTTAACTTTTCTTCCTTGTTCGTTATGCTTCTTTATGATCTTCTTAGTTTCATGCTCATATACTCATTTCTATCAAACATAAGAGACATCTTGCCGAACCTGAATTACCTAAATTCAAAGTTGTCAAATCTGGTGTATCATTATCAATGTATAACAGGTAAGCAATATAGTATCACATATAGTATCGTAAAATACATTGTTCAATGTATAATAGGTAAGCAATAAGTGCATAACAATATATTATATAACACACATATGCCCAAATTTAAAGTATAAGTAAACAAATAGCTAAAAATAAATACTAAAGCCAGTAATACGTTAAATATAAGTCAATAGCTATAAAATAGGTAAATAACAGTCAAATTGTTATGACTATGAGGTCATCAATCAAAATTATATTAAATTAGCAAATATATTGCTAAATTCACTTGAAGTTGAAAATGACATTTATTTTTCTCATATTCCTCTCTTTTGCTCCATACAAACTTCTCTTATGGTATACTCTTATTAATTTTTTTCCTCATTTATTATTTACAATTACATTGAATTTAAGAGATTTTATAAATAATGATAAAATAATCTATTAGAGACTAAATATTAGAAATAAATAACTAATTAATAAAATTTTCACCATTACATCTTCTCTTTCTTTTCTTTTTAGTAAATCTATTATTCCTCATTCTACTTAAAACATTTAAATCCATCCAAATAACATCCTTCACTATGTAAAATTCTTATTTCTCATTATTCCGTTCATAATCAAATTTAATATCCAAGAGTCAAATTAGATTATATATTTATCTAATTTCTTTCCTTTTTTATTGCTTCAGTTTCAGTTATATGTTATTTCACAAAAACCAATTTGAGCATAAGTTCATTATCCCTTCGAAAAAATACAAGACAAGTAAATGTAATATTAATGAATCATCCCTTATAGAGATATCACTATCATCCTTAAAACCTTTTATTTTAATTTCTTCATCTTCTAAAATCTATACAAAATCTTCTTTTTATCGAGACTTTAATGTATAATAGATAAGCTATTTAGATACTTGAACTGAGAATTAGTAATTAAATAATTTATATTGACTATATATTAATAATTACCTTTTTGGATGATTTATTTATATATTTTTATCAACTAAAATAAGTATCTTAAACTTTAATGTTCTTCTTTGTTAAATGATTATACTTGTTCGAAATTTGTATTCCGTTTTTAACTCAAAAGGTTCATTTAAATAAATTTGAAGTTCATGTATAAGCCAAGACAACATATCATAACGTATCGCGTATCGTAATATATGTATCATATATCGTAGGATACACTTACTGTATTGTAAGATATATAACCCAATAGTATCACAGATAAAATAAGTATCATTTTCTTATGAATTGTATCATATTGTAAAATACGTATTGCATATCGTAGGATATTGATAACTATGCTTAAATTTTTTTCATGGTCATCGATAGTTTTTCCTACACATGGAAGAGAACCTTAAAAAATCTGCATAGCTACCCCTCAAAAAAAGATGAATCAATGTCTAGCAACCATTTCTTCATGGGAGCAGAAACTTAGATCCCCCATCGGTGGTGTGCTGACAACAATCTTTTGGTGCCATAATGTTTATTGCTTCCAAACTTTCATCTCTAGCATCATGCCCATCTTTTTACTCTTTTTACTCAGTGTTGACCACCTTCAGATGATATTATTGGCCATTCTTGGAGATCATTCTGTGTTTCTAGCATATTGGAATCCCTCGCAAGAGAGGAGGCTCACAAAGATGAGGAGTACTCGTGTCAACTGAACTCCTGAACCGTCTGCAATTGCCAAAGTTCAAAGATGGCTTTGTCAATAACTATTAATTGATCTGCCCAGCTACGAAAGCCACTTCCTTTTGTATTGACAACTTTACTTCCATTGCTGCCAAGAATACTTTTGCTTACATTGAGGTCTGCTAGTAAGAGCCTGTGTTCAGTGCTAAGGTAATTCCGTTGACTTGGGGGTCACAGTTTGGGGTCTGAAGACAGCCTTGCCATAGTTCGGAGTATGGTTGCTGACATTTGATCATAATCAGACTCTACAAACAATGGAAGCTTGTGCACTGCCCTTCTACTGAGAAATCTATTGTGTTGGGTTCTCTACTATCTAACAAAACTAATTATAGCACTAGATATTTGTCACTAACAATCCTCAATGGTATCCCTCCTTTCTTTTCTTTTAATTAGGTACATATTCAATGTTCTTCATAAACTTGATTTTTCTATATGCATAACTTTTAATTCAAAATGAAAATTTTGATGCTATTATATATATATATATATATATATATATATATATATATATATATATATATTTTTTTTTTTTTTTTTTTTTTTTTTTTTTTTTGGGAGCTTACCTTTTGTTGGGGATTTTCCTTCGTGCTTTTGCATATAATTTTTTACCAGCAAACAGTACTTCTATTTTTTGGCTAACAATGATCACATGGTCATGTCTGCTTCAGTACTATATTGGAGAAATGGGGCTACTATATTGTTGAGGTTTGTGTTAAATGAACTTTTAGGAATCAGTTGTTTCTACTGTGAGGGCTTAATGCTGTAATTTGAAATGGTCCGGCTCATTGTTCGCATAAATCTCCACCATTTTCGAAATGTATAAATGTGTCTTATGAAGTTAGTGTTGAGGTATACAATTTATCTTTGATCCTACAAAATTACATCAAAAGTAGCTTGACACATATATTGCGAAATTGCAAGTATCATAATTGTCTGGTACTGGAAGGCTATTTCTCCTACTTCTTTGTTTTCTGTCCAACTTAGAAGAGAGAACATGGCTTCTATGTTTCATCTGATACGATCAGTATTAGTGTTTGCTAGGAGTTGAAGTAAGAGAATATCATGAACTGATGTTTAGTAGAATGAACACAAGGGATACCATTGAACTAGCAAACACATGAAAATGCAGAAGCGTAAAGAGCATTTTGGCGTGGAAATTTTTTGACATATCATCACTGACACAATAATATGAAAAAGTATATATTGGAAATGGAACTGAAAGAAGTGTTGTGTTTTTAGGCATTTACATGTCTATGCTGCAATAACTTTATCTATATACTGTCATGCAGGACAAAGCTTCCTCTAATGCCTATTTGGGATGTTAATGGTCTTCTAATTGATTAAGTAGGTGATTTAGCTGATTTGGTGTGAAAATAAGTATCAGCACGAGGAGTATGCATGGAGACACGGTGTAATGATGAACTATCATGTGATGTAGAAATATATAGTTTCTCCATACTTGGACTTGTTTTTTGCTCATTCCCAGAACTCGTCTGGCTTTGGATTTTTAATACACACACACAGCATACATATAATTTGTTATAATACTGATTTAATGCTATACTCACCATACTCACCTTTTGTCATATTGATCGACCATAGGCTCCTAGCATGTTGTTCTTCTCGAATTTGAATTTGTTTACTGAAGTGCATTCTTTTTTTCACTAGGCTTTATGATCCTCATGTACCGGGATTGCAGAATTTGTTGCACAAAGAATTCTTTCCTTGTGACGAGTTTTTAGATCCTGTCATAGTTGAAATATTGTCTAGTTTGGGACTTAAGAGAGCCTTGAGTTTCACCGGTTTACTTGATAGTGCCAAATCAGTATCAATGTTGCATGAATCAGGGAACGTGGATGCACTCACATATAGTAGGAGGTTATTTGTTTATTTGAATGCTCTTGGGTCTGAGCTTTCAGATGCTAAGATTGAACCAAGTGACCATGACAGTGCTAGTCTAATACTAACCAGGAATGAGGTTGAACCCATAAATCATGACAGTGCTAGTCTAACACTAACCAAGGATGATGATACACCTGGTGAAGACACACAAAAAAAGATGCAGGAAAATTTATGTGGTATATGCGATCAAGATGTGCAATACTTTCTTTCCAATTTCATTGCTGATTTATCAGAAGAAGTATTCTGGTCAGAGATAAGGGCCATTGCGTGGTGTCCTGTTTATGTTTCTCCGCCTTTTCGAGGACTGCCATGGTTGACATCAGATAACCTTGTGGCACCTCCAAACATCACTAGACCGAAATCTCAGATGTGGATGGTCTCGTCGAAAATGCGAATTCTGGACAGTGACTGCTGTTCAGCTTACATACAACAAAGACTTGGCTGGCTAGACTTATTGGACATAAACGTTTTGTCTACTCAATTAGTTGAGATTTCCAAGTCCTATAATGATCTTAAGCTGCAACATGAACAAGAGCCTATTATTGATGCTATATTGGACAGGGAAATCTCATCAATCTATTCTAAATTGCAAGGATTTGTGGGTACTGATGATTTCAAAGTGCTGAAGGAAGCGTTGGATGGTGTTTCCTGGGTATGGATTGGTGATAATTTCATCGTACCGCAGGCACTTGCATTTGACTCTCCTGTAAAGTATCACCCTTATCTATATGCTGTTCCATCCGAGCTTTCAGAATTTAGAGATTTGCTCTCAAAGTTGGGTGTGAAATCAACCTTCGATGCTATGGATTATCTACGTGTTCTGCAGTGTCTACAACATGATGTGAAAGGTGAGCCATTATCAGCTGAGCAGTTGAGTTTTGTACATCGTGTGTTGGAAGCTTTTGTTGACTGTTTAGCCGTGAAACCACTTAATGATGCATTAATGAACTCACTGTTGATTCCTGATTCTTCTGGGTTATTAATGCATCCTTCTATTCTTCTGTACAATGATGCTCCATGGTTGGAAAACAATGGTCCTGGTGCAAAGCATTTTGTACATTCCTGTATAGCAAATGATCTAGCAAAAAAACTGGGGGCACAATCTCTTCGCTGCTCATCCTTAGTTGATGAGGAGATGACTAGGGATTTACCATGCATGGACTATGCTAGAATATGCGATCTGCTAGCTTTGTATGGGAACAATGATTTCATTCTATATGACCTTCTAGAGTTGGCTGATGGCTGCAAGGCAAAGAAACTACACCTGATATATGATAAGCGTGAACATCCGAGACAATCTTTGTTGCAGCATAATCTAGGTAATAACGTCCTGATGTTAAACTATTATAAGGTGCTCTCAGTAAAGGCTTTGAGAATGAAGCTATGTTTTTATTTTATTGCTTATATTTGTTGAAAATCTTCAGTTAACCCTAAAGCTTCTTGTGGCTTTCATTTCAATGTAAAATTTCATAATTGTTTAACACTTTTTCGTGTACCGTATGTTTAGGTGAATTCCAAGGGCCTTCTTTGACAGTTGTGCTGGATGGAGCCACTTTGAGCCGGGAAGATGTGTGTGGTCTTCAGTTTCCTCCTCCGTGGAAAATTCAGGGAAATGCACTTACTTATGGGCTAGGATTGATTTGCAGTTACTTCGTATGTGATATCCTGACAGTTGTCTCTTCAGGCTACTACTACATTTTTGATCCTCTTTGTCTGGCTCTTGCTGCATCATCAAATAGTGGTCCTGCAGCCAAACTATTCTCCTTGATAGGTGAAGTTCAGCAACCGTCTATTCCATTTTTGCATTAAGACACTCAGTTCGTAGTTACTTGATATGTTTCATGTGCTTGTCCTTTGTGTGATGCACATGCATTCTGTTGTTTGCATGTTTGTGAGTGCATGTATGTGTGGTGTGCACACACACAAACGTTTGGTGTCACATTTAGTAGACTTTTAGTGTGCACTACCCCTGAGTGCAGTATTATAACATGATAAAGTGTCTAAAATTGTAAAATTTGGAACAGTAAACTGTGTGTGAGGTTTCTTGAGTATTTATATGTAGCTTATAGAATGGGATATTAACCAACACGATGGATATTTCTGTGAGATCTATGGTTTAGAAGCGTCAAACTCCTTGTTGTAGTATTATTTGCGTACCTCTTTTAATCATGTGGATAAAATTGATGACAGTTTTGTTATGTTTTCGTTTTGTACACCATCGTTTATTAGAATGAGAAGTTGAACTATATGATAGGTGTACTGTGAGACATGTTTTGGAATCTTCAAGCATGCTATTATATGCTTGCCTCTTTTAATCGTGTTCACAACTGTTGATAGTATTATTATGATTTCTTTTTGTACATAATTTTATAGAATGAGATGTTGAACAGCATGATGCGTGTTTCTTTGAGATCTATGTTTTGGAAGCTTCATGTCGATAGTTGATGATAATGTAAGCAGTACCAGAACATTGATGATAATGTTGATAATTGATTATGATGTTTTCCGTCTTCTTTTTGTACACCATCATGTTGAGACACTTCCAAATGGATACTGAGTTCGATTACAGGTAAGCAGTAACAGAATGTGTTTGTGCTTCCACTTCAATTAACATGGCAAGTTAATAATACAAGGCTTATAAATTTTAAATCTATATTATTGATTATGACTGTCAAATATCATGGCCACCAGGGGGACAGTTTCTTGATTCAATTCTTGATGTGAATATCTGTGTCTACATTTTCACATTTAATGTCTTTTGCTATGCAGTTATCAATCTTTTGTTTTCTTTGGTTTGAGGTTTCACTATATAATTCTGTCTCATAAACACATTGCTAGAATAAACATGAAAAATCCATAAAGTGGGATGTATAAATAGCGTATCACACATTTACTGTGGTGTAATATGAACATTTATATTTTTTGCCGAATTCTTTGCTTCACCTCCCTTTCAGTTGGCAGTTTCTGGTTTTTGCAACCCATGTATTCATTATTTTAAAGAGCGATGGCTAACTTTATAAAAAAATTATGTTGCAGGGACAGGCTTGACTGAGAGATTTCGTGATCAGTTTAGTCCAATGGTTATTAGCCAGGGGTTTTCATTCACAGCTTCTGATTCAACAATTATTCGCATGCCTCTGTCATCAAAATGCTTGAAAGCGCTTGAAAATGGTTCTAATAAAGTAAAGGTCATCTTTGACCAGTTCATGCATCATGCATCATCATCACTTCTATTCTTAAAGTCAACATTGCAGGTACCGTATGTCTGAATTTTTCCCTGTGACTTATTATTATTATTAAAATAAATTTATTTATAGTTTTAAGAAGTAATTTAACTAATCTATTTGGACATTAGTCCCCCATGAACTCATATTTGGATGTTAGTACCAACAACTACAATATAATTCTCATTTGAAACTAGTTGCTCCGGTACGTGTTCGGTCCAAAACTCATAAGCAATCATGATTGTGGCTGATCAAAACTTAAAATTACAATTTTGTCTCTGCATTATTACCCTACAGCCAACCCCACACCTCTTCTCCAAACTCTGCTATTCACTTTTCCATATCCTGTTGAGAAGAGAAATGTATACTGAAAATAATGTGGCAGAAGGTTCTATGAATACATCTTCCATGTATTGATGCTTCATAAGCACAATATGTATTCTGCCCTTTTGCTTCTTACAGAGAATCTTGATTGAATTCTAGGGTCTTTTATTCCCTTCCCCACAAAAAAGAACACACACACACACATATTCATATGCATAGAGTCGGGGAAATTCTGTATAAGACAGAGAAATCAGATCCGATCTATAAAATTGACCTAGGTTCTTGAATGGAATTTGGAGTCAATTGTTTTTATTGCTAGAAAGAGAGAGAGTGTGTAGTCAGAAGCATGGTTCTAAATCCGGATTGGATGGGATTTTTCATTTTGGGTAGTGGGTAACGGATGATGTATATTGGGATATGTGCTCATATCGGCCATTTATATTAAATGTTATACACATGTAAAATATGTAACTTTGTTATCTTAGAGATGGTTTAGTATCATCTATCTAAAAGTATGGTATAACATGTATGTAGAGGTATTAAAAAATATAACATACACATAAGCTTAGCACAATAAAATAAAACATAGAACAAATTCAATTTAAAGTCAAGAATATAGATTATAAAAATAATTAAGCAAGCAACCGAATAAAGAGTAGTTGAAACAGTTTTTTAGCAATAACAATAGTAGTGATAATGATTATAATGGCAACTACTTTAGTGGTAGCAAGGCAAGCAACCGAATAAAGAGAGAAGAATTAAAAGGAGAAGATAATCTCGAAGAAAATTTGAAGTCTTGAGTAATACTAAAAAGAACTCCATAATGTTTATCTCTAATACTTTTAACTCTAGCCATGTGTTAGAGATTCTGCCATTCAACTTTTCAAGCTAACAATTTAAAAATCTGGTTGATTTAAGTGGAGATGAAAGTAATTGATTTTTTTTTCTTGTAACTAGGAATGATATTTGGAAGTTTTTTAATTATCGGTTATCGGTGATATATTGGTCAGTAAAATTCTGTAATGGATACAGTTTATTGGTTGATATATCGCGATATTCAGTTACAACAACAACTAAGCCTTTTATTCCAAGTACTAGGGGTAGGCTACAGGAACCAAAAGAGAATCATGCCAGGTTGATTACATGGATAATCCTTCTCCACTCCTATCAAACAATATGGTCTCATTTAAATCTCACATTTATATCTTTTCGAATCACTTCTATC
The DNA here is from genome assembly GCA_036321105.1 of Dracaena cambodiana. NCBI lineage: Eukaryota > Viridiplantae > Streptophyta > Magnoliopsida > Asparagales > Asparagaceae > Dracaena > Dracaena cambodiana. The sequence continues at coordinate 45,898,799 of JAYEPQ010000007.1, forward strand.
CATATTTTCTTCGATTTTCTTTTTGCTCTTTTAACTGTCCGATTTTGATAATCTCCTCTTATCAAATTGGTGCATTTGAAGGTCTACATTGCACATGACCAAATCATTATGAGCAATTTTCTCGCATATTCTCTTCGATGGGGGGCCAAGTCTACTTTAGCATGTATTTACTCATTTCTCATTTTATCGCTCTTAGTGTTGCCGCACATCTAATGAATCATGCGTATTTTTGCTATGCCTATCTTCTGCGAATGACGTTTCTTTATAGCCCAATATTTTTTGGCTCATGTTATAATATGTGACAATATTTTACACTGGTTTTCACATGCCTACATCAACCCTTCTTTATCTTGGCTTGGGACAGTTAGTGAAAAGATAAAAAAATATAAGTATAACACTGGCGGGAGTTAATTCACTAAATATTGGATGTCATATCGAATGTCTTTTTAGATGATAAATAAAATATCATACCTACATAAGTTGTATAAACCTATTTGAACAAGCTAAGATATAAAGGGGTACCAATCTTTGCAATTAGGATTAAATATTTGTAAAATCTTAAGTGTGTCAAGATATATATTGACGGAATGTAAAACTTCCGAAAACAAAAATAAAATTAATAAATATAGTGTAGCTGTTGTCTATTATTAGAACTGATAATCGGTGTTGCATTTCACAGTCGTTGCTTGTGATGGAGAAATGATCGATGAAAGGGATGTGACTATCAATCTAGCTCTAATTCTATCCCTTTCTCATATAAATAAGTCATCAAATTTATAAGCTAAGTGATCGTGCTAGGTTTTTTGCAATCGAAAGATGATTTGATAGTTTTGTTTACTGGATGATATTTCGAGGGCCAAATATCACCTGATATCTCGCATTTGAGCCAATATATTTGTATATTTCAGTCCAAAATGATAAACATTATAAAATCACACATCATACAGATTAGGTGCAGAAATTGGGGTATTGGCCTATATTGCTAGGATATCAACCAATGTTTAAAACACTGATATTGGATATGAAGCCCAAAACTAATTATAAGTTAAAAATTCAATTGAAGAAAATAAACAACATCATCTAATTTATTACGATGATATAGTAGAGATATTATCAGATGATATTGCAAATATTGATCGATATTATGAAAAAAACAACATGACTCCTTTTTAGTGTATCATCATGGCTAACCCCTAAAAGTGATACATCAAGGGAATATGTCAGTCTAATCAGGAATATTTAGAACGATGATCTGAAGTTGGGTGATTGCAAAATAGTAAACTGAGATGTGTTGAACAAAAGTTATTAATGGAAGTATTTTCACCAAGCCAATGGGTGAGCAAGAGAGCCAATTAGGGGAAAAAAAAGAAGGCTAGGGGATAGCAGAAGCTGGATAAGGTAGAAGTGAAAATAACAATTAATGAATAAAAGAAGATTCCATGTTTTAGAGAAAAAAGGCATATCAACATGGAAATCTAAGCAACTGAAGACTTTCATTTAAACCTTAAGCTAACATTGCTTACAGTTGTAAATGTATTGTAACGGCAAATATAATACTGAAGATCATTTGGGCTAAACCTTATTTTTGATATTATAAGCCTACACATTTCATCGAAGTCCATCATCTAATAAATGTGATAGAGCATGGTTTCCTTATTTGAAATCATACACTAACATAGTTCTTTTAGCATTTCAGGTATCCTTATCAACATGGGAGGAGGAAAATTTACAACCATCCTTGGATTATTCTATTTCTATTGACCCGTCATTTTCTATTGCGAGGAATCCTTTTTCAGAAAAGAAATGGAGGAAGTTTCAGCTATCTAGATTGTTTAGTACTTCAAGTGCAGCCATAAAAATGAATGTTATAGATGTTCATGTTATTCACGGTGGTAATTATTTCATTGACAAATGGCTTGTTGTGCTTTGCTTGGGATCTGGACAAACACGTAACATGGCTCTCGACAGGTATGTTTCCTATATTAAAATGTTCATTTAGTAGGAAGCATGGCATGTATTGGAATGCTATCAATTTGGCTTCAAGCGGGTGGTGTGTGTATATATGATTATGTATTGATTAAACATTTATTATTAACTATATTTTTCACGTTCCATTTCATTAAGATTTAAATTTTATATTGCTTGGTATATTATTATCATTGTTCTAAATAGTACCGCTATATTGGATATAGCGGCTATTATAATATTTTTGGACCCTTCCCGTTACAGTTTGCACCTTTTGTAACATTTATCGTTTTTAGGCATTATATCAACAATATAGCGGATCTGATTCGATATAGCCGGTGCGATTGTGGGTTCAAAAAAGTGCCTGAAATCCACAATTATCAGATTATTATTTTAGGGTAAAAAAATTTCTGATCAAGCCCACTTCAGGCGATGTGGCAATATAGCATTTTAAAGATTCTATAATTAGTTAGTGATTATGGATTTATGGGGTTAATGGAAGTCGTCGAGGTAAGTATTTTCAAAATATGCATATTTATGTATAATGTTTTATGTAGTTTTATATGATATATGCATTTAATATCTTATTCATATTTGATTTAGGACATGAGCACATGTATATTTACATTTCACTATTGATATCAATATCTGCTAAACATCCCGATTTATCCCTGATAAATATTTGCTATTGGAATTTTTCCGACCTATATATTCGCTACAGTCGATATATAAAACCTTGATGATTATTAATTTTATTAGTCTTAGTTTGCATTTAGCATTATGTGATGGTACTTTCCAATATGAATTGAGCATGTAACTAGGCAAATTTTTCTTTAATTGGGTCTTTAGGACCGGCCTCTATAGCACCAGCTATGTAGGGATTTTGGATTCATAGTTTTGCTTAGACCCTACTTTTTTTATCATGTTTGGGTATTTGTTACATGTGAAGCTGCAACATCCTCCATCCTAGCTCAGTTGACACTCATCAGATGCGGTTCTTCTCTGACAGTTTTTTGGCTAAACTAAGGTTAGGACATGTATGTCGACTTAGCTAATCTCTATTTTTTAATCCCTCTTTCTGAAATCTACTGCCATTAGCAGTAAAAGTAAGATCATCTTCTTCCAAGCGAAGCTATGAAGTAAGCCGTTTTTTCAAACATGTCCGGGGCTTCAGCTCCTTTTCTTAGCCGAAAGCTATAGAAGTTAGAGACTCTTGGATCTACCCATATCCATAAAGAACTAATGAGTTGCTTTCCACTCGAGTTTCTGATCCCCAATACTTGGATTACTGTTGTTTATTTGCCCCATATCAAATCATTTGAAATAGCTTTTGATTCAAATATCTTCTTATTCCTACCTTTCCACTGTATTGCTGAAAGTGCAGAAGATGTTTTATGTTTATGCCTACTAAATTTATCCACTTAGTGCTGCCAAGGAAATCTTTTCATCTTATCCTCCAAGACTTCCATTTGTCATTTTCACATTGGCATGAAAAGCTCAAATTAGCAATTGGCAAAATAGGTTCCTTGAGATGCTGCTCGGCATAAAACCTAGGTTTCTTTGTGGATTCCCATCTCACCCTTATAGCATGGGAGGTTCTGAGTCTTTTTATCAAAAAATATATGTATGTGACATCCAATGGTAAATGAGTCCATGCAATGTTAAAAAGACCAATATATAATTATGAAGAGTAAAAGAACCTGTTCCCATTTTCTCCTTTTATTGTGATTTTATTGGTTGAAACCGGTGTTCATTAAAACTGGTTTTGCATCTTTTAAGGATTTTAAACTTGTTTTTTCTACCCCTTGAGAGAAGGGATCTACATCCACTTCTTGCATGACCAGTTGGAAATCGTGGAAAAAATTTTTTGTTCGATACCATAGTGTTGGAGAGAATCTTGAAGACCGAATTTTTTTTTGGGGCTCCCTTCTCCTTCATCTTTTTTGTTTCTCTTGCAAGGTGGTTCTCTTTGATGTATGAACAATTTGAATTGTCCCTCGATAAAAAGGTGAAAAACTGCAGTTGCTTAGCTAAGAAGGGAAGAGTTTGCTTTGTGTGACCGTGCCTTTCTTCTGCCTTCCTATTTTCTCTGATATTATGGGGAAGGTTGTGATCACTGTTCTAGGTGTCAGTTTGTGATGCAAGGTTGTAAATCACGGTTGAAAGGCAAGAACTATGTAATAAATGAGGTTCCAATGAAGAAACATATGCAACTGTGGAGATTCACTCATATTGGATTTTGTAATAGTTTTTGGAGACCCTGGAAACGTGAGTTCCGATCATTGAATGACGAAAGATGCTACATTCAATTAATTTGTTTCTATCTATCTTCTTCATTCTTTTGTGTTTCCTTGCCCTTTATACTCGCAGTTTCAATATCAATATTTGGTATGAATTTTCTAAGAACTATTGTCTAGTTTATGTGGTTTGCAATATCCTATTCTTGTTTGATAGGATCACCATTGAGGCAAGTTTTGGTTGACCTTGGTCTGAGACTCTGACTGACCGAGCGGTCAGTTCCAATTGAACCTACTCTGAACATTCATCAGAAAATTATCTATTCCATAATTTCCAAGTGGACCGATAAAAGGACTGGCTTAAACACCTCTGATTACCCAATTCATGTCAGTTCCACTACATTGTTTAGGGATGAGAGAGACGCAATCCAAAGCATCAGGATTGACAATATGGACCGTGTATCTCCTATGGCATGAACCTCCTAATGGCTACCTGTAGTTATTGCTGTGAGGTTGCCAACAACATATTGATCTCTATGCCTTCCTCATATTTTCTCTGGTCTCTGTTTCTTCTCTCTTTTTTCTCTCTCTTTGCTCTTATATGTGTTTTTTTTCCTTCCTGCCTCTCTTACTATGGTTACTTCCCTCCTATTTTTCCTTATTTTCTATTTGTCCCTCCCTCACTGCGCGCATGCACGCCTCCTTGCTCATCTGATTGGTTACACGTGCATTTGTGCTGTCCCTGTCTCCGTGCATGCACGTGCACCTCCTTTCTAGTGTGATCGGTTTCTTGTGCACACACACAACACCTACTCTGTCACCTGATTGCTTTTCAATGGTACAAGTCACCTAGCATACTCAATCAGCTGAGATTCTGCCTTTGAACCTGCACTGTTTGTCTTGGCACCAGTGGAAAGGAGCATTAACATTATTTATATGTATCATTTACTTTGTGCTAGAGCTTTACATCATCCATATGTACTATATACATTATGCATTTATGCATGTTGATATCTTATATCTGAAGCACTAAAGAGTATGCAGACTGTTCAGATAGGCCACCATGCCTAATATCCATATTTGCGCCTTCTTGCGTAAATTTCAAATAAATTCAATTTAAGATCATCCACTGTTTCTGAGTTACCTCCTGCAAATCATTCAGTCAGAATCTTTACCATTGGTTTCTGCAGTTAGCACACTTGTAGAGCAAAAAATGTTGTAGAAAATTTCTACTGAAATTATCTAGAATTGTTTCTTCTTTCACTTACAGTGGTTTATAGCTCGCTGGGATGGAAGTTTGAATTTTTTTTTTTTTTTCGGGTTCCTTTACTTTCAATACTTATTTTTGTTTGGTCAGATGACTTATATGAATTGCTTATGCATAAGGGTACCTTAAAGATTTTAGTATTTTGAATTTCCTTGTGAAGTCCCACTTATACATGCTGTTCATACCGCCCATGTACAAATAATACACTTTCAATGCCCATGGGAAACGTAAAGGCACATACATCAGTACGAGACTGATGGCTTTCATCTCCTCTTCAACCTGCAATTTGATAGTTGTTCTTTCCGTTGAGACATGTGTTGTGCATGCTAATGCCAACTTTGATGTTTTTATGTTCTATTTTATGTTCTATTTTTAAATAATGCCTAATAGGAAGTCATGCATATATCATGTATGTTTAGCTTCTTTCGGTAGTTCTTCCATCCATCATCATCCATATTACTAAACCCTTTTCATACTGTTTACGTACAAGCTATGAACATTTTTTCTGTTGCCTACTAGGAACTTGTGAGCATATACATTCTTTGGGAAATGAAGCTATTATTTCTAGTATCAACTTGATTTATAGTACTTTTGTCTATTATCACCCATATTCCTGCGTTTCAGGCGCTATCTTGCTTACAACTTGACACCAGTTGCTGGCATTGCTATTCACATATCTCAGAATGGACAACCTATTAGTGCTCCCTCATCCAGCTGTGTTCTTTCTCCTCTCCCCTTGTCTGGAGCTCTAAGCATGCCAGTGACAGCTCTTGGTTGTTTCCTTGTATGTCACAAGGGTGGGAGGTACCTTTTTAACCGTCCACATGATATGAGTCTGCCAGGCGTTCAATCTGATTATAAGAGTCAATTGGCTGAGGCATGGAATAAAGAATTACTTTTATGCGTTCGTGATTCTTATGTTGAAATGGTCCTGGAATTCCAAAAGCTCAGAAAGGATCCTCTAACCTCTTCTATTGAACCCAATGCTGCACAGGCTATGAGTTTTATTTTGAATTTATATGGAGACAAAATTTACTATTTCTGGCCAAGATCTAGATACACAGCAGCAACCTCTTGTGAACTTGATTCGTCTGCCCACAGTTCAGTTTCAATTAAAGCAACTGAAGGTGATTGGGAATCATTAATTGAACAAGTGATAAGGCCATTTTATGTACGCCTTGTGGAGCTTCCTGTCTGGCAGCTCTATAATGGAAATTCTGTAAAAGCTGATGAAGGCATGTTTTTGTCTCAACCAGGGAGTGGAGCTGGTGATAACTTGCCACCATCTACAGTTTGTAGTTTCATTAAAGAACACTATCCAGTATTTTCTGTGCCATGGGAATTGGTTAGGGAGCTTCAAGCTGTAGGAGTGAAGGTGAGAGAAATCAAGCCTAAGATGGTCCGCAATCTACTTAAGTCTTCAAAGTCTGTATTACTTCGATCAATTGAAGCATATACAGATGTATTGGATTATTGCTTGTCTGATATTCAACTGCAGCGGTCACCAGAATTGATTGGGAATGGTGCATCTGCAGTGACTAATGGTTTTGATGATGTAGCTGGGATGCCAGTTGAAAATCTTAATATGCCTATGAATGTGGCAGCTTCGACAAATTCAAACATGCAGAGATCACATTATGGTGTTTCCCAGGGCTCAGGCAGTTCAGGCGGTGATGCACTGGAAGTTGTGACATATTTTGGGAAAGCTTTGTATGATTTTGGCCGGGGAGTTGTTGAAGATATTGGCAGGGCAGGTGGTCCTCTTTCTCATATGGCAACAACAACAGTTACCTATGCTGATGGATCACTGCCATCCATAGCAGCTGAGCTCAAAGGGATGCCATTTCCAACTGCAACCAACTGTCTTGCTAGATTGGGCACGACTGAACTATGGGTTGGAAACAAGGAGCAGCAATTTCTTATGCATCCATTGTCATCTAATTTTATTCACCCACAATGTTTAGATAAAGCACTTCTCGCCGAATTTCTCTCCGACCAAACTATCCATAAGTTTCTGAAGTTGAAAAGTTTTTCTGCCCAGTTGCTGTCAGGTCATATGAGGCATCTCTTTGATGAACAATGGGTGAATCATGTTGTTTCCACAAACAATTCTCCTTGGGTTCCATGGGATAGTAGTAGTGTAGCTTCACTAGGTGGTGCTCCAACTCCTGAATGGATACGTCTCTTCTGGAAAGTCTTTACGTCATTGAAGGGTGATCTTTCCTTTGTGTCTGATTGGCCTTTAATTCCTGCATTTCTAAATCATCCAATTCTATGTCGTGTAAAGGAGAATCGCTTAGTATTTATACCACCAATTACTGACCTGCCACTTGTTCCTGGAATTTCAAACTCAAGTAATGAACATGCTGAGATGCTGGAGACTTTGGGGAATAATTTTGCAGAATCTGAAATGTCGGAGCCTTCTGGGAATGATGTTTTGGAATCTGAACTAAATAAGTCTTATTTAAAAGCATTTGAATCTACAAAAACAAGACATCCATGGTTATTTGGCTTACTGAATCAGTTGAATGTGCCTGTATATGATATGTCCTTCGTGGATTGTGGTGCATCTTATTTCTTCCCTGCTCCTGGTCAATCACTTGGGCAGGTGATCGTGTCCAAGCTACTTGCCAGTAAACAAGCTGGTTATTTTTCAGAGCTATCTCATTTGTCGAGTGAAGATCGTGATAGGTTGTTTGCCGTTTTTGCATCTGATTTTGTACCATCTAATGGGTGCGTGTACAAAAGAGAAGAGCTCGATATGTTGAGAGAACTTCCTATATATAAAACTGTTGCAGATACCTATACAAGGTTGTTGGGCTCTGACCAATGTATGGTTTCCCCAACTGCTTTTTATCATCCTCGTGATGAACGGTGCCTCTCTTATTCAATGGATGCAGGCCTGTTTCTCCATGCTCTTGGAATTAGCGAGTTAAACGATCAAGAAGTACTCGTGAAATTTGCTTTACCTGGATTTGACCAAAAAACTTCCAGCGAACAAGAAGATATTTTGTTATATTTGTATCTGAATTGGAAAGATCTGCAATTGGATTCTGCAACAGTGGACACTTTGAAGGAGACTAAATTCGTACGCAATGCAAATGAAATGTGCTTTGAGTCATTTAAACCAAGGGACCTACTTGATCCAAGTGACTCTTTACTTCCATCAGTTTTCTCTGGGGAGCTGAGCAGGTTCCCTGGTGAGAGATTTACCGCAGATGGCTGGCTTCGCATTTTACGGAAAGTAGGCCTTCGTACATCCTCACAAGCCGATATGATCGTTGAATGTGCTGAAAAAGTTGAATTACTTGGGAAAAAAGCTTTGATGGATGCAGGCGATCCTGATGATTTTGAGGAAGATTTTTCCAGTGGCCGACGTGAAGTCTCTTTTGAACTGTGGTCCTTAGCTGGATCTGTCGTAGATGCAATTTTTTCTAATTTTGCAACTCTATATGACCATGCTTTTTGTGAAAAGATTGGTAAGATTGCATTTATACCTTCTGAAAAAGGTCTTCCTAGTATTGGTGGTAAGAAAGGTGGGAGAAGGGTTCTTTCTTCATATGTGGAAGCTATAATGTTGAAAGATTGGCCTCTGGCTTGGAGTTCCGCTCCCATTCTTACTAAGCAGAATGTCATTCCTCCTGAATATTCGTGGGGAGCATTTCACTTTAGGAGTCCTCCTGCATTTTCGGTAGTTTTGAAGCATTTGCAGGTAAGCATAGTAAGTACGATTCAAATTTTATGTGATAAGATTACTTTCATCCTATATGAGTCATATATATGCGCCTCCAGGTGGTTGGAAGAAATAATGGTGAAGATACCCTAGCACATTGGCCAACAACGTCAGGCATGATGACTGTAGAAGATTCCTCACTTGAAATTTTGAAGTATCTGGACAAGATTTGGGGAACACTGTCTTCTTCAGGTTTGCATTTATAGTTCTGACTCTGATTATTATTGAATATGAGATATTTCTTATTGTGTGTATGCAAAACTACTTAGTCTGGAGAAATTTCCATGTTAGTATTTGTTATGGTTTTGGCTTATGATTATTCAACTTTAGACTTTGACCATATGTTGATAGACTATAGAAAATGTCTACAACATGCTTCAAGGATATTCCACTATGGGTAAAAGATTGAAAAGAGGATCACTGGACCTCGCTCTCGGGCTTCATCTCTGACGTTACCATGTTGTTTAGTTGCATTGCTCATATTGTGAGTTAAGCAAGGAAGGCTACTCATATTCAAAAGTTTTCGAGTGGATTAGCATTTTAACTGCCTTTAGTGCAGGCCATGGCTGGAACCTGAAGGTTAGACATTACTGATTGATTGATCAGTGGGACTAAAATGTCAAAGGCCATCATTAGATTCATTGATAAGATGGCGGGTGTGCACCTTTGTTCCAGTTGCTAAGAAAGAACAACAGGTTCGAGTTTGAAGAAGCCAGCGAGGCTTTACCAACCCCAAGGAAACACCGACTACTGGCCATCATTGTTTTTACATACTGACTTTTTGGGTGCTAAGCATCACTTTTCAAAAGAAGTGAGAAGAGCGAACCGAGGAAAACATCCATAAATCTGGAAACTAAACAAGAGTCTCGTTCCCAGATCACTTTGGTACTTTGCTTATAGTAAAAAAGTCGGGAATTGCATGGGGCTTTGCACATATGAGATTGTCTGTGGCTTCTTTTTTCATACATTACTTCTGTATTATCCTACCTTTCATTTCTTATTTGTGGTTTTCCAAGTGACATGTGCTTCTTTTTCTTTATATATCATTTTGAGCCCACTCTCAGCATTCAAGATTGGAGAAGCATTCAAAACTGCACCTTCACTTCGTTGGTAGAAGCAGAAAAAATTCCAATCTGTTCGGGGCTTCGGGAAATCCAAAAACGAATTTGACTTGATTCATAGATAGAAAATCATCCTCCCATGCACTTGAAGTGGTGATGTCGGACACTCGTCTCCTTGTCAGAGTACGACAATAGTGTCCTTGGATCATAGGTGATAGCTTTGAAGCACATACACTAGTATGGGTACAAACACAAGCATAAGATACGTCAAATTTGTGAAGTATCAACAATACAACTATATGTTTGGGAAAATTTATAATATCCCAACTTGTATTTGAACAATAGATTAGCAATTAGCGGAATTAATAGCAATAAACAAATCAACAAGCCATAGATGGTGCAATATTCACGTGAAAATCTTTATGGGAAAAACTACGGGGCAGTTTATGAGTGAATTTTACTATTACAAATAAATAGTATAACCTTTTGATTTAACCCAGAGAGCTTGGAAATCTACAAAAATTGGAGTGGTGCAATGTTATTTTTAATGCAAAAGAAACCTCCAACCTTATTAGAGAATTGAAGTTTATAGTAGAACACTATATTGACACTGTGATGGATAACGCATGAAGAGAATATCGCATAGAGCATACGAAACTCTTCTCTTCACTTCTCTTCCTCTCTGTCTTCTCGTCGCTTTTGCCTTCTTGATAGATTTTTTGATAAATTGGAGTCGATGTTTTGCTCGAAACCAACTCGATTCTGACTGGATGCGATAGAGAATTCTTCATCGTCCTCTCTTGCGATAGAGAATTCTTCATCACCCATGTCTTCAATCTGATGTGTCTTTGTTGCCCATATTTATATTGCCAAAATCTTCACTCTGATAAGTTGTGAAATTTTTTTTTTTTTTTTTTTTCTGTGGATTAGCATGATACGAGGCTTCCATGTTGATCACCCAACCTGTATCTTGACATGTAAGACAAAGATATAAATTGTTGTATTTAGATATAACTAAATCACCTTCAACTGTAGTGGTAGTATTTTCGTGGGCTTCGAATTTTCCTTCACGCTAAGCTGTTTCATCCCTCTTTCGAATTCTGTAGTATCTTTTTGTGTGTCCTTTATTATGATAATAATATCAATAATATTCTTTTTCGATCCGGATTTACTTCTGGATCTGAAGTAGTTGCTTCTATTTTTTTATGTTGGTCTTCTTCGGATTTCCATGGTAAGTGCTTTAGACTGTGATGTGTCCAAGTTCTTTTGTCTGTGTTCTTTATTATGCAAACTACTTATAACCCAATTCATGGAGACTATATCATCTTTTGCAGAGTTAGCGACACTGCCAATATCTCCAAACTTTCTAGTAAGAGCAATAATAAAGCCTGCACACATTGTCAAGTTTTATTCATCAAGGAAAGCTGGTTAATAGTACTTTGAATTTCATTCAAATGTTCAATAATAAAATAACCATCTTTATATTTTGAGCCAACATTCTAATCAAGAAAGCTATGTTATCTATTGTTTTTCTCAAAAAAAGACTCCAATCTCTTCCAAACAAAGTGATGTACTTTGTGAAGAAATGATGAAATACAGAATCATCCAACCATTATTGGATGAATCCAATAGCTTTTCTATCAAGCCCTTTCCAATCATCATCAATCAAATCTCTTGATTTAAACACACCACCTTATAAAGTGTAACGCCTCATTCCTCAATGAGCACGGAACATAATGGTTACTATCGGGCATGTATAAATAGACGTGCACGATTCTAATGATTATATAAAAGCAAAAATAAATAAATTTAAAATACAACTAACTACTAGGATCTTGGAAGTAGTCTACTATCATATAAAAAATGATATACATGTTTGTAACAAAAAGCAACAAATACAATAGATAGGTCCAGTTCAATAAATACAGATGCAAAAGTTGGGAATGAAGCTCATAAAGAAAAATACATACCAAACTCAAAAACATAAAAGTAAGCCTAGAAAACTTGCTGCTGCTCGGCTTGCTTAAGAAAGTATGGGTCAATTCTTACTCTTGTCTTCAGTACCTGAGCATGTGGAGGAAGCTCAAGATCAAAATCAGCAAGTAAAATAAATAAGGTAAGGATTGTGCAATGTAAACTAACAAATAGAATATGAATATGGGTATAAATAGTATATGTATGTATGAAGAACAGTAAATATTCAAATAACAATATTAAGCAGGGATGCACGTGCATGTCAAGTCTAAATTAATCTTTTGTTTTTCTAGAACTAATTGGTGAAGAAATAAACTCGTATTGTGAAAGTACCTGTGCGTACACAGGACTTGGCCAGGATACTGGCACTGAATAAACAATTCTGCTAAGTACTCAAGCAGATACCGATACTGAGTAATCGGATGTCCCATCAACATGGACTAAACAATAGATAATGGTTCAGTATCATCCGAGCGTCTCTGCGAATGGGCCCCTATTTCGGCTGCATAATCTATAGTAAACCTTTCAGGATATGGCATCAGTTCATCCTTTAGTTTCCTCATTGCCCAAAGTTTCAAGTCATGTTAATGCAAATCACTCTGGAATACGGTAAACCTGTCAGGTCATGATTACATACGTTTATGTGTCTATCATCTAATCATTATCCAAGTAACAAGCAATACTTGGTCTATGGCAAAATTAAGCTAACGAGCAAATCAGGATTCATGGCTATATCAAGACATGTCTTAATACTAGTCAGGGTAATTCGAAATATTTTCATATATCATGTATTAAGTAACTAGTATGTATAAGTTAAGACCAAGCACGATGGATTCATAGAATGCTAAAATGAGTTTTATGGAAATATGGATAATGTATATAAGCCACACATACAAATCATGCATATAAATCACGTATTAGATAAGTGAGTATAGGGTGTAAGGATAGATACCTATTAAACAGGTTCAATATTATAGTGACCATTACTTTAGTAATATGTAAATTTTACCAAATTCTAGCATGTTTTGTTAAAGCTTATAATTATATATATATATATATATATATATATATATATATATATATATATATATATATTTCAAGTGAATAAGGATTAGCATGAAAAGGACTACGATATAAACGTAATAGCTTGTAAAAATGTCATATTTTAGCAAATTAAGTGTAAAAACTTATGTGAAACTCTCTTTAAAATATGATTATGAAGAAATATATATATATATATATATATATATATATATATATATATATATATATATATATATATATATACATTGTATAGAAATTTTCTCATGGCAAGTTGAGAATGAAACTTGCGTAGGAATCAAATAATTATACTACACAGGAACATCTTAGATTGAAAAATTTTAAATTTGTATCCAAACATAATGAACATGCATAAAGATATGATCTTTATAAATTAACACATATAATTTAAGTTTACAACTTGTAGTTTAGGTATGAGGAACATATATGAAATCATATTAAAATATAAATATGGAGTAAAGTATAAAAAATCATATTTTTTAAAGCATAATCATAAAGATTTTGTATAACGACATTATCTTTCTACGATTAAACAAATCAAGTTTCTAAATTTAATTATAAAATATTTTAGTTATAAATAATCATAGAGGTGGTTGTGATTCTACTTATCTTGTATTCTTGAGCTAGAGAATAAGATCAAAGTGATGATGTTGAAGTTATGGAGGTCAAAAAAACATGGAAAAAATGTTGAAAATAACGCATTATGAAACTCGTTATGTTGCGTTATGGAACCTAACAGAAAGTTAACATTATTTAACAATCGAAAATAACTCAATGCACCTTAATGGTGTATTTTTTATGTTATTTTATGTTACGTTACATTAAATTTCGTTATGTTATGTTATTTACAATAATTTTTAAATAGTTTTATATTGATTTTGATTATTTATTTTGATTGTTAGCAAATTGCTGTAGTTTTTTTTTTACTTGACGGCTTGTTGCTTATTTGATTACTTGTGGAATTGTTAGCTTGTATATCCTTATTTGTATATTTCTTTCTAATTACTGAATTTTTTTTGTTATAATTCTTTCTAATTACTGAAATTTCTTACTTTCTGATTAAATTGAATTCTAAATTAATTTAAAATAAACAATTAAAAATAACATAAATTGAGCATAACAAAATATAAATTACAATATTGATAATAATTGTAAATAAAAATTTGAAATCTTATTTTCTTATTTAGATGATGACTGAAATTATGGGTGTGAATGTAATTTAATTTATGAAGATAAATATGAGAATTATTGTGAAACTTGTTAGAAACTTAGAATTAATATTATGATATAATTTTTTTATATTTTCTTTTAGAATTTTTAATTCAATTTTCAATTTATAAAATTTATTTTATATAGTTTTATATTTATTTTTAATTAAATAAATAGAAAATCGCGTAACCTACGTTATGCATTACGCTATATGCTATATAACCTAAAAGAGACAAAATGTTACGTTACTGTTATCGTTATTTTAAATATTGCTTGGAAATTTGATATTTTCTTAAAAAATTCCAACCTAAAATGAGAATATGGAAAAGAGGAAGAATGAGAGTTTTTGAGAGAAAAATGCGAGAGAAAGTATTTCTCTCTCTTGTTTATTTCAGTCCAGCAGTAAGGAGGGTACAAGATCTACAATTTAGGGAGATGGGGATGTAGAAGGTATGGTTGAATAAGGACAAAATAGGAACAAATAATTAGTAGTTAATATGTTATTAGAGTTATTAAGGTCATAAAACTCTAATTAAACTAACCCAAATGAAGTCAAACTTGATTTTACAACTCAAAGAAGAGAGAGGCTAGCCAAAATGTGTGGGGTCCGTTGGTGACTAAAAAATATTATTTTAAATGATTATCTAGAAAATTCTATGAAAATAAACAAATGTGGAAAAATGAGACGAACGAAAGCTCGCACCTAGGAATTAATCTGACATCAGAAATTTATGTTATGATAAAAATTAGGTTGTTACATAAAGGTGTATAAAGATATTTACAATATAAAAAATCTTCCATTCTCAGCTTCCGAGTCACCCAGTAGAATTTATTAAGGGTGATCATGCGACGGTAATGGTCTCATTATTCACATACAATAATTAATAATCTTAGCTCTGGTACTACTATTGGGAAAATTGATGTATCTTGACTTGTATGTAAACAATATGTTAGCAATTAGTGAAATTAATAGCAATAAACAAATAACAAGTCACAGATGATGTAATATTAATGTCCCTTAGGGGAAAACCACGGAATAGTCTATAAGCGAATTCTATTATTCCAAATAAATAGTGCAACCTTTCGAGTTTTGCTCAGAGCTAGAAAGTGGTATAATATTATCTCCAAAACGAAGAAAACCTCCAACCTTGTCAGAGAATCAAAATCTATAATAGAATAACCAGACTAATACCATGATGGATGCCGCTTGAAGAGAGTATCGCATAGAGAACATGAAGCTTGTCTCTTCTCCTTGCTCTTTCTTTCTCTATCTTCTCTTTACTCTTCTTCCTTCTTCATGGATTTTTGATAAGTGAAATCAATGAAATGAGCACCTATTTATAGATTAAATCAAAGTGTAAAGACATGATTTTTTTCAACTTTAGTAGGTGGTAAACATTTCTTATTTCTTATATATTTAACTATTTTACCAACAATTAAGCTATGCCACCTAATCATGCTCAACCAATCTTCATTTCTCCCATCTAATTCCATGTTGGATAAATTGCGACACTATATACATTCACGTATACAAAAAAGAAGTGACATCTAATGCCACAATCTTAAAATTCATAATTGTGATGAGATTATCTTTGCTTTTTTATCCGCTTGGATCATGGTAGTCTCACTATATTGAATAGCTTTGACATATGAATGAACTAAACATACATGTTAAACTTGTAAACAAAATAGCGTGTTAGAATTGTATGTACCTAAGAAGTGTACGGGAAGTGTTGATGCAGGACGGAAGCGAAATTAGGATTAGAATTTGAGAATTAGGTTTTTTGGAGAAATTTGGGAAGAACATGAAGAAATTACAGGGGTTTGGGAATCCATCCAGGCGAATTCACGCCCACTCTCCACGAATTCACGAGGAAAGATTTAATTCAACGAAATCCACGCTGGAAATTTCTCAAAATTTTCAAATATTATTCATTTTTTTAATATTTCATACAAAGCACATATATATAGGAATACCCTAACAAACCAAATCCTAATAGAATTCAAAATTCTAATAAAATCAGAATTCTAATAAAATCAGAATCCAATCAAATATTCTAAAATCCTAACGTGAATTAAATAAAATAAAATCTAATCTATAGAATCAAATCTGATTTCCATCAATTCTCCCCGGCTTCAAATCATTCATCTCCGATGAATGCGGAGATAAGGAATGATAAACACGTTCAGATTGAACTGATTGACATCCACGAAGTATCCCAATTGAGCCATGGTGGTGGTCGAGAAATCGTATCTAGTACATCATATCTAAATTAAGGCGGTGGAGGTGAAACTGGCTTTTTTCGTGAATCAGTTTCAGATGATCTTAAATCTCACAAATTATTCTAGCCATGAACAGTAGAAGCAAACCTCTTCGAAATTTCATATGAATCTGTATGTTGAGTCGGTAATTTCTTCATAATTCTTGTAATGAATCTCTAAAGAGGAATTAAAGTTTTTACCTCATTATCAACAATAACTTCTTTCCTGTCTGAAGTCTCGCTTTGAATTGGAAGTTCCTGTACTCCCTGTACATCTGCAACTGATATGCAAATACTATCAGTAAACATGAATTATCGACGAAGTTTCTTACGAAATTTTAGCAGAATGCCTTCTAAAGAAATTGTCGGTTTCATGGGCATGTGATATATAGAAAAGGAGGAGATACTTCTATTGGTTTCTACTCATGAATATGATCATCAGATGTATTTTTATGTGGCTGAAACTTCTCAGTTGGTTCTACTGAGAGATCGTCAGAAATATGAACTTTTGAGTCAACTTTTATGGATGAAAATGAAGTTTTATTTGGCATTAATAGTGGCTCATCATTAACTTCTTTATCCAGTATAGGCTGCAATTCGCAATAAAAAATATGAATATTTGCTTCAATTTTGTTAGTGATGCTAGCATCGTTAACCATTTGACTTCTTTCATCCCCGTGTTTAAATATTTTGTTGAAACTGTCAAGTATTCGGCTACATTTTTCAAATTCATCAATCATATATTAAAGTTTTTCATCAATGGTCATTGTTTTAGGCTCAGACGATTGAAACCGATGAGATAATAAGTTTGGAATGTGGTGTTGAGTATACCGATAACGAAGTAGACGTTGTAAGATATCCCAATCCAAGCATAATTTTTACTCTCTACTCTAAATATAAACTTCTTCACCCAACTTTTGTCAGGCGTAACGACATTTCTGTGCTGATATTTGATCAAAATATCTAAATAAATTTTGAGATGATTCTCCCAATCTTTATAATTTTGCCGATCGTCAAAACCGAAAAAAATGGGTATAGTAATATATATATATATATATATATATATATATATATATATATCACGCTCAATTCGTGATATTTTAGCATTGGTGTTAATGTAGTGACCATGGAATATAAACTACATATATAATCAACTCAAAATTTTAGTTCAAAAACTTTAGAAAATACCTAAGAATCACGGAGGCTCGAAAACGGTTTGCATCAGAGTTGAAACAGACTCCGAATCAAAAGAAAATGCTTAACGGGTCTGCTGCTCTTAACGGGTTTGCACTGCTGTCGGGTCGGATCCACTGCTATACTGAACCCAATAAAAGTAAATAGGTTGGTTATGGTTGCAGATCGGGTCTAACTGAATTAAATCCAACTTTTTTCTTTTTTCCTTGGACGTGGGTTTAATTAAATGGGTCCAACTGAAATCCAAATCAAATCTAATAACTCAAAACAAACCCAATAATTGAAACCAAATCCAAATTCTTTTCTTTCTTCTCCTTTTTTCTCTCTTTCTTTTTTTTATCTGAATTTCTCTCTCTTTTTTCTCTCTTCTCTCTTTTTTCTCTCTTTTAATTAAATGGGTCCAACTGAATTCAATCAAATATTCTAAAATCCTAACGTGATCCAAATAAAATCAAATCTGATCTTCATCAAGTGTCTTGGCTTGAAAATATAGTATAAAATTGAGGGTACAGTTAAAATGTGTTCAACGAACTTATGATAAAAAGTGTTTAACCAGATATGCGGAGTGTATAAGAAGTATCAGTGTCACATGTCAGTACTAATTTTAGATGTACGGTGTGGCATATGTTAATATTGGTTATAACATGTATATGTCTTATAGCGATGGCAAGATATATGCGCGAACAATTAGGATCATTTCCAGAACAAATATTGTGTGATGCCCCTTGGTCCTCAAAAACTTGAGCCAGTTTTTCTCTTTTCGTTTCCCCCGTCGTTGGGTAGATGTCCGATGCATAGCCATCTTACATTATAGTCAAAGGGATAATACTATAGAATTACTGATAATTGACATATCGTTGATTATCATGACAAATAATCTTAATGTAGAACTTATTTTTGCCAACTACCAGAAACTTATTGTAGTGTCTTTTTTTATCTCACCAATTGTAACTTGGCTTTGTCTATAACTCTATCTTTTATGGACTCTTCTATGGTAGATATGGTCGAGCTGCAGAAAGTGGCATTCATACCAGTTGCAAATGGCACTCGCTTGGTAACAGCAAAGTCTCTATTTGTTCGATTGACAATTAACCTGTCACCATTTGCATTTGAACTCCCCAGCCTTTATCTCCCGTTTGTGAAGATCCTTAAAGAAATTGGTATACAAGAGGTTCTTTCCGTTACATATGCAAGAGATCTTCTCTTAAACATCCAAAGGTCATGCGGGTATCAACGCCTTAATCCTAATGAACTTCGTGCTGTGATGGAGATCTTGAATTTCCTCTGCGATGGAGAAAATCTGACAAGCTCAGACAGATCAGAATGGATATTTGATGCTATTATCCCAGATGACGGATGCAGGCTTGTTCTAGCAAGATCCTGTGTATATGTTGATCCTTATGGATCTCAGTTTCTTGGCAATATAGAAACTTCCAGGTTAAGATTTTCTCACCCTGGTCTTCCTGAAACCATTTGCATTACCCTGGGCATCAAAAAGCTCTCTGAAGTTGTTCTTGAGGTATGATCATTCCTTTTTCTCTTTAAACATATTGGTGGATATATGTTATGACTTCTTATATTCCTCTGCTACAGGAATTAGATGATGAACTGCAATTGCAAGTGGTGGATCAAATAGGCTCTATTCCCATGATCAAAATCAAAGACAAGCTCCTGAGTAAATCATTACAAGATGCAGTTTGGATCCTGCTCAATAGCTTAAACAACCATTTCCCCTCATTCAAAGGGCTCGAGTTCTCGCAAGTGCAAAATTTATTTGGACAGATAGCAAAGAATTTGCAGTTTGTTCAATGTCTCTACACTCGGTTTCTGCTACTCCCAAAGTATCTGGATGTTACACGGACAACAAAGGGTTCTAGTATTCCTGAATGGGAGGGCTCTAGGAAGCATCGCACTTTCCATTTTATGGATAAGTCAAGGGAACGTATCTTAATTGCAGATCCTCCAACTTATATGACCGTTTATGATGTGATTGCTGTAGTTGTCAGCCATGTACTGGAGGTGCCAGCAATATTACCTATTGGACCACTGTTTGCCTGCCCAAATGATTCAGAGAAAGCAATTCTTAATGCACTGAAACTGGGTTCTGATAGTGGTGTCAGTAAACATGAAGGCAGGAACCATATACTTGCTGGGAAGGAGCTACTGCCTCAGGATGCTCTCCTGGTGCAGTTCCTTCCCATGCGTCCATTTTACATTGGGGAAATAGTGGCATGGAAGACAGGAAGAGATGGGGAAAAACTTAGGTACGGCAGAGTTCCACAAGATGTCAGACCAACTGCTGGTCAAGCACTCTACAGATTTCCTGTGGAAATTGCACATGGAGAAACTCAAGTCTTGCTCTCAACTCAAGTTTTCTCGTTTAGAAGTGTTTCAGTGGAAGATGAGGCTTGCATGTCATCCTCAAGAGAGGATGGTGGGGCTATAATTGATAATGCAATGTTGCATATCCCAGAGACGAGGGATATCGGAAGCGGGAAAGTAGCTCATCAGGTTAGGTTGTTAAACTGATAGCATATAGTTACATTGTTGTCACTAGTCACAAGGAGCTAAAAGGACTTATTTTCTGCAGGTTTCCAAAGAACTTCAGTACGGAAGAGTGTCTTCAACAGAATTAGTGCAAGCTGTCCATGACATGCTTTCAGCTGCTGGGATCAGTATGGATGCTGGGAAGCAGACGCTTCTTCAAACAACTCTAACTCTGCAAGAACAGGTCAAAGAGTTTCAGGTTGCCCTTTTGGTCGAACAGGTTCGTCCTCGAATTTCTCATTATATGCCTAGAGATGACTGATGTATTTCTTATTTTTATGCTCTGTTGACTGGTTTTTGTGTATATTTTGTTCTGATGGAGCAACAACTTCAGCCATAAACTAAAACCAACTAATTTATACCTGGAGGTTGGAAATGACTACGGGCTGATTAATTCATGAAAAGTGGAATGGAAAGTGAAGTGCGTCAGAATTCCTTAATACGGTCAATCCATGGATTGGTTCATGGGAGGACTATATTAAGGAATTATTATATTATATTGAGGGGCTTATGAATTCAATGCTTTTATGCTGAATCTGTCTGAAAGTAGTGAGCCCCTTTTTAATAATTTCTATGTGCGTGAAGGAGGGATATAGTTGCCCTTCCACTCGTTCATGGGGGGACTATACTGGATCTTACTATTATAATCAGTGGATGGTTTGCTTATGCCTCAAACATGATCTGACGATAGTTATGGTGAAAAGATGTCAGCTGTTTTGCTGAATCAATAAAATAATCACCAATTTTGTTAGACAAAGTAGCTGCTTTGTTCTGCTAGGTACTTGCTTCTATTCCAAATTACATATTTAACTTGTCATACAGGAATTTCGTGAACTAATTGGGATTCATTTTGATTGCTTTAGTACATTGTGATTGTGTTGAAAATTTGAAAACTTCTGTGGCACTGCATTATAATCTCTTATCCTGGCTTGATTGGCTCCTGAGTAATCGTTATGCCACACTATCATTCCATCATGATACTGTTAGTCATGTTGGTAACTGTTTATAGAAAAAGAGTTTGTTGATAGACAAAGAATTTTCATTTACGGTTCCAGTGATATAGGGAACAAAATAATTTTAAATGTTTTATTTAGGCATTTACTTTCAACATTGATTGTAAGGATGGTGATTCCTAAAGCATTGGGATTGGCAAAGCAAAGGTTCAAGTCTTCGCGTTTTCTCACTGTTTGGAGGTCGTAGGATTCTGTTAAAATTTGAGAATGATATTTGAGCCTTTGATGACATGAGTCGAATTACAAACTAATTAATTGCAGTGCTTTAGGATTGACTTGAGTGAATTAAAATTTGGATGCCAAGTGATATTAGGTCTATAGGTATCTGAAATTCAAGCAAAATCATATTGATTAGGCAATTATCATACTTACCTAAAAGAATAATAATAAAGTTTGCATTGGAGATAATTACTAATGTCAATTTGAGCTTCTGGGGAGGAAAAAAAAAAGCATTTCCAGGCATAAAAGTATGATTTAGTACGTGTCAAATTGGAACCAATCAATTTAATTATCAAACCAGTCTGAATTTACATTTCAATAGATAAATGTTTGAAGTCTAGAAATAATAGGGGTGGATTTGTGTACATGCTAAAAAAAAAAAAAACCTTGTGTACTAGGTTTACATGCAAAAGAAGAGGTAAGGGCCTTTAAAGCATCATCGAAGTCTATTTCCTTTATTTTTACTTATTGCATGTATAATAATGTTATGCATGACAGGGTTGTTTATTTCCTGCTTTTTCCCCAACATAATGATGAGTTTGAATTGCTTTGGCTAGCATGTGAATTAGGAATAGGATTTTAGTTGATTTGTTTGAGTAAAGTGGCTGACTGCAATAGAATATTAGAAAATTATCTCATTATGAAATATCACTAATACCACTGATATATAGTTGATAATGTCTTGAGTGTGATTGGTCGACTAACCCTATGGTTTGTTACCAATCCACTACATATGCTTCTCTATAAGCTCTAAATTGGTCTATGGTTAGTCGACCAATCTACTAAATATGCTTCTCTGGTTGGTTGGTCGACCAATCCATCTGTTGCTTAGACTAGTTCACTTCATTTTCATATTTTTAAATTTTCATAATTTTTGGAAGAATTAAATTATCAATTAAAACTCAAACATAAAAAATATATATTTATATGTAACATAATTTTTGACATTGTGTAGGTCATATTGCGTTATATATTATGTGTATTATGGAGTTAATTGTCAGTTTATTTGTCTTGAAAATAGAGTAAGCTTACCTCCTTCCCAATCCAACCACTTTTTATCCCTTTGAAGAGGTAAGTTTATACAGGGTGACCATATTTTCTTTTCCATAAGCAACTTTTTGTTGACCACTTTTTATGAAATAATCAATTGAAGGCAACTTCCCATGGCTCTGTCCATGAAAGAATCTGACGCAGGACGGAGGCGAAATTAGGGTTAGGGTTTTGAAAACTAGGGTTTTCTAGAGGAATTAGGGAAGAAATAATAGATTGGGGAAAACTTTTGGGATTTAGGAATCCACCCAGGCCCACGCCCACTCTCCACGAATCCACGAGGAAAGATTTTTACTCAGCGAATTCCACGCCAGAGATTTCTCAAGAAAATTTCTCAAAATATTAATCTTTTTTTTCAATATTTCATACAACCGCTATATATAGGGAAATCCTAACAAACAGAATCTTAATAAAATCCAAACTCCTAATCAAATCAAATATCTAGTACAATCCAAATTCTAATCTAATCAAATCAAATCTAATCTATTCCTAAATCAAATTTGATCTCCATCAATTCTCCCCGGCTTCAAAGCATTCATCCCTGATGAATGCGGAGATAAGAAATGATAAACACGTCCGGATTGAACTGATTGACATCCACGAAGTATTCCAATTGGGCCATGGTGGTGGTCGAGAAACCGTATCTAGTACATCACATCTGTACCAAGGCGGTGGAGGTGGAACCGGTTTCTTTCGTGAGCCAGTTTCAAATGACTGTAAATCCCACAAATTATTCTGGCTATAAACAGTAGAAGCAAACCTCTTCGAAACTTCATATGAATCTGTATGTTGAGTCGGTAATTTCTTCATAATTCTTGTAATGAATCTCTCAAGAGGAACTGAAGTTTTTACCTCATCATCAACAATAACTTCTTTTCTGTGTGAAGTCTCACTTTGGATTGAAAGTTTATGTACTTCCTGTACATCTGCAAATAGGAGAGAAGAAGATATTTCTGTTGATTTCTCCTCGTAAGTATGATTATCAGAAGTATTCACAGGCAGCTGAAATTTCACAGTTGGTTCTATTGAAGGATCTTCAGAAATCTGAACCATTGAGTTTTCAACTTCTGTGGATGGAAAAAAAGTTCCATCTGGCACTAGTAATAACTCATCATGAATTTCTGTATCCGGTGTAGGCTGCAAAATACATTCACCAAATATAGGAATATCTGCTTCAATCTTGTTAGCGATGTTATCATTACTAACCGTTTGACTTCTTTCATCCCCGCATTTAAGTGTGTTTTTAAAACTGTCAAGTATTCGGCTATACTTCTTAAGCCCATCAATCATACATTGAAGTTTTTCATCACTAGTCATTGTTTTACGCTCAGGTGATTGAAACCGATGAGATGATAAATTTGGAAGGTAGTGTTGAGTATACCGATGACGAAATAGACGTCGCAA
Organism: Dracaena cambodiana; assembly: GCA_036321105.1. Classification (NCBI taxonomy): domain Eukaryota; kingdom Viridiplantae; phylum Streptophyta; class Magnoliopsida; order Asparagales; family Asparagaceae; genus Dracaena; species Dracaena cambodiana. Next base: position 45,922,995 of record JAYEPQ010000007.1, read on the forward strand.
GATATTCCAATCCAAACATAATTTATACTCTTTACTCCAATCATAAGCTTCTCCACCTAACTTTTGTCGGGCGTGAAGGCATTTCTGTGCTGAAGTCAGATCAGAAGCTAGAAAGAAATCTTGGATATGATTCTCCCAATTTTAATAATTTTGTAGACCATCGAAACCGAAAAAAATGAGTATAGTAGCATACATATCTTGCTCAATTTGCGATTTTTTAGCATTTGTGTTGATGTAACGACCATAGAACATGAACCCCATATATAATCAACTCAAAATTTTATCCTAAAAAGTTTAGAAAATACCCAAAAATCACGACGGATTGAAAACTGCTTGAATCGGAGTTGAGACGGACTCCGAATTGAAAGAAAACTCTTAACGAGTCTGCTGTTCTTGCTTGTTGCTGCTGCTGATGTTGTTGTTGCTGGTTTGGATGAACAGGAAAAAGAGGTGCAGGGCAAGTAGAGAGAGAAGGGAGAAGAATTTGTATTTTATTTTATTTTTTTCTCTCTTCTCTTTTTTTTTCTTCTTTTTCTCCCTTCTCTTTTTTTTCTCTTTTTTTTTCTCTTTTTTTTTTCTCTCCTCTTTTCTCTCTCTCTCTCTCTCTCTCTCTCTCTCTCTCTTTTTTTTTTTTTCAGATCTCTCCGATCTTTTTTTTTTTTTTCTCTCTCTATCTCTCTTTTGCTGGTTGATGGAGGGTGAGGATGAGGGTGGCTGGATCAGGTGGAGGAGAAAATAATTTTAGGCTCTGATACCAATTTGACGCAGGACGGAGGCGAAATTAGGGTTAGGGTTTTGAAAACTAGGATTTTTCTAGAGGAATTGGGAAAGAAATAATAGATTGGGAAAAACTTTTGGGATTTAGGAATCTACCCAGGCCCACGCCCACTCTCCACGAATCCACGAGGAAAGATTTTTACTCAGCGAATTCCACGCCAGAAATTTCTCAAGAAAATTTCTCAAAATATTATTCATCTTTTTTTTCAATACTTCATACAACCCCTATATATAGGGAAACCCTAACAAACAGAATTTTAATAAAATCCAAACTCCTAATCAAATCAAATATCTAGTACAATCCAAATTCTAATCAAATCAAATCAAATCTAATCTAATTTATTCCTAAATCAAATTTGATCTCCATCAGAATCAAGGAAAAACAAAAATGGAAAACAGGTGTGCTCCACTAGTCCACTTTATATATTATACTTTTCATGAACTAATCAGCCTCTAAGATCACGATGATAGAACCTCAAATCCTATCAATTGAAAAGTATATGTAAAAGCATCAAAAATTGAAAATCCTTTCATTTGGATGTGCTTTATCTTATTTAGATAGCCTAATAACAAAGAATCATAAGGTTTAATTATTTTCCCCACACAACTTACACAATGAACTTAGGACGTCGAACAAAAACTATAATTTGGTTACATTAGAAATCTAGACAATTGACCTTGATCTTAATAATGTTAAATCCAATTTTAGCTAGGTTTTGAAAGTTTATACCATTGATCCTTTGATGGGGACAATAAAGACCCTGATTTGATTATGAATTTTATTATATTTGATTAAAGGTTGGATTTGATTAGCTGTTTATTAGACTTGAATAAAGATCTAGATTTGATCAGGGATTCTATGAGATTTGATTAAATCTGATTAGATTTGGAATTTATGAGATTTATTTAGATCTAATTGTATTTGATTAGGATTTTATCTTTGTTAGTAGTTTTTGATTTGTTTGCATATGTGGTGCGTGTAATTTCTTTTACAAATAATTATGAATGAATTTTTGAATAAATAGAATGAGATATTGAATTTTAAAATTGTTATTTTCGCATGATGATTTGTTATAGACTCCAAAATCTCCTTTGTGGATTCATTAAGAACCAATTCTATCTCTAAATTTCTTCTCATATTAATTCGTTAAGAGTGGGTAAGAGATCACTTGAGTATCGAGACTCCAATCTATCTTTATCATTTTATTTTATTCTTAAGATTCCCAATTCTCCACCATAAAATCCTAATTTGTTCTTTTCCAAATCCATTCAAATTCTCAATTTCTACTACAAAATCTTAATTTTCCCAATTATAAAACCTTCATATTGTTTCCATCCTGCTTCATTCTTCCTAGTAGAAACATGAGGATTCTTGTTGGGATTTGGTCTCATATTTGAGGAATTTCAAGCGATGAAATACAAAAGATCAAATACAATGCCTACAAGAAGATAAGGGACGTCAACGGTCGATTGAAGAGCCAACTGTTGAGTTGGCTATTTAAACTCTACAGAAAGTTGAGTCTCATGGGTCGACTACAAGGTCAACTGGTCAATCTACCATGACCCACAATGAGATGACTATTCGATTGATCCCATCGAGGGATTTGGGTCAATTTTTGAGTTAGTTTTGAAATCGTTTTCAGCTCATTTGATAGTGTTTTAAATTAGGTTTCTTACTGCCTTGAAGGTGTTGTATTTGGATACGAATTTCAAGGGGATTCAACATTGATATAGGCTATATAAAGGCGGCATGATCTAGGGCTTCAATGACCGGGTGATTATTACCAAATGTCAATTGCAAACTGAGATGGTGTTGCAAACTGAGTGATTGTTTTTCGTAGAGAGCTCACTTTCAAAGTTAGGACGCGATTATTCAAGTTTCTAAGTGGAAATTTGGAGTCATTGATAGAGAATTTGATAGAAGATTTTGTAACTTTCTTCTTGATGGTAAGAATTCTTGTTGTACCCATGGATGTATATTGAATCGAGATCGGTGGAACCACAATATATTTGGTGTTGATTGTTGATTGTGTGCGCTAGATCTTTATTCTTCGTGCTATCCTACTATGATATTTTTGTAACAAATTGGTACCTGAACCTTCCAGTTTAGTTCTTTGAGGTTTAAGACAGCGTTGCACAACATGAAGATCATGAAGTTTGTAGGGAAGAACTCTTTTAGTTACTAAAAGCAAAAGATGGTAGCACTGTTAGAAGTCTCAAGATATTTGGGAGCCCTTAACGGGAAAGAGGCTTAAGTCATACCTTGCAAGACTGGAGATGAAGGTGCACTCTATGATTTAGTTGTCTTTTGGACGAGATTCTGTACGAGCTAGAAGAGGAGCAATCGACATCTGATTAACGTTTGAGGTTGGAAAATTTATAAATGTCAAAATCTCTAACTAACAAACTGTCTGAAGCTACATGTTCTCTCTTTGTATGAAATAAGTTATGCGTTTAAATGAACATGTTGATGACTTGAATACAATTCTTATGGATTGGAGATGAAGTTGCTACTATTTTTCTCTTGTGCTCTTTGCCGTGCCCTATGAGAACTAAGTGAGTTCTTTAAGTGTTGTGAAAGATACAATATCTCTAGAAGATATCAGGTCGGTGTTGCATTTGTAATAGCTTTGACAAAAGGCTATTGCTTTAGAACACTAGCTTCACCAGGCTTGCTAGTGTTCTAAAGCTATCGCTGAGGCATTGAGATGTCAGAAGCTTCACCAGGCTTGCTATTGGAAGACGCAATCTACCCTTTCTCTAGGTGGAAAGAAGATTGAAAGACTTCCTACAGCGAAGAGGCTGGCTATTAGAGATGTTCAACAGATTCTCAAGAGCTCCAATCTCCATGGTTTTCTTTATGACAGTCGGGAATATCAACCTCTCTATTATCAGTCAGGAAAATCAACCTCCTTATTATCCACTAAAGAACTTCTATGCATATATCTTTTCCAGCCACCAATTCTATTAGAACTCTCACCTCTACAATCAAATCCCCAGCATCCACTTATACCACCCAGTCATCCAAATTCATTGTTACTCATTCCTCATCTCCTCCAAAACTATCACCCTGAAATACGCTTATCACACTCTTTCCCCTCATCAACAGGAACACCGAACTTAAGATACAGTAAACAGTAAAAATATGCCGTCATGAAGAATTTCTTTACTCTTTAGGAAGGGAAATATCACCATTAGTGTGCATAGAAGTAATGATCTGGAAAAGAGCATTACCGAATATCCTTTTTGGTACCCAAATCCTTCAAAGTGTAACCAATAACTTCGGGTGAGAACATGAAGAAGCAAGACCATAAAGCCTTAATTTTTTCCATTACTGGGAGTAAAAGGTCCTCGTGGAGACCTTATTTTTGAATTTGAAACCGAGTACTACAAAAACTCATGCACAATCCTTAAGCATCTTATACGAACATTAATTAGCAAATCCCCATTGGACACAACCAACACTCGAGTTATGGCTTTTATTAGAAGCTCTAAAAATGAAGTTGTCTATCAAAATCTATAACCATAGTGGAGTCCAATTTAAACTCATCAATCATAAAGTGTTGAACCAGAAACCTTCTTCAACTCCTCTTTAATTATGCTAAAAAGTCATAGAAGTTTTATGGTCATGAAATCTTTCTTTCTTCCTTTTTAGAGCCTTATGAAATTTACTACTTTAAGAAAAAAAACTGGTAACTGCGTCCCCAAGAACGGCCAAATTGCATTTTAAAACATTTCCACCTCTATTTTCTGATGCCATTAAAAATTGCAATTTTTCAATTTTATACAACAATAACAACTAAGCCTTTTATCGTAAGTACTTGGGGTAGGTTATATGAACCAAATGAGAATAATGCTGGTCGATCACATGGATGATCCTTCGACACTCATTCCTATCGAACAATATGTTCAAATTTAAACCTCTAACATCCATATCTTTTCGTTTTACCTCCATCCATTTTTTTTGGGTTTTCCCTTTGCTTTTTTGACTTGTCCTATGTTGATAAGCTCCACCCGTCGAATCAGTGTATCTGTAGGTATACGTCACACACGATTAAATCATAATATGCGATTTTCTCATTATCTTCTCTTTGACGCGGGTTATGTCTATATTAGTATGAATATCCTCATTTCTCACTTTTTCTCGCCCAGTGTTACTGCACATCTAAGTGAAATATGCGCGTCTCTGCTACACTTAAATAATATCTCTTTATAGCTCTGTATTTCGTATCATATAACAAAATTGGCCTAATAACAGTCATATAAATTTTTTTCGTCAGCCTATGAAATTTTATAGTCATATAATACTCTCTTGTACTCCTCTATTTCAACCAACTAGTTTAAATCCTCTGGTTGACATGAACGTCGATTTCTCTTTCATTTTGAATAATACAATTCAAGTAATTACTTATTTATATCCGTCGCTTGTTCAATATTATATCACTATAGTCTCAGGTCCTTCGTTTATTAAATTTGCACTCCAAAAAACTGCAATTAAATGTGTGTCCGGTAAGATTTGAATCTAGATTGCACAGATGCCATTTAAAGTCCCTACCATTATACTGACTTTTTTCAATTTTATGAGTGCCAAAAAATTGTAAACAAATGAGTGACCGATTAAATGGAGAACACACCTTTGAGCGTAATTAAAAGCTGTAAATTGGAAATTATTTCCTGATGAAGGATAAAATTTCAGTTCATGCATTCCTTCTACTACTATTATATTGAAGTTGATAGGAGATTTCGGTTAATAATTGCTGTTCGTGGATTATATAAGATCTAGCAGTGAACATTTATTTTTTGGATATCTGAAGAAAACTGAATTATACGAATATGCAGATGTTTGTTTCTTGAAGATATTAGGATGCATCTGACATGACCTTGTAAAGCTTTAACTAGGATTGTAATTAGGGATGTAAACGGATTGGATACAGATTCGGTATTTGTTTTGCCATATCTGCCTCAAAATCATTTGTTGAACATGGATTCAGATACAAATAATATTGGAAAGATAATTTAGTATCTGTAACCAGTAAAAGTTGGTTACAGATAGAAATCAGGTAAGGACAATAATCATATCTGCACAAATGGATATGAGTATGGTCTGACTTTTGACAATGCCCTGACCAGAAATATAACCTTGAAGAAAAAGGTAACATACTTTGTGAAACGGTAAAGGAACAAATCCCAGGCAAACACAAGCCAGTTATTTTACTGGTAAGAATTGATAAGGCAATATACGTAGATATGAAAAATAAGATTAATCGGTTAAGGACTTCCAAATATATAGCGTGAAATTTGATGTCCAAATCCGAACCCACCCGGGTCTGCAAAAAACTAATTTTACTACTCGTACCCGGACAGAGATTATATTTTGATATCATTGTCTGCATTTGAAGGATGAATGTACACAAATGGTTCAGATAATCCGTATTAATTTACATTCCTTCTTGTAATGGACAAAAGGTGTAAGAAAGCTACTGTTTTTATTATTTTTGATGTATTAACTTTCTAGGTTTTAGTTTTTTTTTTTTTTGTGTTTTTTTGTTTTTGGGTGTTTTTTTGGGTTGGTTGTTGTGGGGTGGTTTTTTTTTTTTTTTTTTTTTTTTTTTTTTTTTTTTTTGGGGGGGGGTTGGGGGGGCGGCGGTGGTGTAAGTGGGTCCCATACTAGTTAAATTTTATCATGATAAGATTCAAGGCAACCTTGTCCGAGTGCAGTTTATCATCGAGTCTTGGGCATTACATAATAAGATTGTTTCAGTTGCGATCTTTTCTTTTTGCCAGGTCTATCATGACTGTCTGTCATGATAACTCATCTGGTTCCAGAATTTACTACACTTATGGCCATGAAGAAGCATGATAAAGAGCTAGAAAATTTTGTTCCAAAACCAATTTCAGCAACTCTCGTAATATATGATTTTTTGGCTGGACAAAAGATCCATTCTTTATTTTTCTTTCGCCCCCCAAATCTTATCTCTGATATTTTTTGTCTTCCCAAACTACAGGAAAAAGCTGATGCAGCTGTCAAAGAAGCCGATGCAGCCAAGGTAGCATGGTCTTGCCGGATCTGTCTTAGTACTGAAGTAAATACCACCATTGTTCCTTGTGGCCACGTTCTTTGTCACAGATGCTCATCTGCTGTGTCCCGTTGCCCATTTTGCCGCGCCCAGGTTTCCAGAACTATGAAAATTTTCCGACCATAGGAACTTACAAGCTGATGGTGTATTTTCCCTTCAATAAGTTTTCCAGTGATGTGGGTGTAATTGGAGATTGAAACTACCAATTTAAGAGTAATGTCCTGTAATTCACAGGATGTTGATGCCAATTTCAGATAGAGGAGATGCATATTGAGTCAAATGCTACTTTCCTATTACTTCCACAAAAAAGGGACAATAATGTGAGCCTCCATTGTTGCTCAAAAGTGTTTCGATAGCGTGTATAATTCATGTAAAGAAAACAATACAAACATTGAATTCAATCCATTGTAAATAGAAAGATTCCTCAATGAGAATGTATAAACGAGTGTTTGCAGTGCGCAAAGAATTTTCTTGCTACTTGGGATCCTCAGCCTATTGCTACCCAAGATATCGAAGTAACACACCATCATTGCCAAGAACAAATCCCTTGTTGTCATCAAGAAATCTGCAAAAGTTGAGTTATCAAATACAAGCGGTACATTAGCATTGATACAAAACACTGTAATTCGCATATATCGTACATTAGCATTGACACAAAACACTGTAATTCGCATATATCGAATAGTTTCTTTTGTTATCAAGTTAAATATAAGTGATGATTGTATTCCATATGGGAATCAATCTATTACTTATGTATTCACACGAACTTGAAGTGTATAATAAATTTTGAGAATACTTACTTTACTGAGTAAAGGTTCGCTGCAATACTATCTGCTGCTTTGTCACGGATCCAGCTCTTTCCTCCGTTGGTCGTCCTCAGCAGGATGCCACTTCCCCCTGCAGCCCATGCTTCTTCCTGAAGCCAAATATGTTAATACATGGTGTCTTGCTCTTGAGAAAATTTGATTATAATCATAAATTTACTTCTAGTGTACAGAAAATGACTGAAAGTTGAGAGTTGCTGAAAAATGAATTTCATCTCTGTGGCTCACAACATCATGTGTCAATGATGGTAAGATCTAAAATGATTACTGTGCATTGCCTTTCTATTTGGGCTACTTGTTTACTCAACATTTAAGATGTTAATTATATTTGTTCATGGCAACGGAACAAGAACAAGCACGTAGCTGTAACAATGAAGAAATGTATACATCTGCAGTAAGTTATCATATCGGGAGATGCATATATAAGCATGAAGTTAGTAAGTTGACAGAACGTTAGTAGTTACTGAAATTTAAGGAGATTATTATAACATTCATCAGATCTGCAGCTAACCTAGGAAGGTGTGAGATTTTCTGTTGCTATGATTTTATTGCTGGATTAAGAGTTTAGTAGCGTTGCACTCAAAAATCAAGAATTGGATAACAAAATGTTATCAAATTTATTCTGTGATCACCTTAAGGGGTTTAAAAGAATACCTTTGATCTGTAACCCACATCAAGAATACCAAAACCTCGGCTCTGTACTGGAACTTCTTCAAATTCCTCGGTTATCTGAAATGAGCATTAAGATCATATCATAGATTCATCCTTCGTTTCTAACATTTTAGGGGGGAAAAATTTTCAAACTTTACTAATAATTGTAATTATAAGTTATACGCATGATCCAGTAAACATAGAGAGCTGTCCCATTTAAAAATGATGTCGAAAACAAGCACAAGTTCATAGAATTAGCATAGATGAGTACATGCAAATAAATTAAAATACTAAGTTTTAACTAAATTTTATATCAACCAGTTACAGGGAAAAACCAACATATAGAGGAAAGTTTCAAAAAATGAACTCATAATTTCTGGGCAGAATTTAGATTGAGTGCCGAAACTGTTTTAGCTGTTCAAACTATGTGCCAGCTGAAATTCTTTTCATTTTGCTTGAACCATATAAACATAGTGATCAAACCTCAAACTAAAAAAATTGGAGAAAGTGCAAATATACATAGGAAGCATTAAATACAATACTCGTCACAATGGTGACGTTTTAATAGCAATGTGCAGCTGGTTATGCTCTGCATCAATTGCCATTTTATCATTTGATATCTGTTAAAAGTGAGTGATGTGTATAGGATGCAAATGCCATTCTTGTATGCACTTTTATGATGTGTACTTAAATAATATTTAGGTAAAATATAAGCATTTAAATTTTGAAAAAGGAATATCAGTATTTCTTGGATTTCTAGTCAAAATATTTTGAATCAGTTTTAAATGAGATTTTTCCAGTGTAAGTACCCCTGTGCCTTTGCTAAGATAGAGACCGCCACCACGGACAAGAAGCCAAAGACCACCATCAGCTCTCCATCCCATATTCTGAATTCTTCGTGCGACAGCTCTATTATGAGGCTGCCAGTATGGCTGTAATTTAACAAGATATGTTAACAAACATATTGTTGAAATATTCACCATTCTGAAAGGAAACAATGTACAGACAGCAATTTTTAAGCAAGACCAGCAGGTTTCAGCTCTGTTGTCGATCAAGAAAAATCTGGTCCTAGTCTTAGAAAATAACATATACAACTTGATCAGAGAAGGTTGCCTCACCTGTCCTGGCTCCCAGGTTAGATAGAAGTTTCCACGACTCGAGACAGCAACGTATCTGCCATCAGGAGAGCGGTTTACAGTGTTAAAGGTCCCTGTGTAGTAGCTTGCACCGCTAATGCCACTGGACACTGTTCTGCAGAACAAATAGTAATATGTGAGTCTAAGACATCACAAGAAATATAAAATGAGTATTGATAAGCTAACAGGTTTCGGTCAGTAATCAACTATTAGGTACTTAAGGAGATTAAATGATTAATAATTGGAATATCATATATGAAAGGCATTTTCTTGAGGGGGGAAATATGCATCCAGAAATTTCTTCCCCCTAATCGAGTATCCTAACCTCAGCACATGCTTACAATGAGATTGCGTGTCTCAAGGTCAATAGCCAAAATAATGATAAACTATGCTAATCATTGGACACACCGGTTAAGAGTAGCTGATACAGTCTCTTGAACAGCAGCCTTCCAGTTGTACCCTCGATTTGCTGTAACATAAATTGCTCCTTCGTCAGTCACCATCTCTGCACTCTTCTCTCCGGTTGCTTTAATATAAACCTGAATAGCAATACAAATATTCATATAAAAATGAGATCTCTAAACTAATAGTGAAGTAAAACAAAGAGCTCTTCTGTTGTTTGCTTGCTTCTGCATCCTCGTTCTTCTACTTCTGCCTACTGTAATAAATGCATCTTAATGCAACTCTGTTGGTAACAAAAGGTGACCCAAATGTCCAAGGTAGCAATTGTGTTGTATGATGAATACATTAGTTCCTATACATACCAAATTATCAATCTCTGGCTCAGTTTAGTCTATTAGTCACTGTCTATCTGCTCTTTTCTATGTTTCAGCAATGGTCGCATAGGGAGATAATCAAGTATCTTATAAATAAATTGTATAATTAAGAAAATAACTAAGCAGTCTGATACAATGTTTAAAATAGCGATAATGGTAACATCACATTTTGTCTATGTTAGATTACACCGCACATAGCATAATGCATAATGTAGGTTACACAATTTTCCATTTATTTTATAAAATATATATAAAGTCTATTATTCACTATCTATCCGCTCTTTTCTATGTTTAAGCAATGGTGGCATAGGGAGATAATCAAGTATCTTATAAATAAATTGTATAATTAAGAAAATAACTAAGAAGTCTGATACAATATTTAAAATAGTGATAATGGTACCATGACATTTAGTCTATGTTAGGTTACACCGCATATAACATAACACATAATGTAGGTTACAAAATTTTCTATTTATTTTATAAAATATATATAAACTATATATAATATTTCTTAAATGGGAAAATAAATTTTAAAAAATTTAAAGAGAGAATATAAACACATTCCAAAACACATAAAATCTATTCTAAGTTTTGCTAGTTTCATAATAACTTTACATATTTATATTAAATTCGCAATCACAATTTTAGTCATCATCAAATAAGAAAACAAGATTTCAAACTTATTTAATGTTGAAGTATGTATTTATAGTGTTCAATTCATTTTATTTGCAATTGTTCATTTTAGTTCATTTGAGAGTTCAATAGATTTAATAACAAATAAGAATGCAACTAGAAATGAATTACAACAAATAAACAAACAAGCAATTAAAAAACAAACAAGCAATCAAGTAAAGAAACTGTAACAATTAATTAACAATCGAAACAAATAATCAACAATAATATGGAAATTACTAAAAAATTAACATTAAATAACGTACCATAATGTAATATTAACATAAAAATGTAAAATAACATTAAAAAACCTACCGTTATGGTGCACTAGGTTATTTTTGAAGATTAGATAGCGCATGGTTTGCATTAGGTATCATAACGCAATATAACAAGTTTCATAACAGGTTATTTTCAATATTGGTCTAATATACAGAGGAACAGTAAGAACATTATGGTATTGGCTTGGCAAATATGCTATGAGCTCAAAATTTACTTGCAGTCTAAAAGATGTGCACTTACCATGTCCCCTGGAAGTTGAGCACTCAAAGGTATTCTTTCCCAACTTTCGCCAGCATCTGACGTATGTAGTAAGATTGCAGGTTTTCCAATGATCCAGCCTTCCTTTCCCTTGAAACTAATGGAATTGAACCTGTAGTTGAAGTCTTCATCCTCAGCTGAGGGTATGGTGCGAGGGACCCAAGTGTTACCTCCATCTTTTGTCTCCAATATAGTTTGTCTAGTCCCCAGCAGAAAACCTGCATGAGAACAAATTTTATCTTGCTACTAAAGTTTGAAAAGAGTAAGAACACCTTACAATTTAATTGAAAATCAATGTAAGGTTACTAGAGTTGTGACATCAGTTAACTTTCTAACTTAATTGTGCAAGTTCTTCCTCTTTCATGGAATAACCCCATTATCCAAGCACAATAGTAACCCTTTTATAGAGTAAGAATTGGAATATGTGACCCCGATAAATCCCGGTGCTTTTCCATGATTATTTTATTCTAGTTATAGGATATTATCAAGGGAGTCATGGGTAACATATTGACCATTTTCTTGCAAGGAGAGGTTCATATTGGCAAAATCAATTATGCTCATTATCCGAACCTGACCAACCAAACCCACTCATTAGGTAGGGTTAGATTAGGAAATTTAGAATTTATGCTAGATAAGGGCTGAAGAAAGCCATGCAAGATCCTTGGGTAGGGATGAGATAGGGTTGACCCATAACCCAAACCCGCTCCTTACCTAAACTAGCTCTATTTAAAATCTGCATAATTTTTTTACATGGTTGCTTGACGTCAAATAAAATCTTAGACGGGGGCAAAATGCACTTGGACTTATGGTGTCAAGACTGCTTCAGACTTTAATATATGCTTTCAAGTTAATATAATGTTTTATAGGGTATTTGTAGAATGTATTTAAGTTCTATCATCGTGTTACGTGTACAAGTTACTAATGGTATATAGATCATGGTACAATCTTTCTATACAAGTAAACGTTCACGATATTATAATTTTATACACACATGTATATGCATATGCTTCTTACCTTTGTTCATTGACATTTTCACCCAACAAAAAAAAAAACTTTTTCATAACTCGTGTGGGTAAGTCTTTTACAATATATAAACCCTATCCAACCCAAACCTGACACCAACCCAACCCAACCAAAACTGTCATTTCTAGAGATATGGTTAGATTGGTTATTTCTCAATCTAAAGATAGGCTGGGTTAAAGTTGAGATTTTAATATTTTAAGTTCGGTTAGGGTTCACTTTCAACCTTATCTAATCTGCTCGAATTGCAACCCCTATATAGTCATGATTCCCTAGAAATCTAAAACAAGATCAACATCGAAATTAGACTGATTGGTGTCAACTTTCCAATCAAAATCTTTTTAAAGGTCCTCCCTAACAATATGCTCAAAAGAGTTAAGAGCAACCTTATCAATGAACATCAAATGGGCTTTATCATTGGTAGATACATGAGCATGACCGTGTTGACTAAATAGTGGTGGAAATTTTGACATACAGAAGCAGAATGGACCAACATACTAACTATTTTAATCGCAATGAATTTTGGGAGAAACAGAAATGAACGTTCCTCATATTCTAATCTCTAAGGTCACATTGTACCCATTGTGGTTGCAGACCAAAATCAGCACTTGCTTGCACTGCAGTAAGAGGACTACAGGTGCCTGAGCATGCACTCGCTAAAGTTGAACGGCCTCAACTAGTGCTGGTAACTGCAAAGCCCAAGTCCAAATAGGACTAGAGAGAACATAGCTGGCTGCTCAACTCGATCCTATGCTTGTAAGCAATCCATTTTCCCTAGTAAAATTTGGATTACTACAAAGGCGATGGAGGCCATAAATATAGCCTCCTCCCTCATAATTGAATATACTATTAAAAACTCCCATACACTCTAGCGCAGTCTTCAAAATATCTACATTGGTGTTTATCATGCGAAAACTACAAATAAAAGACTTCTACGGTGATCTCTACCATCAAGGCTCAAGAGAAGAGAAGATTAGAAACTCTATGCAGAGCATGTTTTTTGTTTTTAATCAACAACACTAATGTTGACATCCCTATCCGATCCGTGGCAACAATATAGCACCTAAACGCTTTTTTGCTTCTTAATACGTTATCTTATATCATGAATATGTACATGATGTTTAATTAAATATCAACTCAGATATGATGAGTTTCAACATCGAAGAGAAAACAAGCCATATTAGGAGTAATCTGTCACGATTTCCGTACACTCTGCTTTTTCTCCTAAATCTTCCTTTCAGTTTTCTTAGAATTTAGTGTTAGTAGAGGTATGGTGTATTTAATACCTGATAAAGAATACTATAAATACTATATTTCGTTTCTTTATTTTATTTTGTTTTTTCGTTTGTACTATCTATGCGATACTTACACTTTATTTCTTGAAAAGTGTCTTAGATACACACAATTTAGAACGATTTTCAACAATTGAATAAATGAGACCTCTTGATCGATGACGAAGAAGTGCCACATAATTTTTTTATACATCACTTATTTAGAATAAGAAGATTGTAATTAACCGTTCGGATTGTCCATATACACTTTCTATATTGAGATTTAGGAGTAGCTTCATAAGCAACTCCCTTTGGAGTCATCTTAGGAACACCATTTGCATTTTGTGAGTGTGTATGTATGCATGTGCACGTGCATACATGTGAGTTGCCAGCTCATAAAACATAGGTGAATTAGCAGCAAAAAATAGTAATTTCATTACATTTTTTTCAATTATTTATGAAATCATGGTCTCCACCTCCTTAACTTTTTGAGTAACAAATTTCATAGATTTTAGAGTTTATTTGTTAGAATATCAAGTGGATACATATTTATGTATTAACCGGAAACCGTTGTTAATTTTGTATTTACTTAATTGAAAACTAAATCAAAACTAAAATGCAAAAAAATAGGTATGATTAAACCCTAGGTGTTCAAGATCATTATGTATCCACTTGATAAAGCTTGTTGAAAATTTACTTACCATGGTTGGGGTCGTCGGGGACGAAGGCGATGTCGAGGAGGACGACGCCGGGGTCGACGGGGAGAGACACCCTCTCCCACTCCGACAGCGCCGGCTCCTCCGATTTCGCCGCCAATTCTCGAAATTGGAGCGCAGCGGCGGAGAGAGGGAGCGTAACAGCGGCATCTGAGATGAAGTGGCGCCGTGTTCTGTCACGTGATGAGGATGCTCTCGGGATGAGCCGGAACTGGTGGGGGTGAGTGCGCCTTTTGGAGTTGGAGCTGAGAGAGGGTTTGTGTTTGAGGAGTGGATTTGAGTCGGTGAGCGATAGAGCGCTCGCCATTTCCTGGAGCTGCAGCTGCTGAGATTTTTATTTTATTTTTTTAAATTTGTTTTCTTTTTCTCTCTTATCTTGTGACGGGCTTCACTCCATCCGCGGGTCTTTTCTAGTTCCAGCTTCTGAAAACTTCAGTGGATGGATAATAAAGGTGTGGGATGAATAAGTACAACGTTAGAATATATTTTTCTAATAAATAATAGTTTACTTTCCCCATCGATATGGGGATGTAGCTCAGATGGTAGAGCGCTCGCTTAGCATGCGAGAGGTACGGGGATCGATACCCCGCATCTCCATCTTCATTGTCATTTTTTTTTTTTTCCGCTTCTCTCCCTCCCAACCTGCGCTAACGAACTTTACAAAATAGCGCTAATTAAATCAATTTTAATTTTTCCTCCTCCGCTCTCTAGATTGATATTAACTATTTTCCAAGTTTGTGAGGGTGCTGGGTTTTGTTATAGAAAAAATGATAATAAAAATGATATAAGGTGATGTAAGCATACTAATTTCTAGCATTTTTTATTATTATTAGTATGGTCGTTGTAACAGGTTCTTATGCATAGTCTTCTTCTAGCTATGTGTGTTATTCTTATGCATAGTCTTCTAGCTATGTGTTATTTTATCACAATAACTTGCTAATAATAGGATGTAACTATTTTTCTAAATTTAGATACTGCTATGTCAGCTTATCCTCCTGCATATAGTCGGGGGCATGATGAGTCTAAATATAAAACTGAGAAACAGTTTAATTCAAAAACTTAAACTGTTGGTTAAAATCCCAACTTTATATTTAAATCCATAAACTTTTTTTGTCATATCTGATGTGAGACTATACTCACATATGAATAACTAACAAGTTACACGTTACCGATCTTTTCTCTCTCCCCATTTTTTTTTAATGTATATATTATGTACATTGTACATTTTAAATTTTCTTGAAATGAAAATGACGGCAGTTTGTTGTCTTTCTTGGAAAAACTCTTTCGCATCCTTTGGTTTTTTACTTTTGTTAAAATAATTCAGAATCCATGGTATTTGATGATACTTATGTAAAGTAGTTTCCCATACCTTGTAATCCAAATTTAGACGAGAAAATTTCTCTTCAAAATGCCGTTGGAAGCATGCATCCTCGAATTCCTCTCTTTATGGTTGCTCGGTTTTATCGGATCGGATGCAGACCAATAACAAAAATTCTAAAGAGTGTAAAAGGCCTGATCTGCTCCTTCCCAAAGCCCAAAAACTACAGATCTGCATCTAATTAAGAACGAAACAACAAAATGCAGGCAGTAAGAGATGAGATTCAAGCAGACTCCCCTCGATCTTCAGATACCAATAACATCCAACATATTGTGTCCAAAAGGGATACCCTTGCCGGACTAGCCATCAAATATGGCGTTGAGGTAACTCAAGCAGCCAATCCATTAGTCTTCATATCATCTTATTTCCTTTTGAATTATTATGTATTTTTTTTAGAAAGAAAAATGTATATTTGATATTTTAGGTAGCCGATATCAAGAGAGTAAATGGTCTGGTTACGGATCAACAGATGTTTGCGCTCAAAACTGTGAAGATCCCGATGCCCGGAAAGCATCCGCCATCTCCGGGAGCCGTGAATTCTTCTTCACCTAGCAATCGGTAATTTCGAAATTTTTTTTTTTTTTTTTTTTTTTTTTTTGTCCAATTGATAATTGGCTTTCTTAGAGGTCAAATTCCAAAAATTTTCAATACCCAAATATTCTATTGGATTTATTTGAATTATTGCATGTAACTTTTCAATATTGAATTTATGATTGTTCTATATGCAGTAGTTGTTTGTTTTATTATCAGAGGAGTAAAATAGCCTGATGCAAGTGGGATTATTTACTTTATGTTATTCTTTTATTAATCTCTACATTCAAAATTTTCATTATATATTTTGTTGGCATCAACTTCTGGATTTCTGAACTTTCTATATAATCTTGTTGAGTAGAACATTCATAGAATAATGAAAATGAGTCGTCGTATATTAGTCACATGAGCTAGTAGCGATTCCATTATTTTTTTTTAAGTTTCTTTTTAAATTATGATCTCAATTCCTTAAAGTTCATTCATAGCGAATTGTTTGAGTTTTAATTTTGATTTATGCTCTGAATTAATAGATACAAAATTAACATTTTTTTTATAAATACAATATATTATATCTACTTACTGAAACAATAGATAAACTCCAAAATCAATAAAATTTTAATCCTCAAGAAACTAAACATGTGGAGACTATAATTTCAATGTAGATTTTAAATAAATAAAAAAAATTAATAGGATCACTACAATCCTAAACCCTCCACCCTCATACTATGGTTTCATGTGGTCACACCAACTAACACAAGATTCTACTATTTTCTCGGAGAGAGAAAAGTAAAGAGAATTTCTTTTTATGTCTTGTCTGAGATAACAGAATATTCTATAAAGTAGGAGATCACATTTGCTATCAAAAACCATACAATCTAAACACAAAAACCAAAGTATAAAATATATAAAATCAAAATGCATAAGATCAGTAGGGTGTGACCCCTCTTAACCGCTCCACAAAACTATGTCTACTCCTCTCACCATTGGATATATACTGAGTAGGCCTCCTCGTTATCTAGTAATATTGATGAGGGAGGGTCCTCATCATCCATGTAATCAGATAGCTGAATGCACTTTCAGTCCGAGAATGAATTTGCCAACAAGGTCTCATCAGTAAAAAGAGAACGTGATCGATAATATGGAGAAATAGGAGTGTTCCTCAAAATTTTGCAATATCTCTCACGCTAGATATGCCAGAATAAGGCTGCTGCTACTATGTTTGCTTTAAGGCCGTTTACGGAATTGGCCCCTCCCACCCTTTTCCATTTGTTCGAATCTGAGGCCATGTCAATAGTCAAGTTGAATGTGATGGCACATTTAAGCTAGAGGAGGTTGATCACATATAAATCACATCTCAGAAGCAAGTGTTGTGGGTTCTCGTGGTCAGATTTGCGTAAGACATATATTAGGTCCCTACCAACTTGTTATCTGAAGATTCAGCCATGTAAGCATAGCATTCTCCTGTAGTATCCACATAGACATCCAAAGCTTAGATGGACAATTAGCTTTCTGTATAGCCTAGGTGAACTGGCAATGAGTCCCTCCATCACTCAGCAGATGGTAGTAGAAGGACCTAATTGAAAAGGTACCTCCCCTCTACCAATGCCATACCAGTTCATCTTCTTGGTCCTGGAGGAGAATGGGTTGGAATTTTGCCTGTGATTGCTTCATATTATTGACCTGCTCTCTCTCGGCCACTGAGAACATCTCCTCAAAGCCAACCTCCACATGCCTCTGCACCAGTAGTCTACTATTTTAAAAGTATTGTTAAGCAAAGCAATGGGCCTATGGTCCTCTACTGAAGCCGGAGCCTCCTTTAGGATGCGAACCACTTGTGAGTAGTTGATTTCGTCAAGTCGCGCCGTCCTTTCAGCTACTTCGTCCACTAGAAGAGTTTGTACAAGAACATAGGAAAGCCATCGGATCCCAACGATTTATCAGCACCCACTGCACTGCACTACATGCTTAATTTCTTCTTTTGCAAAGTCCTCCAGTTTGTGTAAGTGAAGAGAAAATTTTAAGCCTTGTTTTCTTCTACTTTCTTCAACTTTGTTTTCCCTGAATGTTTCTCCCCAGGCAAGCCATAGAAGCTATGTCTCTTTCTTATTTTATTCTCTTCTCTCTAGCTTTCCTATTTTACTCTCTCTCTCAAACCAAACAGGGCCCGAAGCGCTATCTCATTTTCCATTTTTTAAACAGAAAATAATTCGCTGGTCCGGAACATCTCAAAACTAACCGAGTTTATCTGAATACGAAATTAAATCAATTTTTGCTTGTTTTCCTAAAACTGAATTTTGTTTGATGCTACAATAATTTCTGAATCGCCCGATGCAGTTATATTCTTCGTATTGCTATATACCTCATTTTTCTATATACATTTTAGCATTGTAAGTAAGCCAATGCAGCAGAAAGAATTATAAGTAGAGTTTACGATTATCTAATCCAGAGTTATAACCAAGGATACTGGCTGAATTTGCAGGAAATCCGAGTTTTCAACACTACAGTGATACTCACCATCAGTTCTTATGTGCTTCCATCTGAATTTACAGCCGCAATGTTGCCTTATTACCATCATTTCCGTCTATGGATCAAATAGGATCAATTATGCTCCCATGTAATAATTTGATTTATGAACAAAAAAAGATGATATCTCTAACTAATCCGCTGAAGTAACGTTCCAAATGATATTTCGTTTCTTAATTCCTGAATAGATTCTTCACATGTATGGTTATCAGTGTCACAAACATCCTGCATCTGTTATATTTCAATTCGCATTGTGTGTGTAGCTAGAAGTCATTGCACTGAACATATACACTCATACCAACAGGCTCTACAACGATGCTCTAAACTCATTTCCTTGGTCAAAGCTCAATTCACCCCAGACAATGGTCACCCCTGCTATGAGCAGCCTACAGGGCTACTACAGCCTGACAGACCCCTACAAAATCTCCTCGGCCAGAATCACCGCAAAGGCATTGCCTGGAAAGCCAGTATTTTTTCCCGTACAACAACCAAATCAGCATCGGAGGTCTAGAAGCCTTGCTGGCCATAACTTCCCAGAAATCACGGACCTCGAGAATGATGCACCGATTGAAATAGTTGGGGACAGTGAGGCCAAGATGTACGACAGCAAGAAGACAGTCAGACGGCGCCAGAGGACGGATGCTGACACGATCATGGGCCCTTCAGAGTCTGAGAATGCTGAGAGTTTCGCTGCCAGAACGGGGAAGGGTCTGTCCATGAGGGAGACGGGGCGCATCAGTCCCTCACCACTTGGGGACTCCAGCAGGGTCAACATGCTCGGTAATGCCAGGAAATGGTCCAGCACTTCGAATTTGCAGGAAATGGAGAATAGTTCTTCCTCCAATTGGCCATCGACTAAGTCTATGTGGCCTGTGAAAGCTGAAGGCTTGCGGAAGCCAAACACATGGAGGAACAAAGCTGCGCTTGACTAGCCACCAAATTGTTATGAATTCGATCAGTTCTCTTCCATACATCTGCTGTGTGTATATTATGCTTTCGTTTTGTCCATGGATTCAAACAGATTTCGATAATATGTTTTTCTCTGAAACCTGGACCCAAATTAGCTAGCATTGAGTCGAGGAGATCAAACAATCTGCTTCCTTTCCAAATATCCTGTGAATTGGATTACCGTACAAAATATATACTATAAGTTACTTGTCATGTTGTATGAAGCAAACACAAACTGACATTCAATGTGATGACACTACACACACTAGCTCTAAAATGACATGGCTTTCACTGCAAATGATAGCAACATGCATCCTCTTGGTGAAAAGGGAGTAGATATACATACTCATAATATTAAGAAGTTGCAAATGTGTAAAAGATATCCTAGTATTGCTGCATAGTTTCTATACGACAACTAAGAAATCTCGGGTCTACATCCTAATCGCTATGCTACAAACCATATGTCCAGCTGCACATACAGCGAGCCATTATATGTAGTAAGTTGTTCTGTAACTCCCCCACGTTTACACCAAATAGTGTGGACCATCAAGGGTCAGAAGGTCACTGCTACCGACCATGATACCTGCAGAACCGAGCAGGAAGATCCTATTAAGGAATCCCAACCAAAAGATAGTTCAGGCACACCCAGAAAGAACATTCTGTGATGATTCAATCCTGTACTATTAGCCTGTCAAGCAGCTGAAGTGATTGCTCAATACTGATCGCATGTACCCTTGACATAAGCACACAATAAAAAAAATACATCTGTTTTTCTATGGCATTGCACCTTTAATAATGATTGCAGATACAAGAAACAAATAAAGCACTTAAATGGATCAGAAGCCGACTAAACATTTGAGTCTATCACCAGCCAGGAAGCAAAGGGGAGCAAAAACGGGATTTAAACACAAGGAACCCTTGACTACCATGTCCATCTAAGACTGACTAGCCTCAGACAGTAATATGTAGCTCGGAGTTGGGGAACAAAATATCGAGGTAAAGATAAGGACTACACATATTTTAACTTAGCAATGTTTAAATGAGGATTCATCAAGGGCAGTAATTCATAGAGAGAGAGAGAGAGAGAGAGAGAGAACGCAAATTAAGATCAAAATCATGAAATTAACTTCCAAGTATAGAAAGGACTCCTACCTCATATCTATTGTACAATCACCAGTTCCCCTCCAAGTAGCTTCTCAGCACAAGCTAAAGGCACTGCAAAATTTTTTACATCTTTACAAGTTAAGGCAGAAAAAAAAAAAACTTAAACTAACCAATACATTACTGCACCTGGAATAGAACTGTAACTCAAGTTCTGAAATTTTACATCTTTGCAGCTAAGATTTTAGAGAAACTTTAGGTAGCAGCATCAGGACATTCTACTTATAAGTTTGGTTTCGGTAAGAGAATCAAAATTATGGAGGTGACTGCAAAAGAAACAATCGTAAATAACACCGTAAGGATATGTAACAACATCAATCATGATGAGAAAACAAAACATACCAATACTACACGATTATCCTTAATCAGTAATATTTCCCCACTTCCAATTACATCAACAGCCACAGAAAAGGGGATATTGTTTTTATCACTTTAGCAAAGCACTCTCCATTTCAAAAACAAAGTCATGAATTTAGTTTCTCTAAACATAAGAAGACACTATAATTCTTAAATGTCTTGGTAAACATTGGAGAAAGAGGAAGAATCAATCTAAGCTATTAAGTCTCAACTCTTGAAGCAAGGGAACAAAACAACAGGTACTGCACTAACTACAAGAAAGCTAAATTATATTAGGTAGTTACTGACGCAAAAACTCGTAGATGCGACTTCTCAGCAGTGAAATATATTATCTAAGATGAGTTTACCCAGTAGTAAAAACATTGAGTTAATTTCAAAAATCATCGAGAACGAGTAAAAAGTTGCACAGCCCAATTATGGAAGTCAGTTAACAGTCAATCCAAAAGCAAAACAGTTTGTACTGCTCATATACAAGTTCTGGTAGCTTGTAAAAACTAACCAAATTCTTTTACATACTGGCCATGCCCTTTTGATTAATTTCAACACAAACATGTAACCCTATCCTTAGAAAGCTTCTGCAGCCTATTGCTAATCATTGCATATAGATATCCATGCCCTGTGGTTGGTTCACAATCACACTATCCAAAAATAAGCACAATGTTGTACATTCCGTGCCTGCTCAGTTCTCGCCATCTATGAGGCACAGACACACAAAAGCATCTTGTTGTAACAAATGCATAGGATGAAGATGTCGATACCTTTGCATATCCTGATGCAGATATGCAGGACATACCCATTTGGGAATCAATACAACTCTCAGGATGAGGGGCATGCATGGGGTAAGGGAAAAGATACATGCAAAACATGCAGCTCCATCCAGAAATAGTACATGCTTCGAATCCATATGCAAACACATCGGCACAAGAAACCTACCTGCCTGCTTAAGCCCCCATAAATTTCACAAGCAGTTGACACTTTTTTTTTACCTATTTTCCTTTGCTTATTGCTATGCAACAACCCGGGCTCATTGGACAAATAAAACAAACCAACAAACTCTCAACATAGACAAAATAATATCTCGGCACTAGCCAAAATAATTTACATAGATTATGCATATTAAGCTACCCAAAATATTTTAATATAAGCATCAACCAGAAATCAAATAATGCTACAGAAAATGCATAGAACTGTTTTTTTTTTTTTTTTTTTTTTTTTTTTTTTGTAGCTTCTTGACGCATGAATAAAATAAATGGGAGAAAAACTCAATGTTTGTTTATGGTGGTTTACAGCAAGTAGATTGAACCAACTTGTCCATCTACTCGTATATCTGTTAGTGTGTGAAAATGGTATACCACATGTCCATCGCGAGCAGCAACTTACAACAACCATAGGTTGACTATCCATCCATATTTTCTTTCACGGTCATCCTGTCCTGAAGTACTTATGAATAACAGCAATTTGGTATCTTCATTTTGCACTCAGTAGAAACACGAGAGTTATATCAACTAACATCATTTTGCATAAAATAGTTATATCAACTAACATTATTTTGCATGCTGAAACAGAACTACGAATGCCAGCTAAAAAGATTTTCCTGGACGCAAACATTATGCTTCCTTGAATGTGAATGTGTGTGTGGGTAATGTACCAAATTTGTCATCTTCACTCTTCTCTTAAGACTCGTTCTTACTCGAAAAGATTTCTACAAGGTTGCATAAACGTCAACTGCATAATAGCATTATCAATAAGACACACACACACATATATATATATATATATATATATATATATATATATATATATATATATGAGAAAATGGGAAATTCACCGGAGGTGAAGGGAGTTCCTTCACCGCCACTTAGGTGGTCCAATAAAATTATTACACGTGGCGCCACTAAAAGTATCAAATAAAAAAACTCTCTTAACCACTCTTTGAGTGGCACCACGTATAATAATTTTATTAGACCAACTAAACAGCAGTGAAACAACTCTCTTCACCGCCGGTGAATTTCCCATTTCCTCTCTCTCTCTGTGTCTCTCTCTCTCTCTCTATATATATATATATAGAGAGAGAGAGATATGTATTATATGGAAACTACCTTAAGGAGGTGTATTATAGCGCCCTCGAGGCAGTAAAGTACCGGAAGGAGGTGGTCCCAAGCCACACTAAGAATCCATTCATATCGACAATCCACACCATTCATCGTGATCTCCATGTCTATATAGAATATACGATCTACATGTTTCCTCACCATCAATCAACCAGTCTCATTTGTTCTACTATAATGTGTCATGTTAGGATTAATTTACCCTCCACATGCACACACCTTGACTGTCCACTTCAGGTCTTAAGCACTCATATAAAAAACATAATCGAATAATGTTATATCTCGTAACCATGTACCAAGTGGTAACTGGTAAAACACTATGGGTTAACCTTTTCTTTTGCTAGTAACGAAAAAGAAAACAAAATACAAAAAAATAATACAGATGAGAAACTCAATATATCTTCAGGTGAGACAAATCTTCTTTCAATTTCTTTTAGTGTGATATTACTATCCATGAAAAGAACAAGCAGAGTATTGTGGTTGATTGTTCATCATAGACCTATTGGGGGCTTTGCAAAACCAAAGGCAGACAAGTTACTTGCCTTTGTGTTTATAGGCAATATAGGTTAGCATGACCATTAAAGAAAAAAAAACAAAAAACAAAGTAGCCTTTCACACATATAAAATAAATGATCTAAATTAAATTATCCTATAGTGTGGACCCATGAACATCTTTTAAGAAATTAATAATAAATCATTTTTGATAAATAATAATGGAAAAGCTACAATGTTAATGTCATAGGTGTCCCCTCTTTTTTAATTTAAAGCATGTTTAACAATTTTGAAGGACTTTTATGGAAAGTGACATTTTCTACTACCGACAAGAGCCATAATAATTTTTAATTAAAAGGTGCTGCAATGTCCAATGATAGACATACCTCAAGCAAGGCTCTTGTGTTAATAATAGTAATAAGACAATTTGATCAATGTTGAACCCGTGTTCAAATCACATTATTTTTTTATACAATCAAGTTAGCGAAATTTCAAATATTGATATGACATCTATATGTAAAATATCATGAGCTCCAGGCACTTAATATAATAGAACCCTATAAAACCGATATTGCTGGTACTTTACGTCCCGGTGTTTCCAATTCAAATACCTCAAGTTTTAGGTTACAGAGATCACAATGTATATAACTTGGCTAGTGTTGTGCTTAAAATTTTCATCATTTCATTGTCTATACCAGGTCAGGATAAAGGAAGGTTGTATATCACTCCAATATATTGACCAATATGGTTCATTTTTTCAAATAAGTTTTTAATTTAGAAATAGATTTAGTGACCCAATATTATTCCCATGTTCAAGAGAAAACTCAAATTCTTTCCGCTCTTCTTAAAATAACCAAGATTGTTTTTTCCATGGACCTTGAGAACCAAAATATCTACGGCATGCAAAAACTTATAAATATTAGAGATCTACATTGCAAAGCTTATTTAAGAACTACTCAAAACGTAAAACATACTAAAAATTTTGCTTCTTCTTCCACTTCTTCTCTTTTTACATCTTTGTTTTTACAGCTATTGTTATTGTTGTTATAAGTATTGTCATTCTCGCAGTTATTATTATCAATCCTCTTCAACTACTATCATTGTCATGCCTAAATCTGAATTATTTCTATCTATATTTTCCACCTAAGTTGAATTTGTCATATTGCTTATTTTATACTGTTATGCTTGTATATGAACATGTTGTTGATACTTCTCTCTCTCTCTCTATATATATATATATGTGTGTGTGTGTGTGTGTGTGTGTGTTATGTCATAATACTAGTTAGATAGATAAGATTAAACTACCTCTAAGGTATTAAATTTACATATTTAAATATTTGATATGACACGTGATAAGAGCTCGTATCCTTGACAATCGTCCGATATCGACAATTTGATATAAAAAAAATCCATCAGATATGATTCCGATATCCGATATTTAGGGCGATATTGCAAATATCGACAGATATATGCACAAAACGATGGGACCCCTTTTCTTAGCATAGAGTTGCGACTGACCCGCAAAAAACGATATATCGAGGGATGTATCGGCCGTATCGGGGATATTTAAAACAATGGTTGTAGTAAGTCCACAACACCAAAGTAAAACCATGTCACATGTGATGATACAAGCCAAAATTGAATTTCATAGGGGCACACCCTATTGAGCTACATGATACTTCAAAGCCTGGGTGCAATTAAAAGTTCGCAAAGTTACTAGGTCATTGTCCAAAAAAGCGGCATCCCACATTGGCGTCCAGAAGTGGTATCAAATGAGTGAGGATTCTCACACTTTAATGAATGAGTGAGGGCAAAAGAGTCAACTCTTAAACATAGAATTGGATAAGCCTCATGAAACATAAATTCTCTTACAGGAAAATTTGTAGAGTTAGTTGATATTATAATTAAGAGGGCAAGTATTTTGCATATTCAGTAGACCAAGTGGATATGTGAGAAAACTAGAGTTATAAAGTCCAGAGGATATAAACTTTTATACACGGGTAGAACATAATGGTGTAGTTGTGACATAGATGAACAATTACTTGGGGTTGTAGTGGAGTTTAGGAGAGAGTATTAGAAATTTACTATTTAAAATTTATTTTAAACAAAGAGATTCTTAACGTTATTAGTGCATATGTACCATAAGTGGAACTTGGTAAATCTACTAAGCCTCAACTTTGGGAGGATTCATATGAGATGGTGCAAAAGATTCCCTTAGAGGAAACTTTTTATAGGTGGTGATCTCAGTGGCTATGTAAGAAGTAGTCTTAGTAGATTTGATAGTGCATATAGAGGATTTGGTTTTGGAGAGAAATAAGCAGTAAATCTATTCTAAATTTTGCTTCATCCTGTAACTTGATCTTAGCGAATACTTAGTTTAAAGAGTTTCTCACTTAATTATTTTTAAAAGTAGATTGTGAACCAAATAGATCTCTTTTTGACTAGGACAGATAGAGGTAGTTGTATCAATTATAAGGTAGTAATATATGAGTGTAATAACCCAACATAGACTCTTAGTTTTAGAAAGATTAAATATAAATTGGATGCTAACAATAAGATGGGGTCAGCTAAAAGAAGATAATCAAAGAGACTTTGTAGATAGAGTGACGTAGGAAGAGAGTGAAAGGCCCGAATT
This sequence comes from Dracaena cambodiana, assembly GCA_036321105.1. Classification (NCBI taxonomy): domain Eukaryota; kingdom Viridiplantae; phylum Streptophyta; class Magnoliopsida; order Asparagales; family Asparagaceae; genus Dracaena; species Dracaena cambodiana. The sequence continues at coordinate 45,949,585 of JAYEPQ010000007.1, forward strand.
GATCTAATGCAACTTGGACCAAAATGGTTAGTCATGTTAAGAGGGTAGCAAAAAGTATATTGGTGAGTTTAGGAATGCTCCACAATATTAGGGCACATCATGGTGGAATAAAAAGGTAAAAATTTATATTGAGATCAAGCGAAAATTTCCTAAAGATTTGAACAATGATGCAGTGAACTTCAAGAGCTATAAACTAGCCATTGAGAGTAAGAAAGTTACTTGAGATGCAAGAACTAAAATATAGAAAGAAGTATACCACAAGTTAGAGACCAAAGTGGCTGAAAATGATATATAGAATTAATCAAATAAGAAAGAGAAACTCTACAGACTTATGTTCAGTGAAATGTATCAAAGATGAAAATTCATAAAGTTCTAGTTCAATACGAAGAAATGAAGGAAAGATGGAAATATTATTTTGATAGATTGTACGATGATAGTTTCACTCAAGTTTGCGACCTTACCATTCAATGTTCAGATATGAACCCTAGTTTTAAGTGTAGTATTATTAATCTAAAGTACAAGAGGTTTTGAAGAGTGAAATCTAAAGAAAATTTGTTGGTCTGGATGGAATTCCTATTGATTTATGAAGATACGCGGAGTAGGTGTGTGATGGTTGACAGAACTCTTTAACAAAATTTGACAAACTAAAAAGATAAAAAATAAGTGGAGGAAGAGCACCTTACTATTCTATATAAGAACAAGAGAATACTCAGAGATGTTCTAACAACGATGGATAAAACTCATATGTAACACCATAAAAGCTTTGGAAATTATAGAGGGCAAATCTTAGAATCTCCAAGTTTTAAATTAAGCACGACCAGTACATAGTATATGGCAAATTCAATAAACAAAGGATCTGAAACTATAGCATCGTGACGGATGGACAAAAGATACAAATGAGCAATTAGTTCCAGTACCTATGTTCTATTATCCAAAAAGATATGGAGATCGTAACAATGTCAATAATAAAATCCAAGCTATCAAGCTAAAATGGAGCGCAACAAGAACTTTATGCTTCTAAAATATTAAGGTTGAAGAAAAGATTTTATAAGATTGTTATCAAGGTTGGAAAAAGGTTTGATCATATTAATATTATGTCATCATTGTTATGTGGCACAAAATGTTAAGGGTATAAGTAGACATTAGGCATAGAATATGAGTGCAGCCGATATACACATGTTTTATTGGATGATGTGTTGTAATACTAGAAGGGATAAGGTAACAATGAGAATAGCCTTGTTAAGGTAGGTGTATCTCCTATAAAAGAAAAGATACAAGAAAACAACATAAGATGGTTTGATTAGTGTGAGTAGAACAGATGCAGGAGTTCAACAATGAGTTTATCAATATAGGAAAAGTTAAAAAGTGAAGGACGACCGATGAAACATGATGGTGGCAATATAAAAAGCAATCAATGCTAAAGGTCTTAATCAAGACATGTTGCTTGATAGGAATGAGTAGAGAAGAATGGGCGAAGGATCACCCACGTGCTCAATCCGGCATAATTCTCTTTTTGGTTAATGTAGCGTACCCATTTACTTGGGAAAAAGGCTTAGTTAATGTTGTTCTTGAGATCACAATGAATGTTGTGGATAATCCATTGGGGTGATTCACGATGTGATTCTAGCCAACTCCTTAGATCAGAATGAATCTTAAGATAAGTCACTTGTATGTTTCTTACTATCCTACTTTTGGAAAATTGCCATATCAGCACAATATCAAAATCGATACTTTCAAACACATGATATAGCCTTATGACCATGTAACATTGCTTAAAAGTAATACTCTCCATCTTTTCCTCTTACTATCGTTTGTATCAAGAACTCTAAATTGGTAGTTTTCTTTAACTTGTCTTAAGATTTAACTTCAACAATCAATATACTCATTTAATTTGTCAAACTTGGTTTGCCAAAACTTGTCAAGTCTTTTGTTACTCCTGGAGAACCATCTGTCTAATCTTTGAAACTCATCAATCAAAAATTAAAGTTTTGTTTCTATTCGTGAGGAAGATTCATCAGTTATAAGGGCTTGGAAACAACTCATTGTGCACAATACCTTGAGAATGGCTTTGATGATGGCTTTTTCATAGTAATGGATTTGATGATGTTGATGATATGTGAATGATGGCTGCTCTGCAGGAGAGTTTCAATTTTCAAACAATAGCAAATCCATATTGCTAGAGTTTCAATTTTCAATATCACATCATTTCCTTCTTTAAAATTTTACTTACAAGCATTATTCGTTGAAAACAAATAAAATCTAATAAAATCCTTAACAATAAAATTAAATCTAAGAAAATCTTCAACAATAAAAGCTAAATCAAATCTAAAATCTTTAACAATAAAACTTGATCAAATATAAGAAGATCTTCAAAATAAGATCTGATCTTCAACAATAAAACATAAATCAAATCAAAAAAGATTTTTAATAATAAAACATAAATAAGATCCCTAATTAGACCAAATCTTTATTATCCAAATTGAATAAAATCACTAATAAAATCTGACATTTATTATCCCCATCAACTTTTTCGCGTAGTCATTTGATTTGGGAGATGCATACGAGAGAAATTGCTAGGCACATAGGTCACCAAAATATTATTATCTTGGTGGAGGATAGATTTTATTGGGCTAGTGTCAAGCCTGATATTGCTAGAGTTATGTCACGCCGTCAAGCTTGTCAGGTTGCTAAGGGTAGGAAGTAGAGCATAGACTTTACACCTTTACCTATATCCTTTCACCGTCGGAGCATCTTAGCATGGTTTTCATTATAGGTCTCTTCATACTTTAAGGAATTATGATTCGATATTAGTTGTGGTTGATAGATTTTTCAAGATGGTACATTTCATTCCTATAACAAGATTGCAAATTTTTCAAATATTGCACACATGTTTTATCGAAAGGAAGTTCAACTGCATGATCTATCTAAGTCAATTATTTCTAATAGAGATGTTTGAATCACAACTCATTTTTGGCAAATTATAAGGAAAATGGGCATTGTGCTCAAATGTTCTATGGCATATCATTTATAGATTAATGGTCAAAAAGAGGTAGTAAACCGAAGTCTTGGGAATTTGTTTCAATATCTAGTGGGCGTGCATTTGACTACATAGAATATTGTTTTACCTGTGGTAAAGTTTGCATATGATAGTTTGATCAATAAGTCTACTGGTTTGAATCGTTTCGAGATAGTTATAAGTTACAAGTCCAGAAAATCTACAGAACACCTTCCCCTTCCCATAGGTGATCAACCTATTGCTTCAGTTGAGTCCATTGCACAACATTTAAATGATCTACATGAACACATTGTCAACAGATAATAGTTAGTAATGATTAATATAAGTCTGCCATAAATTTGCACACACATTGTAAGAATTTGTAGTTGGAAATGACATGATGGTTAGCATGTGTCCGAAAAGGTTCCCTCCAAAAACCTTGAAGAAGCGTCATGCTCCACATGAGAGCCCGTGAAAAATTTTGAAGAAGTTTGGCTCTAATGTTTATGAGCTTGAGATTCCATAAGATCTTGGCATCAACCCAGTTTTTAATGTCGGGGATCTGACATCATATTCCGCTCCATTTGATTACTAAGCTATTATTTCTAATCCATCTGCCACGACTTCTACATGATAACAATCTTTTCCCATTCATCCACCACCACCTCCTCCACCAAGGAGCATCAGAATAAGACTGTAGATATCTTGGACGATGAGGTCATCTCGACTAGAAGACACCAGCAATATCTAATTCATCGACATGGACGACCTGATTTAGATTGCACTTGTACCAAGGAGATCATGAAGCTCGACTTTGATTTGCTTAATGAATATCATCTTCACCATTCACCAAAGATTTGTTTCCAAACCGAGGAATTGATGAGGATAATTAATCGATCAGGATTTTATTAAGAATTAATCGATCATGATTTTATTAAGAATCTGATTAGATTTGTTTAGGATTTTATTTTTATCAGTCTAAGATTTTTTTTATTTATTTGCATGTGTTGTGCACGTAGATGATTTTATATAATAAGGTCTGTCAACCTTTTTCTAAATACGTAAGATATTGAACTTTGAGAAACCCTAGATTGTTGAGTTGCTATTTTCTTTGAAACCTTTCTTCGTAGATTCATTGAGTGGATATGGACTCGTTTAGGTACTTAAGAGGGTTTAGGTGTTTAGCACCAAACTCTTTTGTTCTTCCCCAAGATTCTCAATTTCAACCATCACATCATAATTTGCTCCTATGCAACGTCATTCCCTCTGGTACATGTACACTTCACACCATAATCTAGGTAATCCACCTAACCATCCACTTATATTATTTGAGAAATAAATGATTAATGATTGCAGCAAGAAACAAACATAAAATTTGTAGCAAAGATCTAAGTTATAAAGAAATCTATCTAAAAGAAAAGATAAACGTGGCTTTACTTTAAGAACATTTGAACACAGTGTAGCAGCTCTTGCAAACTTGCAAGTTTTGCTTCACCCACGATATTGGCAAACATAAAATTGAAGAAAAAGAAAAGAACATCCCAGTCTCCAATAATAAATCATATTATATTTCTCCACTAATAAAATTTTGAATCTTTTATCCTTATCATTCATCTAGAGGTGTAATAGATATATGAAATATCTTAATCCACTTCTTATTTGCATCCTGTAAAGGGGACATGGATACTGTGGTAACCACTCTGTTTAGTATCTATCTGCATATATATCCTTTTTTTTGTGTTTTGGAGATTATGCTTACAATTAGTTTGTAGTATTTCTCTATTATTATTAACACAACTCTTTTGGCTTCACATTTGATCCGCATTCACCAAAATCTAGTAGCTCATTCTAGACAATAATATCAATAGTCATTCCTTTTGTTTCATCATGATCTGAAAAAGAAATCAAATATTTAATTTTTACCATCGAAAGAAATGATGTGAACCACAGGAAAGAAAAATTTCTTCAGCACTATCATATAAATATAATGCTTTCATTTTGATGCTTTGAAGAGATTAAAATGGTGCCAACTGATGTTTTCGAGAGCCAAAACTATTTGCTTAAGATGGTATTGAAGAAATTAGTCTTAATTAGTTGCTTTAAAATTGTGCATGCATTCATTTACATTTATTGGTATCTAGAAACTTTTTGCACGTGCTTAAAATCAAGTATTATATTACTATGTATCAATCATTGAAATTATACTCTTTAAATTTGGACACTATGTGTCAATTTTGATGAATTTATAGAAAACTATTCTTATTTTTTAAATCTTATGTTACTCTTTGGATCGAGGTTAAGAGCTCATGATGGGTATCAGTATCAACCAATGGTTTATGATATCAAAAATTGAAAGTTGGCAAAATTAGGTACCGATAGTGTCGAATATATAATAAGTACCAATGTTATAGGGTACCTATATATGATAAGATATTCGCGATATGTACTGCTATCGCCTGATATTTAAGACCTTATTCTGGATATTTAGAAGGTCCGGGTACTATATGATGCAACCCTGCACGAATGCGGGTATGGCTATCAAGGTATCACTCCATATCTGTTATGTATACACCATACATTCATCATAGATCTCACATTTCTGAAATAACTGGATAGATTATACAACAACAACTAAGCCTTTATCCTAAGTACATGTGGTTCATAGGTTACATGAACTAAAAGAAAATTACGCTAGATAATTACATGGATGATCCTTCTCCCATTATTCTTATCTAAGCAATGTGTCCACATTTAAATCTTAGCACCTATATCTTTTTGCATCACCTCCATCCATATTTTCTTCGATCTTCCATTCATTCTTTAAACTTGTCATACGTTGATAAATGCCACTCGTTAAATTAGTGCATCCATAGGTCTATATCGCATATGACTAAACTATCATAGGCGATTTTCTCGCAACTCTTTAATGAGGGCTACACTTACTAGTGAGAATATCCTCATTTCTCACCTTTTATCTCTCCTAGCGTTATCACACATCCAATAAAAATGCCCATCTCTACTATACTCATCTTCTGTAAATGATGTTTCTTTATAATCCAGCATTCCATGTCATATTAAAAAATTGGTCTATTAATAGACATATAAAATCCTTCCTTTATTCGGGATATTATGGTCGCATAAATCACCCATCATGCTTCTCCATTTCAACCAATCAGCTTGGATCCTATGATTGGTATTACTGTCACTCTCCTCATCTTTTTAGATAATAGAATCCAAATACCTAAATTGATTGTTCATTGATATATCTCGGCCATCCAGTGTCATAGCACTAAGTATTTGGTCCTATATTTACTAAATTTGCACTGCAATTACTCTGATTTGCAGCTACTTGATCTTAAATCTTGAGATTATACAATTTCTCTCAATGGCTCCAACTTGGTATTAGCCCCTACTTCCATCTCATCGACTAAGAAAATACTGTCAACAAATATGATACACTAAGATATCTCACTTTGAACAGCTCTAGTAAACTCATTCATCATTATGGCAAATAACTGAATAGATTATCAAAAGAGTAATACTATGGAAATGCAGGTGGCTTATACCTACCACTATTAGATGACACCCTGTGTGACCATGCATTGCACCGGAGCCAACTCCCGTGCCAGGAAGCAACAGATGCTCCTGACAAAAGCATTACAAGAGTAAGTATAAATAAAAGAGAACAAATGAGTTGATGAAGATTGTATTGTCAAATCCTATTTTGTAAGATAATCATATTTCTAAATAATTAAATAATATTTTAGCATATTTAAATAATTGAAGATTAGTGTTTCCAAGTGAGCATAGCTCAAGCTGCATGGTCATTTCCTCCCCTTGTTCGAGATAGCAGGTTTGAATCTCCACAGCATCACTACAGCATCAGTACAGGAGGGGAATTTTGAATTAAATTTGCATGGATGTGTCAAAGAGGCATATTTATACAATGGCTCAAGATCACAATGAATAGCGATATCTGGAAACTAATTCAAAAGCGTATGGTAGCTGTGTTTGTAGACTATAAGTAGTTCATGATGCTTCATATGCACGACTCAGGACAATCAAGGAGTTCTTCTTCTCCCAGATTATGAGTTTCTTTCCCCAGAGTTCCTTCCCCCACCATGGGGCAACCTACATGCCATTCTTAATAAGAGGAAGCAAGGAAGAAAATCTGAGTAACCTAGGTTTGACAAAGGTCTACAAATGCTAATGCTATTATAAGGATGCAATTTAATATTTGTTTAAAGGATAAGTATGCAATTAGTGCTTTTTGAGAGGTAAATAAGCAACGAGCATACTTTTGAAGGGTACAAAACTATATACGAAAAGAAGAAAAAACTAATTAACAAAGGGCAGCAAGAGTAAGAATCATTAAACAATAAGAACATCTTAATATAAATGTAAGAATAATAAATATCATTGTTACAAAATCTAAGTATTTGACGTGTGGAGTGAACACAATACTACTTGACATATTAAAACATTCTCATAAAACCAAAGTAAAAAAATAAAGAAACATGCCAAACAATTCCATTTTTTTTTAAACAAACAATCTATTACTCTAAGTAACTATATATACATTATTCTAATAAATCAAAACATAAGAATCTCTAAAAGAGACCAATTTGAATTCCATGAAAAATTGGAGAACCATATCGTCCCTCCACTTATACCTAAAAAACCAAATCTTTTAGACCAGCCACTGCTAGGTGCATCTGCCGCATTGTCCATGTGAAGTCCATGGAGTGTCGATACTTAACAAAGGTAAAAAGCCAGTACATGAGCTCGAGACAAGTGCAACATAGAAAAAACTAAGACAGCAATAAGTCTCTGATTATAACTTGTAATATGATGCAATTTCTTTTACAAAACTGAACTTAAGAAGTTCTTTCTTGTAGATTGGAGATTCTGATAGGCAAGCTAGTCACCTTCAAAGAGAATGCGCACCAGGAGGATGATATTTGATTGCAATGTGCATATATTTCAAAAGAGTTGCAAGGAATTCTAAAGAGAATTTGTGAGGGAAGACATATAAGAATGTAAACGAAGCTTGTAAAAGTAAATCAGGAAATCTATATGGCGTAACTCAAGAAACGAGGAGGTTTCTGGAACCTGGGTAGGATGAATAAGTGCATGGGTAGTCACAACTTTCAAGTTACCAGAGTGTCACGTGCCCCTTCACTTCGGTGAGGATTGATGGTTTCACAGCAGGATTATTTGAAATATGCTGAGGTTTAAGGTTGGAAAATGAATCCAATTTCTTTTTAGCACTTCACCTTGTCGAGTAGCTCACTTACCTAGTGGAGATGGTGAACTTATAGGGGTATATCAAGCCTTTGAAAGTAAGATCTTCTCAATTGGGCTGCACCCAATGTTAAACGGATGGGAAAATTCACTTGAAGCCACTGAAAACTAATGAAAAAACTTACCCAAGAAAAATTCAAACCAACTCATCATAATCTGAATAATCAAAACGTGCTGAACTTAAATAACTGAAACAACATCCAAACATATTGAACTAATCTTATCCAATCCAAGGACGCTTTAGGTTCCTGACAGACCACCATAATAGGCACGACGCAAGGCAGTCATTCACTAATAACTTTTCTCAAATGATAGTAACCAGATTACCAGCTAGGACACTCTTTGCAAAAATTACGGTCTAAAGTAAAATTAAAGATACGGGCTATGGTTAAGTTATTATTGAAGGGAATGCACTAGCAAACCGCTATGGACGTCTTGATAAGACAGCTACTCAAATTACAGGTACTACAGGAGATAAAAATCTCTTACACTCTAGACTAGGAGAAAAAGGCTTGGAGTTTGAGAGAAAGTCCTATGATTTGTAGACAGTCAATGGAGCCCCGCTCGGACACAAATAGGGTGCCGAACATGGCATCCATCCAACATCTAGACACGTGGATACGATTATATTTTATATATACCTTTAAAGAAAAAAATGCATATTTAAGTTAATTTTAGTTTTAGCCAAAATAGTAGCATAACATACTGCATCATCAACATGTTATTGACATGAATAAAGGTTAAACATATTAGTGCCGGACATGGGTACATAGGTGTCATGCCCAATCGCTTTTTTCGGTGGAAGTATCCTACGTATTGCAGCAAAAATCCACATTTTCGTGATGAAGAATCATGGGAATGAACAAAACCACACTTTAGGTTTGATCATAGGATGAAAGAAAGAGCCTAATCAAAAGGACGCGATCACATTTTTTAGCAGTGAATTTGATCTAGTAAAGAGAAAATTTTAAAATATTGGTTAATATGTATCAACCAATATCATATGCGATTTTTCAGGTACTTGATACAAAAAGGATTGTGTAAGAATTGTACTGGAAGAAAAATTGATGATATCAACCATGAGTTATAGTACAAAAACGATTGTGTAAGAATTGTACTGGAAGAAAAATTGATGATATCAACCATGAGTTATAGTACAAAAACGATTGTGTAAGAATTGTACTGGAAGAAAAATTGATGATATCAACCATGAGTTATAGTATTGGCTCATATCGGCTGATATATATATATATATATATATATATATATATATATATATATATATATATATATATATATATATATATATATATATATATATATATATATAATTATTGTTATTACGACATATATTCTAAGCATGACAGCTCAAAAAGTTATTTTTTATAAGCATGATGCTTTAAACGAAATTAACAAAGAAATCTGGCTCACTCTCCAGCAACCTCAACCACCCTAACATGCACGTCTACTCGATAGGATCCTAAGCTTTTAAGCTATTAATCAAACCCAAACCCAAATTAAAGTGCTAAGGGAATCAAGTTATTCAGAAAGGAATTGAGAGCAAAAGGTCGAGTGAGAAAAAAAATTAAAGGAATAGAAGTTTAAATTACGAGATTCCTTTGAGACTATGAAATCCAAAGACCACTAAAGATTAGAGTAATAGAGTCTGTACTCAAAGGAAGGAAGCATCTCTCTGCATCATCCCTCGGCCCAAATTACCTTTAGTAATCTTAAATCTAAAAAAAATTATTGATAGAATCAAAACATTTGCCAATATGATCGATCCTGGTACCATAACCATACCAATAATGATTTATACATTTCCACGTTGGTTAAGAGGAATCCAGAAATAGCCATTTTAATATTTTTATAGAGGCGTAAGGGATGAAACAGCTGGTTAAAATTTTAAGACTGTTGACGACATAACATGATCTTTTATCCTAAAATACGTTCATCCACCTATGTGGTTTGAGGATGAAATAACAATACAAATTAAGAAGCTGCCTGTGCAAAACTCTGTTAGTTAACTGCTGATGAAGCAACAAATGGCATTGGATGGAGCATAGATGGAGTCAAACCGAATGCAGAAGCCATAGATCTTTTTAAGTTTTCAAAGTTACTGCTCCTGCTAATTGAAAACATGGACTAAACAAGCTAATTAGAAATTTTGAAATTATATTAATTCACTCAATCCCCTCAACCTGTGATCCAGTTCATGTCTACCTACTTGTGGTGCGTCCCTGGCCCAAATCACCAAAACTAGGGGCATAAGAAATAAGAGAACCACAATGATGATGATATGATTTAATGTGCCCATTTAGGAACTATTTGGTTGCTTTCAAGTGTTATTCCACCTTGCAACTTATATTACTGCAATTAAGTTGTAGCAATAGAGTTGTTGCAACTTGTGTTACTGTATTTAGCTTGGGAGTTACAAGTGGTAACGAGAGTTGTAAAAATGTTCAAATAATAATTCTTACTTTCAAGAGGTCAGAGGTCTCAGAAATACCATATTTATCAATAATACAAACTCTATTTGCAAAGGAGAGAGAAAAAGTGTCTTACGCATTGTTTTTCCGCAACTGCAATTACTGCAAGTGCATAACTGGTTGCAATTGCAATTACAGCAGCAACCACACAGTGGAAAATGTCACTTGCAACAAAAATGGTTATAATTGCAACCGCTTTACACACTTAGACAAGCAACCAAACAACCCCTACCGTATTCAGTGCCAGTGTTTAGCCTCTTCATCATATGCTGATTTGCAATTTTTGAGAATAGCACTAACTGAATTATGACGTATGAATTTTGATTATTTAATATGATTAGACATATGTGCATGTTTACTATCAACAGCACATGTAGCATAGTTATCATCAAAATGAACCTAGTAAATGCTCTTAAGTGTAAACCTCACCCTGAACAATCAAAATAAAATTATCTCCTTATTATTTATTGCTAGGAAGCACAAATACATATATGGATTCGAAGAGAACACGGCATTTGTGAAAATATGAGGGCATAGATAAGGCAAGGATACAAAAATATAAATATAAGAATATATACTTCTATTATTAATATAATAATTTTACAACTCAAAGAACCAAAAAAAAATAAAAAACATTGGCAACATATGGGTCATGCCTCTTCAATTCCTTTATAACGGAGTAGTCTCGTTAACAGCCATACGTCTATCTCCCTCCCCCGTTCCCTAATTGTAACGCCTCATTTCTCGGAGGGATACGGAAACAGATTGAGTTACCGGCGGACACGTGTAAGTCGACTTGCACGAGACCTATAAGTATGTAAAAGCGAAAATAAATGAAACTAAATACTAGTTATCTATCAGGATCTTGGAAGTTAGTCTACTGCCATATAAAAGAGAAGATATATAGATCTAAGATAAGAAGCAACAAGTACAATTCTGATACAAAAGTTAGATTCCTAAGCCTCCACCTTTTGTATTTTTAGATTTTGTATGTATCACTCTTTTGAGAGCTTATATATATATATATATATATATATATATATATATATATATATATATATATATATATATATATATATATATATATATATATATATTCATAATCATGTTTTAAAGAGAAGGTTTCAAATAAGTTTCTATATTAAATTGTTAAAATATTTATTTTATACGAGATATTATGTTAGGTCATAATTCTTTTTATACTAATCCATGTTTACTTGAAATATATATACATTAGTAAGATTTAATAAATTTACTACTTTCCATACTATGGAATCATGATAGAATTTAGAAAATCAATATGTTGTTAAAGTAATCGTTATAATAGTGTTAAGTCTATTTAATTCCCATCTTTACAATTTAGTACCCACTTACCTAATATATATTTATATACATAATTGTATATGCATGATTAACATATATGACCATCATAGGTATTTTTACATCCTCATATTCACTTACATACGTGTTTATATATATACTTGTATTTATGTGTGATTTACATACATGATCATTTCCATAACATTTATTCTAATATTATATACACCATCAATCTTAGCTTGACATATATATACTAATTGCTTGTACAAAATACATGAAAATATGCTGGATTTTCCATATTAGTCTATACACATGTCTTGATAATGCCATGAATCATGACTTGCCTGTTAACTTAATTTTAACATGGACCGCATCTTGCTTGTTGCTAGACATGTGTATGTATAAATCTTGACATGATTCGTTCATCATATTCCGGATTGATTTCCATGTAATATAACTTAAAACCAATATTTAAAATAGCGATAACGATAACGTAATGTTTTGTCTCTGTTAGGTTATGTCGCATATAGTCTAACGCATAACGTAGGTTATATAATTTCCTATTTATTTAATTAAAAATAAATATAAAACTATATAAAATAATTTTTATAAATTTAAAATATCTAAAAAAAGAATATAAAACCATTTTGTAATACATAATCTATTCAAATTTTATATTAAGTTTTACAATAATTTTCATATTTATCTTCATAAATTATATTAAGTCTCCAACCATAATTCCAATCATCATTTAAACAAGAAAACAAGATTTTAATTTTTTATTTCAATTCCAGTTATTATTATTATTGTAATTTATATTTTGCATTGTTCAATTTATTTTATATGTAATTGTTGATTTCAGTTTAGTTAAAAATTCAATACAATCAATAAATAAGATATTTTAGCAACCGGAGATGAATTACAACAATCGAATAAGAAAACAATCACAAATTAACAAGTTAACAATTGCACAAACAATCAAATAAGCTAACAACTAATCAAGAAAATTAAAGTTTTTCGCTAATAAACAAAATAATAATCAACAGCAATATAGAAATTAATAAAAAAAAATAATTGTAAATAACGTAACTTAACATAACGTTATGTAAAATAACATAAAAAACGTACTGTTACGATGCACTGAGTTATTTTCAGTTATTACGTAGCGCTGGGGTTCTGTTAGGGTATGTAACGCAATATAACGGGTTTCATAACGTGTTATTTTCAACTTGGCTTGGTATGTATCACCTCTTTGGGACTTTATTTTCAACTTTTGTATCAGAATTGTACTTGTTGCTTCTTATTTTAGATATGTATATCTTCTCTTTTATATGTCAATAGACTAACTTTTAAGATCCTGGTAGATAACTAGTATTTAGTTCCATTCATTTCTACTTTTACATACTTATAGGCTCGTGCACGTCGACTTACACGTGCCCGCCGGTACGCACTTCGTTTCCGTATCCCTCCGGAAAATAGGGTGTTACACTAATAGGTAAAGAGAAAAAAGAAAAAGTAGTGATGACAACGGGTCATGGATCAGGTAGCAAACAATGTGAATGCAAAAACTCATTTTTCAAAAATAGAAACCAAATAAACTAATATACACAAAAAAATATTAAAATGTAACTTCATGAAGCTAACTAAGTATAGAATATGTTACAAATTTAGCAATGTTTGCTTTCAATTTTTCTATTAGTTAACTCTTTTTTCAGACACAATCTACAAAAAGCATGGACACAGCATTTTTTCCATCCTTCTATTGGATACATTGCATATTAAGTACAATTTTTGCCATGTTTGATGTGTGCCCACATCAGACACATGTTCAACACGAACACAAATCCAACAAGGACAAGAGTCTAACACGGACACATCTCCATCCGCGTGTCCATACTTCTTAAATTTATTGCTCAGAGTAGCATATCGTATACATGTACACAAATCTGGTAGGACAAAACCAAACTGTTCAACTCACAGTCTATAAAAAAGCACGAGTCTTAGATACGTACCAAAAATAGGTATGTACTAATACCTATAAGATTAGTTATGTCCCAAAGAATTAGCAAGTACCTGGTAAAAAATACGGATACTATGGTATCCTTGTATTTATAAGATTCGCTTCAGGTTCAGTAGCAGGATAACAGTGCATCCTTCCTTATGTTATACTTATTGGGTCCAGAATTTTTAAACCCATAACCCTATGACCCTTTCACTCTAGTAACTTTACAAAACTCTTCTACTGGTGATTTATACCAAGAATATCCAACCCCATGACCCTTCTCCACTTTCTTCACCTCAAGGCTCCGATCAAGAGTGCTACCAATAGAAACGTTCTGTCTCAAAGTGTTGACAGTGTTAAGACGACCTAGAAAACAAAAGGCCAAGGTGCCAAGAAATTCTTATGAGCAATTTTCTTCCTTTAAAAGGTAAATATGCTACTAATGACGATTTTAGAAATTTAGAATTTTATTTGGTTAGCATTAGGGATAATTTTTGGGCTATGGATTTTATATTTCATTTTCTCCAAACACAATTGTCTGTTAGAAAAAGCTTTTATATATATTTGCCAGACAAATCAAGATAGTTGTAAACTAGGATTAACTTATAAATTGCTAAAACAAACCGTACCATATCCCACCCCATCCCTTTTAAGCAGTCTCCACCCCCACCCACCCAAAAAAAAAACAAAAAAAAAACCCCACCTTCATTTATTGCATCCCTTATAAAACATGTTTAAGAACCATGTACTTTGTAAATTAAATTATATCGAAATATTAATATCAATGTTTAAAATAACGATAACAGTAACGTAACGTTTTGTCTCTGTTAGATTATATAGCATATAGCGTAACGCATTACGTAAGTTATGCGATTTTCTATTTATTTAATAAAAATAAATATAAAACTATATAAAATAAATTTTATAAATTGAAAATTGAATTACAAAATTCTAAAAGAAAACATAAAAAAATTATATTCCAGTATTAATTCTAAATTTCTAACAAGTTTCACAGTAATTCTCATATTTATCTTCATAAATTAAATTACATTCACACCCATAATTTTAGTCATCATCTAAATAAGAAAATAAGATTTCAAATTTATTTTTAATTATTATCAATATTGTAATTTATATTTTGTAATGCTCAATTAATGTTATTTTTAATTGTTTATTTTAGATTAACTAAGAATTTAATTTAATCAGCAAGTAAGAAATTTCAATAATTGAAAAGGAATTATAACAAAAAAAAATTCAGTAATTAGAGAGGATTTGTAACAAAAAAATTCAGTAATTGGAAAGAAATTATAACAAGTAAATAAGGATGTACAAGTTAACAATGGCACAAGCAATCAAATAAGCAAATAACAAGCTGTCAAGTGAAAAAAAAAAAAAAAAAACTATATCAATTCACTATCAATTAAAATAAATAATCGAAATCAATATAAAAAACTATTTAAAAATTATTGTAAATAACGTAACATAACGTAATTTAACGTGACGTAACGTAAAATAACATAAAAAACGTACTATTATGATGCATTGAGTTATTTTCAATTGTTAAGTATCATTAGCTTTCTGTTAGATTTCATAACGCAACATAACAGGTTTCATAACGCGTTATTTTCAACATTGATTAATATCTCTGTGTGTTATGAAAGTAAAGAAGACTATGAAACATGGACATGGCACACTTACATGTAGAAAACTCTAAGAAATACAAACAAAAACATGTACCTGACGGTTTGCAATAGAAGTGACTGTGCACATAAAAAAAAAGGGAAAGAACTTATTAGTTAATAGGCTATGACCTGAACCCATCTCCATTTCCAGTCTCATACAAGCAGCACCGCATTCACGTGCTTAAAGTTGCCTATATAATGATTCTTTTAGTAAAAATAGCATAAACAATATCTTTGATAGCGAATAACATATAAAGAAAGAATTCAGCCACCATAGAAGTTATCCAACTCTTGACATTCAAAGGCCAATATAACTGATTTTTTTATAAAGGTTATGTACTAATAACTTGGGAGTTAAACAAGAAACTTACAAGGATTGGCATTGAACTGCACTTATTTGTGAAAATCAGGGTAAGATTGTCAAAGAGTATGCTCACACGAGACTGCATGGTGTGCAGTTTTTACGAAAGCAATGTGTAATATCTCACTGTGAACCTGAGCATCAAAAATCAGAGAACAATCACTATAGGAAAGAAACATAGCATATCAGAAAACAAGCCATTTTAATCATCTTAATATGTCACAGTTTAACAAGACAGAAAAATGAATAAAAGCTCGATAGAAAACAAAAGTAAAACACCTGACAGCCCAAAAAAGTATGCCCTCCACCTCATCTCCCCGCCCCGAGAGGCCCAAACACACAAGAAAACCCCCCAAGTAATCCTCCTAGGTCAGAAGGCAGTATCATCCCTCCCATTACTGGCATCTTCTTTCTTAAGAATGTGAAACTCTGCTTCGCATCCAGAATTACAAAATTCCCAATATCCTCAATAGCATACTGAAAACAATAAAGTAATGGTCCCTTAGACTGTGTAGTAAAATAACAACATAAACATAAGAGTTTTTGACTAGGATACTATCAAGAGGATCTAAAACTTGATCAACACATGTTGAAAGTATCCGGTATAGCTTCAAAAATTTTCATCCAACCATATGAATGTAATCCATTACCTCTAAATAGCTAAAATACAAAAAAAAAATTTATATGATTTAAAGAAGTTTTGCCCAGTGATTAAGACATCGAATTATGACACGCTCAAAATGGCACTGTGAAAATATAAACATTGTATGGTCAGAATTCGTGGACTAAACATCTTTAATTTTTTTTTTCCCCTACTTTGGGTATTTAGATATTCTAGATCACATCCAATGGGTTGGAATAAAAATCTCGTTGTCATAACTCATAACCTACACTTTAAACATGAGAGGATCAAATTTCAAATCCCCTTGGTAATATCCTATTCGAATCCAAAAGAAGGGATTTGTTTTGATGGAAAAAAAAAAGAAGAAGGGAGATGATACCACAAAATTCATAATTGTTAAAAGTCTCACATGGACATAGAAGAAGGGAGACGATTTATAATCTCTTGAAAAAATCACGCACACAAAGCCAGATGGTGAATGGTTATGTGCTTTTTAAGTCGGTGATTTTCCAAGGTCTCAATCCATGACTAGTACTTATTCCAATCACATGATTTTGTGTCTTTAGGACATTTAAATATCAAATATCAATTTTAAGTTTTTACTTAATAGGAAATAAGTTAAAATCCTATCATTAGGAGCCTAATCGAACTCCATAACACACGCGCACACAAAGACAATACTTTTTGTTTTATTATGAGATTTTAAGCCCATGATTCCTAAGGTCCTGATCCATGGATAACTCTAATTTAAATCAAATTGTCTTTCATATTGAGATTCAGTGCTCTAAAACTTAGTTTAATTACTCACTTGGTCCGAAAGCGAGTAGGAGTAATCGGAGAACTTGGCGAGTACTGGTTCAGAACTCGAAATATTTTAATATTTCATCATATATGTATACTAAAATTCTCATAGAAAATTATTTATTTCAATTCTAAAATCAAAATATTATGATAATTATAAAACAAGTTTCATATCTTTCCAATATCATTTTAGAGCTATTTATCAAGTAATCAAATTTGTAATTTTTATGAAAAAATCATTCCATCTCTATTTTATCTCTCTACATATCCTATAATTTTCTGATTCTGATTGCAAAAAAAAAAAGCAGAGAAAAAATATTGGATCAATAAAAAAAATGCAGAAAAAAATCAGCAAAATAGATTTCTAATTCAAAAGGAGAATAAATGTTTCTCCCCTTCTATAAATCCTATAATTCATAAAAGATTGCAGAAAAATATTGCAAAAAAAATGTGATATAAATAAAAAAAAAAGATTGCATTTATAAAAAGAACAAAAAAAATTGCAGGAAAAATCTATAAAAAAAAATGAGCGAGCTTTTAACTAATCAAGTCTGAAACTCAGAATCCGAATGAGTACTAGGCCGAATTGGCTGAGTACTCGTTCTATCCGAGTTAACCAATTTCTCACAACTCGACTCATTTTTTGAATGAGTCCAAGTACTCAAATGAGTACTTAGACGAGTAATGTGGGTTTTAAAACACTGTTTAGATTATTAGATATACCATAGGGTATATTCATATGATTGAATATAAGTATAAGTGCAGCTATGGATAATCTAATCAATAGGATTTCAACTCGGATTTTACCTAAAATTTGTAGACACAAAATACGTGTCATACTCCGACACGAATACAAGGTGTACTCAGATTTTACCTACAATTTGTAGACACAATACGTGCCTTACTCCAACACGAATACGAGGTGTCGAACGCAACGACCCTTCGATGACATGTGGTATGACTATTATGCTCCTTTTTGTAAATAAATATATACATTAAACTTAATTAATACAAAACGAGTTGCTCTTAACATATGGAAAAGCTAAAATAGTAAAAGGATCAATAAGACATTTCGTTTTAGTCAAATGGTGATATAACATAAACTAATCTTGTACAAATTTTTATAAGAATAAAAGTGAACACATTTGTAAATATCAAATACACAATACATGTGTCTTAATAACAATGGCCCAATATAAAATATATAAGTTGAGAAATATGAGAGGAAAATATATTTTTACTGAACTCTCAGCACACCTAAACACAATACAAATCATCTATATATAGTAGTAATAAGTACCTCTTAGACTCCCTAATTAATTCAGATACATCCTCTCGCTAGTAACTATTAGACTGAAGCATCACACCCTTCAGAGTTTCAAAGAGCATACAATGAACCTAGTGACTATCACAACCTTTAAAATCTCAAGAGACATACAACGAATCAAAGATTAATTAATACTTGAATAATTAATTTCAACATCATTGGATAATTAATTTCAATATCCTCTCTTAAACTTGATTCATCATTCTATGGTTGCTCCTTAATAGAGAGAATACTTCAAACTATTGTAGCTTCGTATGTATATCGGTGATTTGATCTTGTGACTTCACACATTAAAATGACTCACATCAGGCTTGTAGCCTGTCCAAACTTCTTTAGAAGTAATATCATGAAGAATCTAAGTTTGACTTCGGGTAAGGATGTAGGTGGCATAAACAACTGCTTCGGCCAAAAAAATCTTCTACACTTTTTTGCTATTTAACATGCTTGTGACCATGTTTCAAAATAGTTCAATTCTTTCTTTCAGCAATCCCATTTTGCGGTGGTAAATAAGGAGCTTTATGAAAATGACAAATACCACGCTTTTCAAACTAGGTTTTGAACGCCTCCCAAGCAAACTCTCCACCTTATTCTGATCTGATAGCTTTAAGATAAGAACCACTTTCTTTCCAATATTAGCTTTGGACCTTTTAATCTTTGTAAATATTTCATATTTGTTCTTTAGAAAATACACTAGGTTTTGCGAGAGAAATCATGGTAAAAATAAGAAATTACTTAATCTCACCGAGGAAGTAGGAGTAATCAGTCCGCAAACATATATGTTCACAAGTTGTAAAGACTTTGCTGCATGAAATGAAGCTTCTTCAAGAAATGTGGCTTGGTGGTGCTTTCCAATAAGACATCCTTCATAAAGTTGTTCAGGATGATCAATGAGCGGTAACTCTTTCAACATGTTCTCCTTTGCCAATGACTTGAGACCTCTAAAATTGAGTTGACTTGAACTTTATGAGCCACAGCCATGAGGATCATCAAAGCGAGCCTTCAAACATTTTACATCTTCACCTTGAAGGTTAAGCTTGAACATCCGATTCTTTGACATTTTTGCTTTTGCAATTAGTCTAATCACTAAGAAAAAAAACTATGATCTTTCAAAGAATATCATAGTCATTTCCCAAGAGTTGGCCCATACTCAATATACTGTTTTTCATATTAGACACACAATTCACATCAGAAATAAATTTATCTTTACGACTTTTGAAATAAATGAAAATTTTGCCTCCCTTGCCGCACATGGTTGATGGCTCCGTTATCAAAGTACCATACAACCTCTTTGTCATCATCATTTTTATCAACATAGTTAATCTTCTCCTCAACTTGATTTCGAGGATTTGCAAAATAATCAGGAGTAAGATGACCGTACTTCTTACATTTAAAGCATTGACCTTGTGGTTTCCCTCGACCGCCATCGAATCTTCCTCATCCACAGCCTCTTGTGAATCTCTTATTTCTATTGTCCTCTTCAAAATTGTTGCAACCTCCTCTGTCATATGAGCCTCGTCATTTGTCTCAGCCTCGTCCTCATGCTCCTCCACGGCCACGAGCACTGTAGCCTTCTTTTGAGTCTTCTCGGTCATCCTTTAAGAAAGTTTGCTTCGTAAAACTTTCTACGTCAATTCATGCCTCTAGCTGAATCATTTTCGTGGGCACTCAAAGACCTTGAGAGTTCATTAATTGTCATCTTCTCCAACCTTTTGGCAGGAAAATTAATACTTGGATAATTATTTTTAACATAATTGGATAATTAATTTCAACATCATTGGATAATTAATTTCAACATCATTGAATAATTAATAATTGGCTAAAACATCATTGAAATTAAAACTTGGATAATTAATTTCAACATCAATGGTAATTAATTTCAGCATGTATTGTCCAACACAAAAGGACACACCAATCTTTTGGCTGAGGAAGAGTACTATATATTACATGATTCTATGAAATGGAAACAAGAGGCTAGAGCACCAAGAATCAAAGTCCAACAATATGCATGTAATCTATGACATGTTAAAATAACGTAGGAACAAAAAATTATATGATTTAATAATGTTTAACCCATGGAATAAGACCTTAAAATATTTATGTTTCATTGAACTATTTTAAACAGGTCATTTTCCAAGGTATTGATTATAGGCAAAAGAAATTAAAATATCGAGTGTTTTGCATTTATGCTATTTAGATATCATAATCACATCTACCCAATTAAGTTTTTAAATTTGATATTCTTAGCTTTAATTTCCATTTAATAAGGTCTAAGTTTCAAATACTATTGTTAGTAGCCTACTAGCCTAGTCAAACACAGGTCAGACCATATTAAATGTCCATGATTTTTTTAAAGGCATGAACCCCAAGGCATAGAGATCAAGGTGGCAGTCTGGATTTCCAAGAAAGATCTCATTAGGCATCTACAAGCTGACACACTAACCAACTTAGCTAAAGTTTCCTACTGGCCTCGGTTGATTCGTGTGAGTGCACATGTGCGAGCAGGTGTGATATTGTAATGGGCATCAGATGAATTGGAGGAAAAGTGCTCCAATGGCAGTATTTACTTTTTATTCCACCTTCTCCTACCTCTTCATGAGATCAGGCACCAATATTTAACACTTCGATCATCTTAGGTTGGGCGTAATTGCATATAAAGATAGAAATATTGTAATTTGATGGGAGTATTCCTAAATCCCAAGCAAATATGTACTTGAGCCAATTTTAAAATTTTGTATGAGAATTAGGAGTTCTCACCAAAATTTAATTTTCTTCTATGCAAATGCAGTTACTAAATGCAATTACACCCAATCAAACACGATCTTCATCTCTCAGAGTTCAAATACACCAAAATTACGAGTATATAGTGAGAATTGACCTTCAATCAAGTCGATACAAAATTAATGTTTTTCCAAAAACTTTATTCCCACATATGATGGGCAAATGAACCCTATAACCAATGATTTTTAATATATGCGATATCTAGTTCTAGGTTGATGTGAATGTGTTGGACAAAAGAAGGGATGGAGCTTTTGCCACAGAAGATCATTTGATATATACCCACGTGCGTGGGCACAGCACAGCGTACACACATGCATGCACACGCAAAACACTTGGTTATGTCTACAATAGAATATGATGCCAATTTGTAATGCATAATTCCGCTTATGCAACAAGATGGTGTATAGTAAAATCCCTTGGGACTTTTAAATAACACAGGTGATATATGTCTGGAGTCCATACTTTATAGCACGTATATGTCATGACAATTCAGTGCTTTAAATATCGGCCGATATACCGGTATATCGGTAATTTTGAAGAAACGAGACGATATGGGGAATTTTTTATCGGGTATCGTTTTGGATCGGTATGGGCCGATATATCGGCCACGTGGCGATATATCGGCCGGTATTGATATTATCCAATACCGGCCGGTATTGGATAATATCGGTTATTGGGTTTTGGTTACGGGTTAAACCCGTTAACCCGTTAAAATCCGACCCGTTAAGCAATAAAACGGGTCGAAAGGGAGAAAATTTTTATTTTCTTTCGCGTTTTCTCTCTCTCTTTCTCTCCTTGCGATCCGAGCTCTCTCTCCCCGCGACAAAACCCTAATCCCAAATACCCACAAATCAGCCCTAAATCTTCTCCGATTCTTCTTCTTCCACTCTCTGGCTCTCTCTCTCGTTCTCTCCCCGCGTTCGTCGGCCGATCGAGCCGAACGGAGCGAACCCGAACCCTAATTTCCCAATCCATCAAAAAATCTCTCTCGTTTTCTTTCTATCTTTCTTCTCCGCTCTCCGATAGCTCTTCTCCTACTCTGCGAGTCTTCGAAGAGTGCTCGCCGTTCTCCAGTGGGGCAGTCGCCGCCGGCCAGGTAAGGTTAGTTTGCTTTTTTATATTAATTTGATTTAGAGTTACAAATTTCGTCAATTTCTTTTATAATTGTGCTATTTAGGTTTAATTGATTGCGATTTATGTTAGATTTTTTTTTTTGTGTAATTTGAGGGGAATTGCTAAGTTGACGCCATTGTTGAAAATAACGCGTTATGAAACCCGTTATTACGTAACCTAACGGAATCCCAACGCTACATAACAACTGGAAATAACTCAGTGCACCGTAACAGTACGTTTTTTACGCTATTTTACGTTATATTACATAACGTTACGTTAAATTACGTCATGCTACGTTATTTACAATTATGTTTTTTTAGTAATTCATATATTGTTGTTGATTATTATTTCGATTATTAGCGAATTGCTATAATTTTCTTAATTAATTGTTGGCTTGTTTGATTGCTTTTGGAATTTCTAACTTGATAATTTAAGTTTGTTTCTTTATTCACTTGTTGTATTTCTCGTCCGGTTGCTAAAATATTTTACTTGTTGATTTTATTGAATTTTTAATTAAACTGAAATCAACAATCATAAATAAGATAAATTGAACATTACAAAATATAAATTACAACAATGATAATAATTGGAATCGAAATAAAAAATTGGAATCTTATTTTTTTTATTTAAATGATGATTGGAATTACGGTTGCAGACTTAATATAATTTATGAAGATATATGAAAATTATTGTAAAACTTAATATAACATTTGAATAGATTATGTATTACAAAATAATTTTATATATTTTTTAGATATTTTAAATTTATTTTTCAATTCATTAAAATTATTTTATATGGTTTTATATTTATTTTTATTAAATAAATAGAAAATTGCATAACCTACGTTATACGTTACGCTATTTACGACATAACCTAACAAAGG
Organism: Dracaena cambodiana; assembly: GCA_036321105.1. Classification (NCBI taxonomy): domain Eukaryota; kingdom Viridiplantae; phylum Streptophyta; class Magnoliopsida; order Asparagales; family Asparagaceae; genus Dracaena; species Dracaena cambodiana. The sequence continues at coordinate 45,973,263 of JAYEPQ010000007.1, forward strand.
CAAAACGTTACGTTACCGTTATCGCTATTTTAAACATTGGTTGACGCACTGTTTATTGGCGGGTAGTCTACAGTGAGTAATTGAATCACTGATTCACACTGAATCAGTGATTCGGTTCACTGAATCACACTGAATCAGTGAATCGAATCACTGATTCAGTGTGAATCAGTGATTCAAGAAATAATTTTGTGTGTATGAGTTTCATACTAGTTAAAATTTGTTAATTTGAGTATTTACTATTTATAGATTCACTACTTCTTAGGTTTACTGTTGCAGGTTTATTGTGTATGATTCACTGTTGCAGATTTACTGTTTCATGCAACAGAATCTTGTCATTATTCTAATTGTTGTTGCAGATTTACTGTTTTATGTATGAGTTTCATGCTAGATTTATTGTTGTTGTGCATGTGGACTGTATCCATATATGTTTTTTTGTGGATGTGTTGTTGAAAAAAAAAACAAAATTTGATAAAGAAAATCCACTAGTTAGCATGATGACTTACTAGTTTGCAAAAAATTGAGTTTTCTGTTAATTTTATTCACCAAGCCCCATACCCACCATCTTATTCTTCCTTCGTTTTACTAAACAACAACATCAACTTATTTTTCTTTATTTTATGATTGTATTTCGCTCTGTCTCTGTGCATATGCGAACGTTCTAAACGATATCTGCAAATTCGTAAGTTGAATGTAAATAAGCCAATGTAAGTGCTATAAACTCATTTTATGCGTTTTATTATGTTCTATATAGCCAATTATATAATTATTCTTTAACTGGTATGACACCGATATGACACTCCGGTATTTAGGGTCATATCGCGATATCTCACCCGGTATCCGGTAATCGGTATGTAATTTGGCTGACCGTTACGAGACCGGTATCCGATATTTAGAACACTGTGACAATTAAAGGTGATAATGAAGATCTATGCAAAACAGAATATTCATATACAACTGACAACAAATAAGGATCAACTACCACTTTAGTTCATCCATAATTTAAAAGTTATCCCAAATTTCTGAGGAGATTCAAAAACACGCATCCATGTCGAATTAAGTGCCAATTGCTATAAACAAAATCAAGTAATTACTGAACGCAAACATCTGTGGTTCACGTACATAACCCTCGAATACTGGACATTTTTGAGCTAATTAAATGCCAGATGTAGTATTTTTCCTAGATGAGAAATTTGACACTGGGATAGGGCAAAGCGATCAATCAAAACAATCAGACATTTTCTTCATTTGTCAGCTACAAGGGTGGGCCTATGACTCTGTAGAAAATCTGAATACAGACATGCTTCCCTCTTATATATGTCATTACCTATGATAACCGATACAGGGATGGAAATACAGTAGTGAGACTTCACTAACAAGCCTATGTGAATTAAATTAAGAAACTAAAAGAATGCCACTGTTCCATTACACTATATAAGAATTTATTAAAATTAATGGGGTATCAGACATTGCATGAAAAAGAAACTTCCACCTACGATGGCAAAAGCTATGTAGTCAAAACTTTAAGCCTACACGGTGCATGGATAACTGAAGTTCAATTTCCGGACGTTACAAATATGTATATCAACTTCAACAAAGTAAATCTTCAAGGTAGATGTCCTATCATCGAATTCCAAAGGGAATTTATATCCAAATCTTCTCGGAAGGACCAAGCCATCTTACATATAAATACATGCAGAGTCCATGCCGAACACGTCAACACACAAGTAAGACACCGACACTTCTTGGACGCTACCTAGACACATCCTCCATGGTGTATAATTATGTATTTAGTTTAAGGAACTTGCAAGACACTTTTAGGACACACATCCTACATTTTTGTGCACTTCTATTCACATTAAGAGTTTGACATCTATTTTAGTGGGGAAATACCATCAAAATACTGACCCATACAAAAATATGATTAGTTTAAATATTTCTCAATATAAGAAGTACAATACATTGAGCTATTCAATGAAAAGTTTAAGACCCAAGGCCCATTCCTTTTGCAAAGTTTTATAAGAAAAAATGCAAGATAGGTTAAACTTTTAGCATATATGCATGCCAGTAAGCTATTTGATTAGAAATTTAGAATGCTAGGACCCTTTGAAGCCTAGATACGTCTGTTTTATGCATGTATGAATTCTCTGCTTATATTTGAATAGCCACTTGGGAGTGACCATACACCAACTCTTCAGTTACCAAACAATGCCTGACTTGGCATGAATAGAGGGTAATTTATACAAATATACATAAAAATCAAATCGAACTATGAATGCCAAGTTTATGCACTAAAATTCACTTATCAGATACTGATAACGCCTCTAAATTTATAGAATGTGCCAAAACTTTAGTATGCATCAAAAGGAGTATCTGAAGTGTAACCACCAAGTATCATAGTACTTAAATGAATAACCCAAGTATATAATCATTGTCCTGCCTATTGGAGTATCCATGCTTCATAAGGAACTACTCCCTCCCTTCTTTCTTTCTTCAATCCTATAATCTTCTGTATGTACATATTGTTCTTCCAAAAACCAAGGCTGTTGTGTGTCTGGTAAAAATTATCACAACTAATATACAACTAAAATACTAGTAAAAAATATCACAGCCGATACAACAAAACAACAAGCTAGCTACAGCAAAGAAAAAGTCTTTAAGTTCATAAGAATAATGACTTATAATGACAAGTTGTTTTGATTAATGTACCAAAATCATATATCCATCAACCACATATACATAGATGGGTACATACATACAATGCACGCATAAATATGACATATTTGTGTGTATAATTTGTATATCAATTTTCTAGATTGTTGATCTTGAAACATAAAAACATAGCTCTACTGGACATGCTATAGAACACAAGTAATCTTAGAAATAAGTCACCTCCCAAAGCCTTTTTCTTTTCACATTTCAACTTTAGACCATGATTAGCAGTGTGTATCCTCAGTTACAGAGTCACCTCAGCTGCCCATATCCTAGTAGTTTGGACCGAAGGTTTTAAACTACAAATCTTCCTAGCACATTTAGTAATGTTCTCCCTCCCTTTCTGTATATGTATACTAGTACAGAGAGGAAAAAGAAAAAATCTGTCAAGTAGTACCTATTAATCAGAGAATTACCTCGATACTTTACATTTGCAGAAAGGCAACAACTGGCGATGGAAGGACAAAATAACTAAAGAAAAATGTCCAGCACTTCTTTAGTCCACTACCTATAATAAATGAAAACCCATTATGTATTATCTCTCCAACGTTGCATAGGCAAATTCATTCAAAGGCTATCAAAATTCTTTTTAACAATTCAAATGCAAACATGTATAAGGAATGGTTTACTCAGATCAGGATAAAAAATAAGTTATAAACAGGAATGGTATTGCATTTAACTCAAAGAAGTACAAAGTCACTGAGACATTGCTTATGGTGCAAAGTACTTTGGGATTACATTTAGCAGTGATTAGTCTGCTAGATGTGGTTGTCAAGACAAAAGTTACAATGTACAACTGCCAAAAGACTAAGCCAGATCTCATCACCACCTTTAATGAAAACTGTACATTTGTAAGTCATCCAGAAGCATAAGACCCCCATCCACTTAAAGTCCAAATTCTTCAACTTCCGCAACCTAAATCCCTGAAATAAGACAAGAAACAGAAAGGATTTTCAAGAGTCTAATTTGAAACCTTACATACAATCTACAGGTAAAAACGTAATGACGTATTAAAAACTAGTTTCAGTAACAAAAAGCATAGGGCATAGTCTTACCATAGCTTCAAGCATGATATTTACGAAATAACTTTACGATGGCCTCCAACAATTAAGAGCAGGACCATCAGGCCTACATGGTACCTGTTGAGGATAACCTTGGCCTGGAGAAGCAGCAGAAGAATAGGAAAATCTATCACAGTCTCATAATAACTAAGAATAAGAAGATATAAAACTGAAAACTCTTATACCAGGAGCCGAAGCTCTAGATCCCATAGGAGCATGCAATGAATGCTGAAAAGCCATTGAGTGAGAGGATTGCCTATCCATATTTGACCTTAGCATTCCTGCCAACAAAATGCATCCATCACACCAGCAATTGGCCAACTTCAGGTAAAGCTTCAAATTACTATAAACATTTCCCTTTTCTACCATGGTAAATTGGTTAGCTTCAAACTACTACGAATTTCTCCCTTTCCCATCATGTTAAATTGGTAGGAATAACAAAGATTATGCAAAGCAGGTAGAAGGAAAAGCCAACTAATAGAAAAACCATGACATACATAATGCTAAACTTTGCAAGATTGGTTGCAAAGAACATTTCCATGCCCAGTTACAAAGGTTCAAATATATGGCACTTTGGGCAATGGTATGACTTTACTTCGTGATCATATAAAATAACATACCCTCCTGCAGAAATGATGAATGTCCTCTTCCTCCAGGTAACCATGTATTATGTTGATTATCTAGACCAACTTCAGAAGAATGAATTCTCCTCGGTTCATCAGAAGCATACTGCATGTGTCCATTAGGAAGAGATGGTAGGCTGTAAGGATTGTATGGCTGCTGCAAATTCTGCTGAACCCTAGGTTTCGCATATGAAAAATGATTTGCAGGTGGTTCTGCAGTTGCGAGTGGATGATTCAGAGGTGCCTGCACAGGCGGATGGAGATGGTAAGGTCCCTGATGGAAAGATCCACTGCCTTGTTGAAATTGATGACTGGAATTGGAAGCTTGAGGAGTTGAATATAGATCATTGTTTCCGTATTCAAATGGCCTCATGGAAGTAAATCCAGGTATAGGTTGTGGGTTGCAGTTTCCAGTTCTCACAAAGTTGGCCTGCTGCTGATACACCATTTCACCCTTAACAGTAGCAGCACCATGTGCCTGGAAGCTGGCATTCCCACTAATCTGGCTCTGCTGGTTGTCCTGTAAACAAGACAAAAGTCACAAAACATGATATTCACTAGATTAATAGAAACCAACTAATAGGACTTACACTTTGGCTCCTGCAGTAATCATGTGCAGGAGGAAGATATAATGAAGGTGGTGGGGAAGAAGGTGGTAAAGGTGGATTTGGGAGAGGGGGAAAAGGCAGTAGTGCTGGAGGAGGTGGAAGTCGCGGTAGAGGTGGGGGAGGTGGTGGTGGTGGTGATGGTGATGATGATGGTGGAGGTGGAGGTAGAGGTGGAGGTGGTGAAAAAGGCAATGGAGGCAGTGGTGGTGGAGAATCTAAAGGTAGCGGTGGAGGATCCAATTGCAATGGAGGAAACTCAGTGAGGTTGCTTGAGTTCAACACCAAAGCTCCACCAAGATCTTGACGCTGACCATCCAATTTGAGGGAATTATTTCCCTCTACTACTTTCTCTTCTTTTGAAGTTGCAGAGACATCTTCCGTTTTTAGTTCACCATCCACATACTTTAACACAAGGTGGCGTTTGTCATTTGGAGTTAAAGTACACATCTCTGGCTCTTCAAGAGCATCGCCAGCTTCAACTTGCAATTGATTCCCCTTCTCCATGCATAGATCATTGGAAAGGTCATCCTCATCTTCAAAAACACGAGAAGGGAACAGTCCTGGAAGTTGAAAATTTGTATTGCTGCAAAAACAGACAAATATATTAAAATGGTACCAAAAAAACTAAAACCACACAAAATTTGTAGGAAAAGCTCAATTTAAGGAGGAAATGTAATAATGAATTAAAAATGTGTAGAAATTGCTGTTAGGAAAAAGGAAAAAAATAAAAAACATTATCAACTACATAAAGACAAGAAATCTCCAGAAAAAAGCATTGACCATATTTATACAACTTGTTCAAACTGGAGTTGAGCCCTCTAAAAATTGAAGTAGAAGGTTTAAAACAAGGAATATTCAAGTAAGAGAGGAGTTCCCCAAAACAAAACATCAGGACAATAGGTAGACAAAATAATATCATCCAGTAGTACAACCTCATAATACATTTACTTAGTGGGGAGGAACTATTACGGCTGTAAGATAGCATGAATATGAAGTAGTTCCTCAACCAAAAGAAAACTTTTGAACTTAATGGCTTGAAAAAAAATGCAACTTAGCCTCTCTTTTATAGTCTAAGCACTAAATGAATTCACATGGCTGAGAAGTTGAACGACCGACTACATGGTCAAACAAGCTCAAACTGTATAATTGTTTTGAAGGTTTTCCTACCTGAATTGGGTTAAACCAGTAGAATCTCTTGCCCATAGTTGCTTAAGCATGGAATTTAGCAAAAACATTGAGATTTCGTTTCAGCTTGACAGCAAGACAAACATGTACTAATCTATCCATGCAATCCACTGATTTTAGAGTTATGATCAGATTCAAAGTTACCTGCAGACTTACAAACAATCTGGCCAAGAATATATTTTACAATTTCAGATAATCCTTCGGTCTAATGAAATGGTTGTTTTCTGGCATGAAGATTTACAAACACAAATCCTCTGCGGAAATCTGAGACTAATCCACCATTAAAGACTCTCATTCAAATATGAAACAGAGAACATAAGGTATAGATAGAGAAGTGGACTCAATATAGAAGTTCATACATAAAGTAAATACCAACGCATTGAAGGATCCTTTAAATCGAAAACCCGAATAGGAAGCATCAGAGTGATGACAGACAACCCACAGCCTTCCTAAGCAGAGTTGCTGTATTGCACTAATGCGCAGTAGAATAGGATGCTAGAAACCCACAGCTCCACAAAAATAAAAGGTTAAAAGGATGCAAACATAACAGATGAAGTAAATAAACTTCTAGTTAGGCATATTAAAAAATAAATAATCAGCATAGGGGAATCCAAAGTACAATCCATCACTGAAGAGTTGGTCATGGAACAACATAAATTTGAACAATCAGGGAGTGCACAGATTTGCAAGAGGCGAAATATGGGCTAGACCAATATAATGGGCAAAAAACAAAAGAGTCAGTATGACAATTTAATGATTCTGTTTGAGAGCTGGTGGCATAAAGGATAAGAATTATAGTATGTTTATGTGACAACAGACTACACCAACCTAGTTGGATTTCCATTTCATTCACAGACTACACCAACCTAGCTGGATTTCCATTTCATTCATGTGTATATTCATGTGATACATATGTAATGCAAAACTAATACATCAAGAATCTCATAATTTATTTTCTAGGTTATTCAAAGTTAGGTTTTTCAAAATTTTCATTCAAAGGCCCTAAACATCTTGGAAATCACGATTCAGTACCAACATCCAGAGAGAAAATTGTATCTAAAGAAGGAGGGGGGAAACCAACAATGTTGTACAAGAATTATTTTAGTATCAGTGACCCATTGTTTATTGCATAAGCAAGCATAATCAGAGGAAAATATACAAATAGCCATCTATTACAGTTACCTTCCATACTCATCTACAAGCATGTCTTCCATCTCTCTTATGGGATCATCAACAGAACGCTCAGCTCGTGATGGGCGCCTTAGCAAAAATCCAGCACTCATGTCGTCATTTGGAACAACAATGTCATTCATATAACGACGAAGAAGAGATTCGGGAAGAATCTTCCTATCAAGCCATAAACCCAGTACCTGAAAAGCCAGTTTAGTTCTCTATCAGGATGAAGGAAACTTTATCACAGTAGGACATGCAAACTGCATATTACCTTAAGGCACTGACGACGATTTTCCTGAGCACCAGCCCCAGGTGGAGCAGCAGCACCCAGAAGACGTGGTAAAGCTGCTTGTACAGTAGGAATATACGAGGCCCCAGCAATGCCTAAAAATTTTCAAGTGCAAATAACATATGGCAAAAGGAATCAGAAAAGTGCTGATCGTTTATTCTTGATAAGTTAGCTCATCAATAATCTTAGACGATATTGCTTACTACATCAATAGTCTAACATTATAGAACCAAATATACAAAATAAAACAGAATATCTCACCCAACTAAATTTCACATTACAAGTGAATACCAACATTTTTCATATTCCATTCAAATGGACCAAAAAGAAAAAACATCACATATACGGATTTGATGGAAATTCTTATTGCTAAATTAAAAGCATGGAAAAAACTTAGCATATTTCAATGGGAAGTTAAGTTTTCAAAGATAAACATAGCTACCTTTCTGGCCATGAGAACATTGGGTGATTGAGTCAACAAGAAAAAAGAGGTCAATCCTACGATGAAGGCTAGGTTCCATCTCCAACTTCCGAATGAGAAGTTCTACAACCTGAGATAATAAAAAATCCATTAGACAACTTCTTGTAAGATATCAAAAATCAAGGGGAAGAGAATAACAATAGAGAAGGGAGAAATACAAGGCTTCACTTTGCAATCACTTATTAGTGCAAAACTGGTAACTAGTCTAACAAACAATAAATTGTTCAAGGTTTTAGATAAAACAAGTTTCAATTTTTCGAAGACCACAAAAATTTTATTTAAATTTCTCTTAACTAAGAAAATCTTATACTAAAAAAAGACACATACATCCCACACGTTAAATAGTCAACGCTAATCACCACAATCAAAAGGAGCAAACAAAACATTTTAAATCCAAACACACTAATTGGAAAGTTATTATCAACAGATATTTGAAGGCACAAATCTGAAAAAAAGGCAAACAATGATAAGAACAACAAGAACCAGGAGAGAAAATAGGCAAATGATACAGACCAGGGCAGCTTGCAAGTAGATTGCAGGAGTGTGTGTTCGTATGTGTGTGTGTGTGTGTGTGTGTGTGTGAGAGAGAGAGAGAGAGAGAGTAAGCAAATGATACAAACAGGAGGCTTGTGTGTGTCCATGCACACGTGCAAGAGATTAAATTTTTACTCACCTCACCAGCAATACCATATTTGGCGCAATTAAGGGCGAGACGGGTTGCACGTCCAATACTATCCTTTGTCCGTGAAAGTGTCTCCAACATACCTTCCAAAGCATCACGAGCAATAGAAGCCTCAGTGCCACCACTTAAAGAACCCCCGGGTTGCCGGTACACAGGACTCTTGTGCTCATACTCTTCATGGTTTGTTTGATTTAATGGTAACTGCCGGGCATGCACAGATGGAGAACCAAATGGTTTAGAAGGATAAAACACTTTCGTATCTTTCTGAAAAGAAGTTTCTGCTGATATAGGATAGACAGATGAAACAGGACTTGGACTCTTTCCATTAATCAAAGGCGAGGCAACTTTAGGCGCAGCATTGTCATGCGGCTGGCTCAGGGAGCGTGCCTTTTTTCTCTTCTCTTGAGCAGCTTCAATAAGATGTTTCAGTGACTTATCAGAATTTACAAACTTGGAACCAACTGATATATTTGCTGCTTTGTCTCTTTTTGCAGCATCAAATCTGCAATTAAACATATCAGATAGCATGTCATGATTAGAATATTTGGTATGCATTACTACTTTTTGGGGCATGTAAATGGGCTTGCTATTTAAGGAGTTCTAAAGATAAAGGCCCACCTCTAATTTTCTTCTAAAGAGTGACACGACATAGAGCAGATAACCCTTCTCACAGTATATTGTGTGTGTGCATAGGAGATAACAAAAGATGCATGCAAGCATAGAATAGTTTTAAATTTTACCTTTCTATTAATGAAGCATCCTTCTCCAAGTTTGGCTCCGCTGAAAAATTGATATTAGACCTGTTTTCTGTGATGGCACCAATAGCTGTATTAGATTTAGGATCTGCATTCACTTTTACTGGGGTGGAAGATGGCCTATTCTTTATTGTAGTCTCCTGGTTATGTGTACGGCTTAAACTCGCTGAAACATGAATTGATGGTCTGGGAGAGCTGCCACAAACCTTCTTTGATGATGCACTACCTGAAGATTTCACTTGGGGCTTAATGGATTTATGATCCGTAATCTGGATCTTGGGTGAGATAACAGGTGCTCTGTCCTCACTAGAAGAAGACTTTTGACATTCTAGCCTCATAGGACTACGAGATGCTTGAAACCCTGATTCAGTTTCTAATTTTATCTCATTTTTCTCAGAAGGATTAGGAGGTGAAGAACCACCACCAATTTTAAGAGAATCAGTTGAAGATATTTCCTCTCCTTTAGAATGCAGATTTTCAGTTGAAGTATTGTTTGTAATGGATGCAGCAGTAACCTCACCATTCACATGCGTAGAAATCAAAATGCTAGTCGACTGTCGGTGCACTGGAGTTCTACGAACTTCCTCACTGTCGTCGTCATCAAGTAGAAATGCTCTTCTTCTCGACCGCACATATGTTGATGTAGATGTACTTTTTCCTGTGGTATGTATAGAACTCTTGCGCGCAGAAACAGATGATGATTCTGATAACCAGCTGTTTCTTTTTGATGGAGTATGCAGAACTTCTTTGATCACTACATGTTTCCTGTGCAGCGTTTCTAAATTAGATGCCATGTGAACTTCATCTTGCCAGGAGAATATTGACTGTTTACTTTTGTGAACCTTGTCTCCTTTAGCTTTGCCCATAAAATGTGAGGAATCACTGTTTTTTGAGCCCTCATCTCTGCGTTTTGGTCGTTTAGAGGGTCGGGAATCGTCAATATCAGCCCACTTCTGTTTTTTACTGCTGAGTATGGACTTTTTCGCCTGAAGTTGAGAAAATGATGACCCTTCATTGACCTGTATCTTCAAGTTATCTGCTTTAACACCTTTCTGAATTTTCTGCAATGGATCTTTTTCAGATGGCGGTTTCTTAGATTTTTTCAAGCTATGGGATCTCTTTTCACTGTCACTTTCATTATCAAGTCTTGGAGAGCTTTCGGCTGATCCTGAGAGACCACCCCCTTCTCTAAGCTTTTCGCTCTCTTTTGTAACAAAATTTCTTGTTTTCTTGTGCACTGCATGATTTCTCTTCACTTTTGAGCGAACATCAGCATTAACTTTAGGTTCAGCCACCATAGCTTTACCAGTACCTGTCACCTTATGCACATTAACTGCATTATCTAGGTGTGCTGACACATTTTCTGTAGTTTCCTTCTCAATATCAGCAACTAGACTGGTACGTGATCCAGAATTACTGCCGTCCTGACTCTCACAAGCAGCAGATTTGCTCAGAAGAGTTCCTTTATTTTCAGTTTCTGAAAATGTGTCTGCACCAGCTTTTCCATCATCATTTACATGAGGGCTAGCAGAACAATCTTCCTTAGCTGAAGGAGCACCATATGATGATATGGGAACCAGATTTTTACCTTCCTTGTGCAAATTACCACCACTATCTGATATCTTTTTCCTTTTCTCAGTTGAAAGATCTACAGGATCATTACCACCAGAAGACTGCATAGCGGAGTCAATCCCGTCCCTACTCCTTGAACATTGCTCCAGCTGTTGCCCCTCACTCTTAAAAGAATCCTTCTCAAGCTTCCCCACCTCATCTTCAAAACAAGGAGATTCCTGACATGCTTGATTGTTGCTATCCTCCAGGCCATCAGTTGAAGAAGGGACAGGTTCAACTGGAGAGCTTTCAACTTCTTCTCCAGGGCCAGCAGAATTCTTCTGTTGCATTTCATTGAATGCCTCACAGATCTGGTCCACAGCTTGAGTAAAATATTTTACACTTTTGCTTTTACTCTGACACCGTGCTAACAATTTGTTCTTTGATTCATTAGTAAATTCTTGAATATCAGCAGGTGCAACAAAAGCACTGCAAGCAGCAAATACAAGGGAAAATCAAAAGAAACTCAAAACACACATCATGCATCAGGAGGCATATCCATAACAATTATCCAGAACAAATAAAACTGCAAAAGTTAATACTGAAGAAATCCAAGATCAATACAGAGAATCATACAAGTCACTAAATGGATTAATATCTGAAAAACTATAGTACAGGAACCTATGTGTATATACCTCAGAAATCACTGTGTCCAGTTATCATACATCAAGCAGACTAAAGTTTTGCAGCCATTTAATCAACATTCTCTTGGAAACACGCAGGCTAACAAGGACAAGGATAAAATGTAAAAGGAGGCAGATTCTGTAGGATAACATTGCTTCATTATGCGTATGTCGTCTCCTTCCCCTTTAAAGAATGGTAGCCCCACATATTAAGAATGCGAAGAGTTGGTTGCATACTTCCTGTGATCTACTTCCTATTGATAAATACAATCTATGATTACAACAACAACAACAACTAAACCTTTTATCCCAAGTATTTAAATACAATCTATGATTGTTCCTAAGAAAATGCCTTGACTGCCTTTGATGAGAATTTGATGTGCTCAGCACAAGCATTTTTGTGTGCATGGTTCAGCATCTCAAAGATGCCAATTTCTGCTCATGATCTTAAAAGTCCACCACTGTGAGGTACACTTTGTTGGCACTCTTATTCTCAGCAAAGTGCATTGATCAAGGCAATGCTTATATTTGTACCCAGTCCCCACAAGTAAGAAACCCTGGGTGTCAGCCAATCATCTAATTCAAAATTTTACTGTAAAGAATATTTTTAAACTTCAAATACCTCACACAATAAAATAAAATAAAATAAAAGGACTAATTTCTTGTAAAGTTGTAGAACTACTGCTAAGGATTTAAAAAAAAAAAAAAAACATCAAGATCTAGCACAAAAGATCTAACAAATTTCAAGTTCATTGGGTCAAATTTTAGCTGAGAGTACAAAGCCATAACCCTTGATCAATGGAATTAGCCAAAATTACACACATAAAGTTCATGGTTAATGAAGCCACACACCCACATATGTATAATATAAGTTCCAACTATTGCCATTAGGTGGCAGGAAATAAAACCCCAAAGACATCAAACCCCCATCTCACGCCAAAACACAGAACTAAAGTCCAATTTTGGTCACTAGGTGGCAGGAAAGATGGAAATTCCTCAAATAAAACCACACAAAACTCGAACTCCTTCACATGCATTTGAGACCACGAAAGAAATAACTAGCTCTACCAAGCACACACACTCTCAAACGCAAAGGAAATGACTCGCTCTAAAGGACACACACATAAAATCCCGAAAGCACCCCCACCCCCACCCCCCAAAAACTCCCAACCCACAACACAACACTCCCACACACATAACTAGCTCTTCAAAGTATCTCTCTCAATTCGAAGATCTAGGATTTGAAAAGTAGCTTTGATAGAAACAATCACACATACACACACACACAGATCGGGAGGTCTGCAAGTCAGTTCATCAACGCAGGACCCCACCACTGCCTCTCTTGTCATCACAATGAATAAGATTTCTGATTTTGTTGGGCAAGCAAGCAAAGGTTGATATACGACTAGCCCATGCATATAAATTTAAACTTTCCAGTGTGCAATCTGAGAACATGATTGACTAGGTGGAAACTAAAGTTTGAAAAGGATAGTCTAGAAACTCAACCAATTGACTTCAGAGTTCAGATTACCATCTAAAATGAATTAAGTTCATGGTATTTAAATTACACAGACTTGACTGTGTTGGCTTCAAAAGTTTTACCTTAAACAAAAAAAAATATATAGGTTCTATTCCTTTATTTGCTTATACAGCATTGTATTCAATCATTTGCTCACTTGTATAACATGCAACGAATGCTTGCTTATCTATTTAACATAAAACAACCTACAAATTTTGCATATACACCCTTTCATATACATGGTTTTGCACCTATAGCCTTTCAGATATGTTGTTTTGCCTATTATCAACGTAGAATTCAAATTCAATATAGTTCATATGTTTTTTCCCCAGATTTAAAGTCATATGATAGTTCATATACTTTATCCCCATTTCCGCCTCTTCCATTTCTCTCTTATCAGGTTTACTGAATCATGGGAGAAGTTCAGATAGGTTCTCACCAAAACATAAATGAATGAACGACATAGATCAGACTCTAAGAAAAACTTAATTAAATTTTGATTAATAGACAGAAATGACTAAAACAAAATTTCTATAGAAGTCTTGTACTTGCCTCTTTGGAAACTGATATGAAATAGCTGAAACCGGTGTTTCATCCGTATCCTTTTTCCTTGATCACTACTCACTCAGGATGCAAATAACTAATTCTGAAGCAACTATACCAGCCATCTTGTTCCAAGCATCATTTTTTTATACTTCTGAACATAACCAAAAAAATGAAGAGACCCTATACCAACCCAAATATATAATGTTCCTACATATGAAGTGAAGGCCATAGCAAGTAATAATATTGAGAAATTCAGCACACTGCATGACAATCTTAGGATGAGAAGAAAAAGCAGTGCTTCATTTTTTACTAAATCTATTTTCTCTGCTTTCATCGTTGGGTATGTCTTCATCATTTCTTCCTTTCACTTTCTCCCCCAGCTCAAGTCCATTGTTAAAGGACAATTTAGTGAACATCAAATGCAACAACTCTTAATATTTCTCAGTTAGGAGCGGAATGACATTACATATTCTCTTCACATTTGATCATTAAGAGTAAAACCTGCAAGTATTAAGGTCCTTTTTTGGTTTCACAAAATGATTCATTACAGAAATACTTTCTTGTCATGGAGAGATTAATCAGAACACCACTTACGGTTGCTAAGCAGAATTCATTTATCCAATTGCAGAGAATTTTTAAACATTGTCCATTAGTACTAAAATTTTCATAACAAAGGATCCACCTAATCAATCATTTAATAAGTCCTTTTAGTAGAATAACTCCCCGGTTGAATTTAATGTATAACTTGTTTGAAGTTTCCCCATTTTTCCCAAGAAAAAATTCAAAATGATCTATAATAGAAATGCTTATGATGAAGATATTAATCAAAAGACTCTTGAGGGTCACTATGCAGCATTTGATTATGCTATGAATTTTTAAACACTATCCATTAGTACCGAAATCTCCAGTTTCATAATTAAAGATCCTCCTTACCTTTCACTCAAAACATAGCTCTTTTAGCTGAAATATGCCCCCTATTATATTTAATATGTAACTTATTCCCCCTTTCTCTCAAGAAAAAGTTTTAAAATCTTCCATATTTTTTAAGGCCTGGAACTTTAGTCCTAAATAGAACTGCTTCTGGAAACCTTTTTTTATTCAACCTTCTTATTCATTAATCATGGACGTATTCCACCCTTTGTCCACTTCTGATTATTATTCGTTGCTTTAATCCTATTGAGTCACCTTCCTCTCCTACCAATCAGTTTCTCTCGCCACAGAACAATTCACTAAGAGTAAATAACTGGAACATGAGGAACCCTACTGATCAACAAACATTAGGTTAGAGACAAATGAAGCATCGTATGGCATAATTTCTGTAATTTGCTTATATCTGAAATGATTATCCATATTTTTATGTAATTATACTTGTTCTTGCTGCTAACTTCAGCCATCACTCTGATGTTGAAGTTTACCAGGCCACTTTGAAAATTCCAGGAGGAAGAATACCTACTCAACTGGTCAACTAAAAATCCGATAATGTATAATAAGGTACATGCAATGTACGGCATTCATGCAGATGATAGAACTCAACATAAAGCAAAGAAGGAAAGAAAAGAAACAAGAAAAAAATATGGAAACTTCACACTTACATCTCAGCAGTCCCAAAGAACAAAACAAAATATTTTCGAGGATCAGGTGCACGATCCCAATCTTCCGGCCTGCTTATCTGAACAAGATAATTTCACCATTGAATTACTCTTACAACATATAAGGAATGAAAAAAAAAAATTTACTTCAGTAAAGAAAAGATAAGCAATGAAAGGTTTAGAAGGCAAAAATAATAATAATAATAATAATAATAATAATAATAATAAACCTTGGAAAGAAGGAGAAAAGCAATTCCAAGGCAACAAAGTAACGGATCAAGCAGGAAAATTGCTTTTAACTCTTGATAGCTCTGATACTAGAACTAAAACACTATAAACCAGAAAACAAACTAATGTTGTGCTTATAAATCGTAGGACTCACAGCCACTTCCTAACTTTTATTATCAAGTAACAATACAAATGTAGAAAGCAAATAAAAACCGATAGATAGTGTTTCTGCAAAAAAAAGAAGGAAAGAGAAGTTCATCTTGAGTAATAATGTTAAAAAGATAGAATATAAATTTATGTTCTTGATAAATCTAGACTTTACTGAGAAGCATGAGTTGGAGCCTTTGGCTGTAATGTTTCCCAATATTTGGAGAATCTTTAACTTGTTTACCAAAAAAATTAAACCATATGGGTAAAACTACGGGGCAGTAATTCAATATATGATGATTTTACCTTTCCATGAAGTAAATTCCTTGAAAATTCTTTATGATTGCTTTGAATCAAGATAATCAATGTGGTGTCTGATTTTATAATGGATTGCAAAAGAAGAAGTTTCATGTTTAAGAAATTTTTAGTTAATGCTTAGAATATCTTACACCAAAATGCATGTAACTAATCTAGAAGAATAATTGGTGAAACTGCATCCAAATATAGAATTAAGAACCAGCGACAAAATAAAACTATGACTACCTTGAATTCAATGCTCCTTAAGCAACATAGCAAGGACCCAAGTCTCTCACTCTCCCTCTCTCTCTCTCTCTCTCTCTCTCACACACACACAAATCCCACACCCGCAACCACACCCACACGCACACGCCTGCACAGACATGCAAATGTGCACCACGACACACATATGCGAAGAAATATATCACCATTCATCTTTAGACCTTTTTCTTTCTTTTATCCACTAGGTGAATTCCAACTCGCACATTTATATTAGTTTTCCCAACAACTACGTGTTGATATTAGTCCTCACAAGGTGAGGTCCACCTAATATAAGTCTTGTGACCATTCATGTTCAAATCCCACACTCAACCATAGTTAAAAGTTCAGCTGCAATTGTTCTAACTATTCCTCACTTGATGAAAATAAGTAAACCCCACCACCCCTAATCCTTCATCCTAATTAAGGATAATCCCTCTCCAAAATGAACAAACCAAATATTTCTTTCTGTCCAAACTAGCCTTCGTTTTACCACACTAAACCAGAGATAAAGCTTGATAGCAAAGCTTTGGACGACAACAGCAAAGGCTCAAGCGAAAATGGCAATAACCACTAACATCTCGGCTATATCAACAAAATTCTCAACAAAATGAGGCAAGAAGTTAACAGTTGAGGAGAGGAAAGTTTTTTGGAAGTTTAAGGCACACCAATTTGATGATTAAATACCTTCTAATGAAATTTTCTTAGGATTTATTCTGCTTTAGTTCACTGTTGAGAAGAGGAAACTTTTTTTTTATGAAGTTCCAAGGCACACCAGTTTGATAATTAAATACCTTATAATGAAATTTTCTTAGGATTTATTCTCCGTTAGCATAATAAATTATTTTTCTTCCTATAAGAGTACCCAAACTACTAAGAAAACATGCCCAGAAAACAGGCAAACAAGAAACGTTTATAGCATTTACTAATGAAATTAGTCGTGGCTACAGAAACTACTGCATAAAAACTGCTGCTAATAGGACAGGCAAAGATGTTAATTAAGAGGAGAAGAGAAAAATCGATCTGTACTATCAGTTAGAGATAGAAGAGGAAACAGGATTAACCAGTTGAGGAAGATTGGAGACAAGGAAATTTGGCCCAGATTCCAGAATTCAGAGATTTTAGTTTTAACAGAATACCCTCACACTACCCTCATATCAAGAACCATCGTCACCTAAGCAACCTTAATTACTGGGCCACAAATTGTGGGGGTCAAGAAACCAACAAGTGAATAAGTTATTAGTTAAGAACCTACAACCTGAAAACCTTATTAAGTATTTAAATAAGAATCAGCTCTATTATAGCATAAGAGCATAAGAGGCCCTTCATGTGCTGGGCGCGCTGTACCTCTCACGATGGACCCCACTACCTCCCTTCAAAGTATTAGACTACAATATCTAACATATTTTTTTATTAAAAACTATTCTGTATTTTTTCAGATTAAACCTTCAAAATAAATAAAATTGCAAAATAATATGACAAGAATTTTTCATATATGCTAGATGCACTGTGGCCTTTCCGAAACATATTTTATATTACTATGGACTCCACATAACTGAAGAAACCCAGTTGTTCATGCAGAACGTAGGTTGGGCCCAGCACAGTTTTTATACAAAACACCATCCTGTATTGTTATGTATAATATATATGGATCTTTACACAAACACCCATTTAAAAATAACTCTGCAGAGAACCTCAAAAATGTTATAGGTTGCAAAAATTATTAGTGTTAGCTTCACATCTAAGTTGACTTAAAGGAAACTTTTACAAGCAAACTCTGCACAATACTAATTTTCCAAATTAGGTTCCAAACAAAACGAAAGCAGCTTAGTCCAGCTAGCGAGAACCCATGGTCATAAGAAAACAGTTTCCAGGTTTTATTTTCCACAATGTCTATTTGGTAGTAATTAATCAGGCTACGGTTTTTCATAAATAGAATTCTCAATACACTTTTTGCCAACTAAGCATAACTCATGCACAGCATATCCATTTCATTCCTTCTTTGATGGTTACGAATTGAATTCATCATCACCAGTGCGAGAAGGTTGAGATAAATTTGCAAATAACAAAGAAGTATATTGCAAAACAGCTTGAGATCACAACATAAGAAAGAGAAAGGCTAATAAATGTAGAGTTCTATCCTTAAAACCATTTGCTATCAGTTTTATTTGCCACTACAAAAAGGTATTCAAAATATGAGTCCTGTAGAAATATATAATTATATGTATTGCAAGCACATGCTATGAAATTTGTATGTCATAATTCAATACCCATTAAGTATATTTAATACGCACGTCTATAAATAGTCGTCATAGAACAAGAAAGGAAATCATCAAATGATTGGTTACTAAATCTAATATAGCTTTCATAAACTAATTTATGCTATTTTCACTTGAATAATGTGTGTCCACTTCTATGTGCAAGTGGTGGAACACATCATAAACTATATTTAAATAAAAAAATATCATAATTAATTACCCATTTAACTATACTTATTATGCATGACAGCAAATAATCCTGTCATCAAACAAGACAGGAAATCATCACAATGATTGGTTACTAAACGTCATTTAGCTTTCATAAACAAACTTATGCTATTTTCCATAAATAATGTATAAACTCTGCTATGTTTAAGTGGTGAAACATATCATAAATTTCGGAACAGAAGGAGACAAATAATAGCTTTAAGCACCATGCACCAAAGATCAAGTAATGATGTCCCCCTACGAGTAACAAGGTACAGCTATGTAAAATTACAAGAAAGGCTGAGGATATAGCTCCCCATTGATGCCTACAAGGAGCAGCAAAAATCAAGATTTTCATTGCTTAGGATCAATAATTCTTTGTGATGGCTAGGTTCAAGAGTTGTTCACAGAATCAAAGTATGATAGTGGAAAGAAGAAGTGGTTGTAAAGTATACAAACCTCCCACATTGACAGTACAGTTCTGTAATAACCCTTCATCTTTTATAGCTACAAAAAAATAAATAAAAATAAACAAATAATAAATATAACATTTCATTTTTTTTCTATAACTCTTACACCTTTCATTTTCTTTAACCTCCTAAACCTTTCATCTTCTCCAACCTCCAAACTCTTCATTTTCTCCATTATTTCAATAATGAAACTCCCATCTTTAATTCTCAAAATTAAACTCCCTAATTAAACTAAAACCTTTCATATTCTAAACCCTTCAAAATTAATCTAAAACCTTTCAAATTCCATAACCCCTCAAACTCTTGAAATTCCATAACACCTCAAACCCTTTAAATTCTATAACTCCCAAAACCCTCACATTCTATGACTCTTAAATCCAACACTATATAAACCTAACATCTTTTCTAAATTCAATCTACACTCATTCTCTAAAATTTCTCTCTTCCTCTCATCACGCCGAAGGAGCCGCCACCACCACCGTCGGAGCCATCACTTTGCCCGAGATGAACGCATTTCTCCTATCTTTCCACATCTTGAATTATCACCGTTTTGTCAAAAAGTTAGTAATAAACACTTTTCTTTCTTATTGGGCTAAACTATTGGGCCTTAAAACTACTTGACCCATTATCTAATAAACACTTTTCTTTCTTATTGGGCTAAACTATTGGGCCTTAAAACTACTTGACCCATTATCTAATAACCCTAATGATTTAAGAATAATATCCATCATTTTATAAACCCAATAAAATGGAGTCAAACTTATTTCCTAATTTCAGACCAATTTAACTTTAAAATCAATTTTGAGTATGTTATAAATATTAGAAAAAAATCCCTAAAAATTATCTAAATTCATATTAATATGTTTTTAATATTCTTAGAATATTTTTAATGTGTAGATTACTCCATTGAGCAACATCGGGAAACAAAATCCAGGTGAGTTCATTTTTGGACTCACTAATCAAGCTATTTTATATACATGTTGTTTCAATCATGTTATTTATTTTGTGTAAATTGATTTGTTATTCTGTAAGAATTTATCAATTACTTATTATGTTTCTTGTTATCAAAAATCTATTATCAATTGTCATTAAATTTAAATTATATAGTATAGTTAGATTTTAGAATAATCATATATACAAATTTGATAAATCACATAAAAGTTATATTTACGGAAAAATACTGTTCGTGATATCATTTTGTGTCGGTGTCTAGAAAAGTTATTTTGTATGCTGGTTCTCTAATTAAGAAACGTACAACGCACAGAAAATCTCCCAGCATCCGTATAATTGCCTGGTCTCTATGATGTCTCGAATCAGTGCCTCTTAAATATAGCTAATTGTGATTTATTGAATAAAGCATAAACTGAATGGACTCTATAAATCATGTTGTTAATAAATTAAGAAAAATCCAATTGAAATATTGTACCTGATATAATCAATATACTGTACTATACCTATATGACACTGGGTTGAGGGAGAAACTGAATGATGGAAATATACTCTGTTTCGGTTGTAAACTTGTTAAGTTGTACAACTGAATATTTCGCACACCATGGGTGCATGATGATTTGCTGGATCATAACTGACTATAATTCATGTTTGCCTGACGGCAGGTCCGACTCAGCACCGGACAATCCTGTGACCATTTCCTGAGTCTGTACAGGAAACAATCGAAACAGTGGTATCCCATCAATTAGCTTTTCCAATTACATGACATCCTAGACAAAAATACCTCTGTTATAAAGTTGACTTCGTTAAAATAACATTAAGATAACCTAAATTAATTGACATCATTATTACAGACATCTCATTCCATATTTTCTAAAACTTGTGTTATTATTATGTTTGGATATAACTGCTATATTTCATATTCTTTCTGCGTTTTTATTTTGGTCGCAATCTGACGACCTGGGTGTGCATGCCCAGATTTACCAATGGACATGCCAAAACTGACGCAGGATCTGGTGTACTTTAAACATCATATTGAACCTTCATAACGGATTAGAGATTCCCTTCTTCTTTTTGTTTAATTTTATTATATTTTGTTTCAATTGTATCTAAACTTCATAACTTTTGTTGAATTTTTCTATCATAATTACTGAGTATTATTGTGGCAAATTTATTGAGGCTTTAGCATATTCAAACTGAATATGTTACCGGTACCTGTTACACGTGCTTGTATACCGTATATCGGGAGCGGGGCGTGACAAGTTCATTAGGAAATTAAGGAACACATTCCAAAAAAGAATAATTAAGCTGAAGTAAGAACATTGAAAGGGATGAGCACCAATAGACAATAAGATAAGACAAGAGGAGGTGACTACAGGTTAAGAAGTTAAACATAGATTCAACTAATAATGAAAATTTGAGATGGCTAGGATATGTAGAATAGCTATTGATGTCCAAGTAAGGGGAAAATCGCAGTTGAACCAGGTGATTAAACATAGATTCAACTAATAATGAAAATTTGAGATGGCTAGGATATGTAGAATAGCTATTGATGTCCAAGTAAGGGGAAAATCGCAGTTGAACCAGGTGATGGGACCAGTGTTACCTAATATACTCTAATCCTTAGACTGTAAACAAGTCCATGTGTACCACTTTATGGTAAATTCGCGAGCCATATCACCAAAATTGGTGGCCAAAAAAATAGATGAGAACTAGTAACTTTACTGTAATGAACCTTTTTACGCAACTTTAGTATTTAACATTTTCTTATCCACATATCCATGAATAATGCATGTAAACTTATTAAAATGATTTTAAAATAGCGCCCAAGGATACCGTGACTCCTACAACCTGTTTGATTAAGCAAACTTTTAGATTGCCACCTACAATTCAAAAGTAGCATACCACGTACTCTGACCTGTAACACTAAGAAGTTGGTAACATTAGTTGTGACTAGGAGAAGGATAAAGAGAAGTAACACTAACACAAGAATGTAGTTGCATAGAAGGATGTGGGTAGTTGCTAATTTAGGAGAGGAGATGGTCTAGCAAAGATGGAATGGAAAAAAATGGTCCATGCAGCTTACCTCCAAAAATATGTGATGGGAGACATTAAAACTTTGAATCTTGATCGCAAAACCCTAGAATGAAGCCACATATAATCAAGTTGAAGAGCAATGTCATCTATCACAGGCTCATTGCTCTCATTAAAACATAGACTATGCCCCTTTTAATGTTCCTTACCAATTTGTAAGCCCGGCAACAAGCCTTTAAGTCGGCCACATGAATCATCTCCCAACCAGCTCTATCAAGGGCTATCACCTGGGTTTAACTAATACGAATGTCATTTGGTCCTACCACTAGTCACTGTTCCTATAATACCTGCATTCAGATCTCCTGTATAACTGGCGCATTGTCCTGGGTTCTTAATCAGTCAAAATATGCATCATTCTGTCCTAGCAAGAGATGCGAAAAGCTGAACGTAGCTTCACTCTTAATGACAAGAATTCAAATCGAATCAAACTTAGACTAGCATACAGTCGGCAAAATATAACATAAAACACAAGCAACAACGTTTCACTGCAAGCTTAATTCTTGAAAGCTCCAAACCCCAATGTAAACCCTAGAAAAAGCAGAAAAATTCCATGAAAACTAGAGCAGACGCCCGAATCCCCTATTTGTTTAAAAAAAAAAAAAAAAAAACTCAAACTTCGCATTGCAACTACAAAAATCAACACAAAACCCTTGAGCTCTTCAACGAGAGAGACGCAAAAATTAAAGCACGCACCTTCGCCGGCCATGGAGGGAACCCCTTGACCTTAGCGAGAACAAGATCCCCCAATTTCAACTTATCCTTCGCCTTCCCCTTGTTCCCACCCAACCGCCGGCTCGGAGCCATCGACGATTCGCACGCTCGAGCAAAACCTAATCCGAGCGCGAACTCGAGAAACGCTAACAAGGCGGCGGGATAAATCCAAGAAAACTCGAATCAGCCCC
The DNA here is from genome assembly GCA_036321105.1 of Dracaena cambodiana. Lineage (NCBI taxonomy): Eukaryota > Viridiplantae > Streptophyta > Magnoliopsida > Asparagales > Asparagaceae > Dracaena > Dracaena cambodiana. The sequence goes on from JAYEPQ010000007.1 coordinate 45,996,526, forward strand.
TTCCAGTGCCCCCTCCCGGCCGTCCGACGGGCTACAGGGAGACGATCGGGAGGTCAGCGGCGAGTGCAGGCGAGAAGAGCCTCGGCATTCGAGACGAGAGAGGGGAATTGGGATTTTGAGAGATGAGATGAACGCGAGAAGAGAGAGAGAGAGAGGAGTGAAAAAAAAAACGAAATTTGGAGTACAGAACGAGAGAGAGAGGAGAAGAGAGAGAGAGAAAGCTACAAGAGTTGTATGATAAATGGGGGGGATGGAAGAGCTGGTTTCTAACATAGAGGAATCCTGGCCGTTGGATGGGAGCGGATGCTGGTTTGGACGGTTGGAATTTTCTCAACGAACAAGGTGACCTTCGAGCTTTGTGGATGGGTTTGTAAAAATACTGAAAATTGAAAAGTGAAAATTAGAATTTGTTTTTATCCTTTTCCGAAAACTTTGTATAAAGTTTCGGCTTCGGATTCGTCGGTGTTCGGGCAAAATACTGCCAACACTTACCAGTCGAATGGTACTGAACTCCGACTTCAATGCTCGGCCAGATCCAATCGAATTTCGACAGTCACTTGGCTAATCGAATGACAATCTCCTCATATCTTAACTGTTTGGATGACCAAAATTTTCTAGGGTTCTTGGGTAAGGGAAAAAAGTAGAGAAAGAGGAGTTTCAAGATCTAACTTCCATCCCCTCCTCCTCTCCTTACTCTTGCTCATCTTTTTCTTTTTTTTTAAATTTACGTGTCCAGTCAGTAGAAATCGAAACTAGCCAAATTCAAAGAGAATCCTGCATATTCTGTCTACTTTTCTCTTTTAAGTATACGATTTCGACCGGTGGAGTTTTTCTTTTAAGACTGATTTTGTTTGGAGTCGATCGATGTGGTTGATAGCAAAGGGACTATACATTCCTAGTTCGCCATTCACCATAATCTAGAGTTTGAGTTGTGAAAAGATAAAATGTTAAGTTTGTTTCTTCATGACAATTCTTTATTTGAATTTTTTAGAAGAAAACGGTACATTAAATCGGTTAAAGTTGACCAATTTCTAGAATAAATAAAAAAATAAACCATCTTAATTGATATTGTCCTCTTTTATCCTTTTTACTCTAATCTTAGAGATCATGGGACCTAGTCTTTCCTTCTTTCTCTGACAAATATAAGTAAATGTTCTTTTTTTTTTATTTATATTATTTTTCTCTTAATAAATTTTGTTGTTTATCAAATCAATTTTAAGAATATAGTATTGCATTGTTATATTTGATGCCAAGTTAATTTTTGCATATTGTCCATCTATCAATCAGATATATTCGTGCTTCGCTAAAAACTATGTTTATCAAAGGAGGTAACAGTAAACATATTATTAGCAAGAAATACGAAAACGTTAACAATATAAGTGGAATGAGCAGTAAATATGTTTCGATTAAAATCATGTGTACTATACTAATTACTTAATTGAGATAAGATAAGTTACATGCTTAGTTCCAACGACTCCAAAAATGTGTTTAGCTCAGAAAAGTAATGGAATTGAAAGTAACTTTAAGATAAGGAAATATTATTTAATTAATTAAATATTTAAATAAGTACCCTTATTTAATTAATTTGAATAATTATATAAGTAATTATATAAGTGTAATAATATACGGTGTTTATTTGCTAAAATTTGAAGAAGTAGGGAGTGAAGGAAATATTATTTAATTAATTAAATTAAATATTATCTCTATTTTATTTTATTTTTTAATGAAAAAGTACCATTATCATATATAAATTAAAAAAAAAATTATGTTATTTCTTTACTTCCTAAGTTCTTCTAATTTAAAAATGTGAACAAAAAAATTTTGAAAGTAAGATGGTGTATAGGCGCCACCTCACTATATATAAGAAGTAAGTTCCAATTTCCTTCTTGATCAAATAAATACTTGAAATAGTAAAAATAGTTTTACTTTCACTACTTTCATTTTAATTTCATGCAAACAAACATGTCATAATATGATAATATGATTATAGCAAAGTTTTTTATATCAACTACAGTCGAAGTTTTTTATTCTCGAATCCAATCGGAGAGTTTTAATTTATGACCGATAGACCAACTGAACGTTTAAATACGAACTTCACGCTAACTCCGGCAGCTTCGCACGACTCTGACCGATTTTGATTGGAAAAAAAATTCGATAACAGTTGAAGTTTTCTACTTTAGATCAAATCAGAAAATTGTGATTTTCGACCGATCAACGACTGAATATCTATATTGTCTGTGCATTAATGATAGGCATGCAACTCTATTGACATGTCAACATCATGACTAACCAAGTGTCTTATATTGATACATATATACTCACGATAATATCTCAATTGAGAAATAATATTTTTTGTGCACTAACTCCTAGAATATGACGTCTTCTGGTGGGCGAACGTGAATGAGCTTACTTACCTTTAAGAGCCAATGCAGTCAATTTTAACAAAATAATAAGAAGAAGAAGAAGGAAAAAAACAAAATCTTTTTTTTTATTCTCCAGGGCTTCGTTGCTTATAATTTTATCAAAAGCAAAACTTGGTATTATTCGATATTATTTCAAATCATTACTTAATCTCAACCTCATTTGAAAACTTTTGACGTATTTACGACTTGACAATTCAAAACTTGCTTTTATACTGTTCTCTAGTTCTAGTATCAACATAATAAGTTATGCTACTATTATATTAGTTTTGTGATTTTTACATATCTGTCCCTTACATCTTTAAAAATTAAAATTTAGTCCCTCAAATCGTCATATTTATAATTTAATCCTCCAAATCTTTTAAATTATCTCACTTTAGTCCTCAGCCATATTTTTAGCCCGAATTTTTCGTTATATCTCTGAGTTACTTCACTTTAATCTTTGTTTTCCTCTTCCTCCTCTCTTTCTCTCCTTATTAACTGGAAGGAAAGAGAAAGAAGAGAAGAATGAAAAGGGAAACTAATAAGAAAAGGAAGACAGGATGAAGAGAGAAGGAAGAACTAAAGTGAAGTAATTTAGGGGCATAATGGAAAATTTAGACAAAAAATATGGTTAGGAGACTAAAATGAGGTAACTTAAAGAATTTGGGAGACTAAATTATAAATATGAAGATTTGGAGATTAAATTCTAATTTTTAAAAATGTAAAAGACGGATATGTAAAAACTCCATTAGATTGTTTACTTGAGATGAAGTCAACGTAAGAGTGACCTGAAACATCCATTGATTCCCTTTGACCTCTGCTAAGTAGTAACTCCGCCATTAAAGCACCATCTATGACATCATCATTCTTCTCTGCTTCAACCTGAGTCAGACCCGAATTTAGACTTAATTCTAAATCCAGAATTGTTATTGTCGCAAATAGAGGTCAAAATATCTTTCGGATTTAAAACCTAATAAAGAAGAGGATGAGGACATCTATCACCTTCAACATTCATAACTTAGCAGAAGCCCATGATTTAACAGACCAGAGAGTGTTGCATTAGGAAAATATATTAGGGATATTGCCTCACTGAGTCCAAATATTAGGGATTTTTGTGTGATTTACCCACTAATAAAATAACATTAATGTTAGAGATTTTATTTTTTTCCCCAAACAAACTTATAAAATATGACCTTTATCTTACTTATGTTATTACATTATTAATAGCTTAAGATGCCACTGAAATTCACTATAATGTAACTAAGGTGCACTGTCACATATTACAAACTTAATTTACAATGTCTTTGCAGATATATTCATCAAATATCTTTATTTTTTATATAAAATTATATATTTCAAAAATCCCTGAAATATAAAATATATTATTGGTCTTATATGTTGTAATCCGTCTAACTAGCCAACTTCCTAAGTTAGTACGCTCTGATTATTGATTTTAGTTTGATATTTGATGTATTAATTCTATCCTATATTTCACCGATTTCTTGAAACAATCGTGCCAAATTAGGTTTATTAGTAACCAACTGGTATCCGAATTGGCTTTCGATAGATATATCTTGAATTTTATAATTCCAAATAAAATTCTAACTTCGAATTAACTATTTTTCTATTATTTATTATTTTTGAAATTTTTCTCTGATTTTTCTGAGAAAATTCCAAAAACGGATGAAAATATCAAATTTTGAAATATCTAGATATTTAATTCTGTCACTCTAGACTTTAGGAAATATACCATAATTTTTCTAAGACTTTTTTAATCTATATTTTTCTCTTATTTTAATTTGGTAATTTTTGAAGAACGTCCATTAGATATGGAAATTAATAAAATATAATTTAATCAAAATCCAATTAAATATATTTAGGGCACCCAGATACACTTTTATTTCAAATTGAGGACAGCCCATGCTATGGCAATGTGTCACCACCAAATTAAGCGTGTGCATGGATTTCAATTAAGTAGAGTGGATAAAGTATGCTTAAGAACCAAGTGATGAGGTGTAAGCTTGGTATGTGTAATATAAAAACTCCACCTTCACATATCAATTTAATTTTTTATCCAAATAAAAATTTCCTCTTTCTAATTGCTAGCTATAGAGAGTAGTAGTTGGGACTAAAGAAAATTAAGTCTAGCTTAAGTAAATATTCCATTAACCAAAGTGAGTAACACTCTTTTCTTTTATTTCACCTCTCTTTGTTATCCAATCATAATTCAAAATACATTTAAAATAGTATACTAACTTCAATAATTCCATAAAATTATAATAGATAGATAACTCAATAATCCATAAACTTTGTTTAGAATATCTTCCATATTTTTTGCTGGAAAATATAGGCTTTGATGGATTATTTTTCTATTACTGTGTTGATAAATTATGCAGTGGTAATTTATGGTTAGTAATTTATTAAAAATAGTGTGCAATCTCAATTAATTCTAGAAATTTTTTTATAGGACAAAAAATAAATTATCTATAAGTTTTATATAGAAAATTGTTTATGATTCTTACAGAAAATGTAGGTTCTAGCCTTATTTATATAGTGCTGTTGCTATACTATCATTCTTTTGTATAAAACCCCAGTCTAAATTATGTAATACATAGTAAGTAATAAAAATAAATCAAAATTCATTTTTTTTACACATATAATCCAATTCTCTACAATGTTTTTTAAATATCTTTATGTGATTCCAACTGTAGCTAAGGGTTTTGACTTAGTAAGTTACATTTCATTTTTTTTACACATATAATCCAATTCTCTACAATGTTTTTTAAATATCTTTATGTGATTCCAACTGTAGCTAAGGGTTTTGACTTAGTAAGTTACATGACCTACTATTTTAGAGAAGAGATTCAACATAAAAATTAGAAATTTGTCTACAAGGTTAATGTTAAAATAAATAATAACTAAATTTGTATACATTTTGATATTGCAAAATATATTTTTGGAGTAATAATATACTTTTTTTTTATATGTATAGGAAAAGAATAGCGATTTGTTCTCATACAACATCCATTAACAAGAAGATAAAATAAGAAATATCGAATATCGACAAATTCTTGTCTTGTGTGGTTTAAGGAAATAAAAAAACCCGCTTTCCACAATTTAATATGTATCATCGAATTTAAATATCAGAATAGCTTATATAATGTTGATTTAAGGGGTCATGTCCACTTTCTCTTTTTTTAATATTAACACTATTTGTATTATCCGCTGTAAAAAGAAACTAAGACTTGAATTTCATAAAAAATCCCTTTATCAGACTTGAACCAATGATTCCTGCCGTATGAAAGCAATACTCTAACCACTGAGTTAGTAGGTTATTTATCATCACAAAAAAGAACCCGTCGTCTCCGGGATTATAGGTAGAATATTATTTCTAAGCAATATCAATCCACTAACAGTAAACGGATTAGAGAGCTATGATGTGGGGTCCTATCTTGACAAGAAATTATCTATATGTTAAGATATCTATGATAAAGACTATAGCTCAATCAGGTAGAGCATCTCATTTATACGTGCACCAATGCTTTTCAAATGAGCCCATTATGCAATGAACATAATTGATCTTATTGAGAAATTGATGTCTTACTCCATAGATTTGAGGAAACAATAGCCTAACAAATATTTGGTTGGGTCCGATTCGAATACGAATTCGGGTGAAAAATCAAATAGAATTCACAATTGATTTGTTAATTGATAAGATAAATATGAGTCCATTCAATGCTAGGTCTAATGAGTATAAGGGACTCAAAAGAAACTCTTTTCGTCCTATGAACTTTAAGGTGCATGAAGTCTCATATTTGACTCTTACAGTGGAATGATAGAGACTCCATTTAACTTAGGTTGATTTAGGCCGGAGACAGACCTTAGTCAAGGCAACCCTTCTTTGAAACACTTTGGTATTGCTCCTAGATTAGAATACAAATATTGAATCGAAGAGTACATGGAGCCATCTTATTATCTCGCTGTAAAGAAAAAATATAGTGGACTAAATGATCTTTACATTAATTAGTTGATGAAAAAGCCCAATACAATAAAATGGATGTTGGGTCTTTGAAACCGTTAGAATCATTTTGATAATAATCGGTTTAATCTATTTTACTGAGAATGTCTACGGTTTGAGTCCGTATAGCCCTAATATATTTCATTTTTGTTTTTTGTATAAACATTCTATTAGGATTATATATTTGAATTGGAAATCTATGTACTAATTTTGGTGAGACATTACCTTGATTTGTGACTCGAATAACTCATTATCTCAACTATGTTCCTGCTTATTAAGGATAATATTATGATAATTTGTCATATTAAAACCATGTGAATGCACTTGATAATTTGGTTTCATATACATGATATTGACATGGTAGTTGATTGTTGGAAAATTGGAGGCATGTGTACTTGATCATAAACTCGGATATGAAATACTGAAAAAAAAAATGATATATGGAAATTAGGATATTGAGGACACTCTGAATTTATGTACACTGTACACACACACACACATGACTATGATAAGCCATATATGTTACTCATTTCTGCCACCAACACTTGACACATCTGATACACGGTATACTATATTTATACAGAACAAGTGATATGTTATATAGTTCTAATAACTAACATCTGTGATACATAATGCGCATTACTATTATCGAAATATGATAACATAATCAATTTTGAAATATTTTTAATATACGTGTAGACAATCTGAATCTAATTTGATAATTAACATTCTAATTTGTGACTTCTTATTTCTGATTATGATAATAACAGACATGTACATAAATTAACATCACAAGCGATAAATGATAATTTTTTGTGTATCCAGACATAAATAATATGGTATTAATGGAAAAACTATCCGGTAGATAAAAGTCATATCATATAAAGTTTTAAGTGATTGAATTTTGGAGACCTTAAACTTTACTATAGCGGTTCCCGATGGTACTATACCATTATCTAATTCGAGTTCCAAATGGAGGAATCTATTATGATATGAAATTTGATATGAGTGTCTTGTAGTACGTCATAGTTTAGTACCATGAATTAGAGTCCAGTCTGGGGTATGCACAAACACTTATACGATATTAAAAAAATAGTACCATCTTATCCATCATTTTAATTTTAATAATTCTTCTTTGATATTTGATGTATGTGGGACGTGAGCAATACCTGTTATTTATATTCAGTTTACATGTACTTGCTATTTATATTCAACTTATATTGTCCTAATATCTAACTTAAGTATTGTTTCATATTTGTTTATACTATTTCTGGCTTATGCTATTACGATTGACACTGATATCGTATGCTTAAGTGCATTCTAATTGCACTTATTCAGAGCACTGTGATAGTACAACTTCTTTTTTTTTTTATATGTATTATTTGTTGGGCTTAATCCTTCAAGTTCTAAACTTAGGTCTAGGGACTGATAAATGAGAGTTTGGTCCGACCATGGATATTTACTTTGTCGAGAAGGCAGAGCGGTACTGAAATGTGAGCCAGCACCATAGATATTTGTATATTTATATATATTTTCCTTTATTTGGACATTGGTTTACTCTTTTATTCTTTTTGTTCTTTTGATGTACATATACAATGCAATCTGCCTTATCTTGTAATCAAATTTCTTATATAAATAAAAATTATTTTGGTTATTGATATATTAATTATTTATTTTTGTATGACAGTAATTATGTTTATTCTAAGATTATATGTTTGTAAGGTTAAATATTTTTTAACTTTTCGTTTTTGGAAGCAGCTTAAAAACGGATTGTTACATATGTGAGGAAAAAATGATTTGATAATTATTTAAAATTTTATGTTGACACATTTGCATATACACTCTCCTCAGTTATACGATAAATTTCTGATTTTGGTTATTCTTCATATTTATTCTCACTTAATTACAATTGATTCATGTTATGTCAATAACATGACTAAATTATGTTTATATCTTTTCTTTAGTTAAAAAGAGATGTAAATATAGTTGATTAGGGCTTGACACTTTCATATTTTCTATTTTTCTCTTTTTGATGTAAACATAAATGAATTCATGTTATGAACTTAAAACCATAATTTTAATTTGAAGTTTACCAAATTATTTATAAATTTTGGACAAAATTATATTACTAAATTGATAACTATAAAGGCATAAAATCTTATAATTTAACTAGTTAGTTCTGATTTTAGAATATTCACATATTCATATAGATGTAGGATGCAAAAGCTCAAAAATTAATAGAACAAAAGAATGGACAAATACAAATTAAAGAAAAATATAGAAGAAAATATATAAAATTTAATACTTACAATTTACTGATCTTAAACAACTCAAGAAAATATTTAAGAAGTATGCAAGCAATCTCAATCTTCCAAAATATTTATATGAGCAAAATATTTTAATATTTTATTCATATATAGTATCTTCAGGAAAAGTATGTGAGGACAAACAGGTTTAAAAATATAGAAAAATATAAATCTCAAAATCGAAAAAGAAAGGTAACTCCTCAAATAACATGGTTCTAATGAATTAGGCAACAAATTCCTTTCAATTTTTTTTGTAACTTCATATTAGATCTAAAATATTACAAAGGCTAAAGTACAAGAAACTTGCACAAAGTATTATGTTTTCTTCAAAAACCCCGTAAACTATTTTATGCTATATAAATTCCCATTGGAGTTCAAAAACCCCCAAATGATATTAGCAAAAAATTAATGAATCGACTTTAAAATGCATTATATAGACAATATTCAACCTTTCTAAATACCTACTTTCCGATTTAGTATACTTACTCAAAATAGTATATCTGAAATTGTCAGTGAGTGGATATTTGTTTTATTTTTTAAAATGATCAATTAAATATACCGTGTGGGGATTTCTATAAAATTTGAAACTTCACGGGGGTATATATAACATAAGAAAAGCTTATTTCTGGAAAAATAAAAATTAATACTTTGTGAGAGGGTTTTTTTACTATAGCCTATTACAAAAGTAGAAGATGAAACTAAATACAGAGCTCATAAATATATATAAGACTCAATTCCTTAATCCTGATAGAAGTTATATTTGTGGAAGGAGTGCTTATTATATTTGTTCTATACGACATGAACATTGCACATAAAGGAGAAAATAAAAACCTAGGTGAATAACATTTTTGCTAAATAAAACACATGACATGGGAAAATATAGTACACCTAAAATAATAAAATAGAAAAATGATAACTTTATATAAATGATAAAGCTAGACTATGTTTTAAAGTAACATAATAAAAAATCTTGCAAGCATAAACTACAATTAGTAGATTTTTTAATTCAATATAATATTAATTATTTCTCTATTTCGAGTAAATACATTTAAAACTAATTATATATGAACTTTGCAAATCAATACAATTAACAAGATAAATTTATGATATGTTAATAGATTAATAATATCATTAATAATTTCCTACTTACTGGTTTAATTTTTATTTCTCCAAAATACATGTGACTAGTCAACAAGAAAATGTATCAAATTCAATATAATCAAAAATGAATACAATACTCATTCTTAACTTCTATATTATGCTTTTTTGTAGTACGAAAGATTAGTTCTTCGTAGAAATTTACGTCCTTAGATAGCAGGCAGGCCATACACTGAAGACCTAATCATTTTAATGATTGCAAATTGCTTTTGAAATATTGATCACAAGAATATGATAAAATTAATGCACATGTTCTCAATTGAGATTTTCAAGTTTGTGATCCATTATTTATCTAAAAAATAAGATGTACATGTATCTAATCCCATTTAAAAAGAAATATCGTAGTCACAATTATCACTATATGACTCATTGATTTTTAGCTCCTAAATATATCATAATCTACTTTTGCCTATTTTCATTTAGGGAAGTTGTGCTACTTAAACCACTTTGCATTTGACCAATTTTTTATTCATCTAGTGAGATGAAAAAAATTTCTAACCAATGTTTAAAATAACGATAACGGTAACTTAACGTTTTGCCTTTGTTAGGTTATGTCGCATATAGCGTAACGCATAACGTAGGTTACGCAATTTACTATTTATTTAATAAAAATAAATATAAAACTATATAAAATAATCTTTATAAATTGAAAAATAAATTAAAAAATTCTAAAAAGAATATATAACCATTTTGTAATACATAATCTATTCTAAATTTTTTATTAAATTTTATAATAATTTTCACATTTATCTTCATAAATTATATTAAGTCTGCAATCGTAATTCTAGTCATCACCTAAATAAAAAAAAACAAGATTACAATTCTTTATTATTATTGTAATTTATATTTTCAAATGTTCAATTTATCTTATATGTAATTATTGATTTCAATTCAGTTAAAAATTTAATAGAATTAATAAATATAATATTTCAGCAACCGTATAGAAACTACAACAAGCGAATAAGAAAACAATCGCTAATTAGCAAGTTAGTAATTCCATAAGTAATCAAACAAACCAAATTAAGTAACAAAATTTCAGTAATTTTCTAATAATCAAAATAATAAGTAACAAAAATATAGATATTACTAAAAAAATAATAGTAAATAACGTAACATAACGTAATTTAACGTAACGTTACGTAATATAACGTAAAATAACATAAAAAACGTATTGTTACGGTACACTGAGTTATTTTCAGTTGTTACGTAGTGCTGGAGTTCCGTTAGGTTACGTAACGCAATATAACGGGTTTCATAATGCGTTATTTTCAACATTGTTTCTAACTTAGATTTGGAAGAATTCAGGGTTTCTTCAAATAAATTCGTAGACTTTGATATCATAGTATGAGTAAAATGAACCATTTATTAATAATTTATACATAATAATTTGCAACGTATAAGAATCACACTATATACAATGAGATTATTAGCTCAGAAATTGTCCATATATATAGCAAGACATAAAAATATTATACTAGTTTTGATGTCGATTGAAAAATATATCAAATATTACATTCATCCCATCAAGCTCGAATCAACTCCATTTGGGATGATTCATAAACTCTCTGTCTTTCATCCACCTTCACATCCTCTCAACTTCTCTATCTCCAGTTTTTAGCTAAAGTAAAGTAATGCTCGAGAGCTGCATATATATAAGTTCCCTTGCAAAATGGATCCAACCCGAGATCCTTTTGGGGACAAACTCTACAAGTTCTACATATATAGCGCTAAATCTTACTAGCACTCGATAGTGTAGACACTAAAAATAATTAAATAAAATAAAATAAAAAATTATATGAAAACCAGGGAGAACCCAAAAGTGCAACCCGGGAAAGCTCCCGCGGGTTGCTACCCGCGGGAGGATCCCGCGGGTTGCAACCCGCGGGAGGATCCCGCGGGATGCAACCCGCGGGACATCCCGCGGGTTGCCACCCGCGGGACATCCCGCGGGATGCAACCCGCGGGACATCCCGCGGGTGGCAACCCGCGGGATCTCCCGCGGGTTGCCACCCGCGGGAGCTCCCGCGGGTGGCAACCCGCGGGAGACTCCCGCGGGTTGCATCCCGCGGGAATTCCCGCGGGATGCAACCGCGGGAGCCTCCCGCGGGTTGCAACCCGCGGGAGCTCCCGCGGGTTGCAACCCGCGGGAGAGATCCCGCGGGTTGCAACCCGTGGGAGTCTCCCGCGGGTTGCCACCCGCGGGAATTCCCGCGGGTGGCAACCCGCGGGTTATTTTCCGTATCTTTATTTTGTTTCCTTGGCTGATATTCCGTGATCCGGTTTTTCAGGAGCGAATCAATCCGGATTTGAGGTTCTCTCAGTCTATAAAATACAGGATTGGAGTTGAGAAATGGGGAGGATTTTTCTTTGGAGCCGGCAGAGCAATTCTTCACAGAGGGTTGAGAGATCAGAAGGAGCAGGTTTTCTTCACAGATCCCCTTTCAAGTTGGATAGTCAACGGAGGCAGCAACAAGACTCCACCGCCACCCGTACCCACACTTAAAAAGGGAATCCACCAATATTCCCGTTCTTGTAATTCTTCGGAATTTTTGTAATCTAAATTCCTATTGTAATTCATCAATTTTGCAATGGAATCAAAGGTTCAATTTTCGGGCGTACAAGAACTGGCGACCACAGTGGGAGCCTCTCTGTTCACTACGGAGAACGTCGTGGCGCAGTCCGACTTGATACCCATCGGATCTGTTGTCGAAACGCTGATCGTAGAGGTTGATCAGCAAAAATACGAAGAGTTTATCTCTTCCTCTGACTCGGAGCCCAGGCGTCATCGCCGGGCTATGATGAGCAAAGGTGAGGCGTCATCGCCCACCGAAAAGAAGAAGGCGTCATCGCCTATTAGAACTTATGAGGCGTCATCGCCCGCTAAAACTGACTCTGTCAGAAAACTTGAGGCGTCATCGCCCACTCCTAAGTTGAATCAAACTCTCACCCGCTCTCAGAAAAGAAACTTGAGGCGCAAAATCCAACGGGCCCGCCTGAACAGCGCCTCTGGAAAATTACAGTCGGAAAATCCAGCCCAAGAATCCAAAAATGGAAATTCACAGGAAGAACTGCGGGTTGCACCGCACGGAGGCAACCACGGAGTTGCAACCGCGGGTGCGAACCCGCGGTTCCAACCGCGGGTTGCACTGCGCGGGGGCAACCCCGCAGTTGCAACCGCGGGTGCAAACCCGCGGTTCCAACCGCGGGTTGCACCCCGCGGGTGCAACCCCGCGGTTGCACCCCGCGGGTGCAACCCCGCGGTTGCAACCGCGGGTGCAAACCCGCGGTTCCAACCGCGGGTTGCACCCCGCAGGTTGCAATCCGCGGGTTGCACTCCGCAAAAAAGATCTGGTTCTGGTGTCTATTCGGGCACACGCGCAATGAACACACAGCGCACACCTAACTTTATGGTCACTCTCTCAGGTGTACCATCTCATTCCTCTTCAAACAAACATAAGGATATGCTCATGCACTCACCTGGGAAGATGTCTGCGGAGGAACAATCCGATGTGTGCGGGGCCCGCGCAACTGCGCAAGCCAGCACACACTCTAGACGACTCCATAGAAGAGAATGTGTTGATACAGGGAAAGCCCTTAGCCCTGAAATATTACAAACCAACCAATATTATGAACAGAACTTGCGGCGCAAGAGGCGTCAGAATGTAAATGGAGATAAGCCCGAAGATTTGAGAGAGTATCTTACTCGAAAGAGGAGCACATCCCAACCCGATTCTCACTGCCATTGTGAACGGCTGATCTCAGCCGTCTTGTCAAACTGCAAATGCAAGTCAGGACAATCCGTTTTTGAGCGGATTACAGAGCCAAAGAGAAGGCGGATAGTAAAAAAGATGTGCCCTGGGGATGACCTGCCTGCCGTTTCATCCTACATGGTTGGTAAAGGCAAGAAGATTGCCGAAAGTGACTCCTCAGACAAAGAGTTCACTTCAAAATTAAGGGGGGTGTCTGTTGAGCCAGAGGGTGTGTTCCGACACACTCGGGCTAGGAGGGGAGTCGCCATACCATTGAACTATAAAAAGTTAGCTGCAGGATCTGACGAAGAGGAAGACAGATATTCTGCTATTGTATCTTCACCCTATTCTGATTCAAACAGAGGGTTGGAAGCTACAGTAAATATGGCCGATCTTCCGGAAGAAGTCTCTAGAAGACTTGAAAGGCAAGAACAACGCCTCAAACAGCAGGAAGAGACTATGGAGGAGATGAAACAACTCTTGACTCAGTTGCTGGCCCAAACGAAGAAAGGCCAATCTTCGTCATCCGCTAAACAACATGAAGAGGAACATGTCCGCGTAGAGGAAGACAGTGAAGACGATTACGAAGAAGTACCTTCTCAGTTAGGAGAAAAAGAAAGAGTAAAAGTATTCATTAATCCTCAGGTGAAAAAAATGGAAAAGATGGAAAACCAGCTACAGGCCCTTCTTCACCGAAAGAAGTTGCAGGAAGTGGGAATAGTGCGTCCCTATCCTATTGAATGGGAGACCACGCCCTACCCTGCAAATTACAAACCGTTAAACCTTCAATCGTTTGACGGGAAAGGCTCTCCACAGCAACACATCTTCTACTTCCTGTCACAGACAGGACATTTGATGGGGCATGATCCAACATTGACCAAGATATTTGCGAGTACCTTACAAGGACCCGCATTTACCGGTTTATGCAACTACCCCAAGGAACGATTAAATCGTGGGCCGACGTAGAACGTGAGTTCTTGGCCCGATTTTTCGAAGACGATACTGAGGTCTCGGTACCATCCCTGCTAGCAGCAAAGCAGGGAGAGAGTGAGACAGTAAAAGCTTTTGTCGAGCGGTTCCGAGAGCTTTCCGTGCGATGCCCGCATGGCATGACGCAGGAGACCCTCGTGGAGACTTGCAGGCATAACTTATTGACTGATGTCTTAGTCAAGATGGGTTCGGTTGAATCCAGATCTTGGAGAGAGTTGCTCAAGCAAGGTGAGCAGGCCGAAGACATACTCCGGCGCCTTGAAGAGCAACAACAATCTACAAGAAGAGGCACCTCGAACAAGCCAACATCTCATTTCCCCCGTTCCAGAGGGAAAGACATACTGGCGGTGGAGAATACGTCCAAACCGAAACAAAGGCCGGCTAAAAACAACACAGCGGGGTCACCCAGAATACAAAAACAGTATTCATTCAAGGATGAACATACTGTTACCATGTTTAATTTGCTCACTAAGCGCAACATGCTCAAGTTGCCAGAGAGCAAAAGACCTGAAGAGGTTGGAAAGACCAATGATCCGAATTACTGCTTATACCATCGGATCGTGGGCCACCCAACTAAAAACTGTTTCATCTTGAAAGATAAGATTCAGGCACTAATTGATGCCGGAGCAGTTCAGCTCAAAGCTGAACAAAAAAGGGTGACGGCGAACTCGGCCACATTTACAGTGGGTGAGCTGGAGGTACCAGATGGGCTCACACCTATTCCAAAGGGTGAGCTCAGAGTGGTTAATTTGGACCCCCATAATCAACAGAAGAAAGGGTTAGTCCCCTTCACGACAGAGAAGCAGGAGGTCTTTTGGGTGCATCCAGACATTCTTGAAGATGAACAATGGATAACCGTCAGGACCAGAAAGAAAACTGAAACAAGAGGAAAGAAGCGCATGTGCAATGCCGTCTCAGCAACCATTGAGAAGGATGCAGATGATATTCCGCTGTTGACAGATTCTGAATCGGAGGCGACAGCTCTGGCGGTGGAGAATGAGCCTGCACCACCTTCCGGAACCAGATCTGGAAAACACTACTTGAAGGATCTCTCAAACACAGAAGCTGGCCCCTCTAAGCCAACCAAGGAGACTAATGAAGGAACTACCAAGCAAACTCCCGACAAGGGAAAACAAAAGGAGCTCAGATACAACCGAGCACTACGAAAAGATGTCTCTGAAGAGCAAAGTTCCTCTTTTCAGTTTGATGTCATGGCACAGTTGGCGAATATACCTGCAAGAATAACTCTGTACGAGTTATTACGCCTGTCCAAGTCTACAAGAGAGGCGCTAAGAGAAGCCCTAGAAGAATCTGAAGCTTTCTTAGCCCATCTCCCGGAGGAGGTTGAGGAGGCATGCCCGCAATGCAACTCAGTGGCGAGGCACGCCCCTTATATCACTTTTACACCAGAGGACATGCAGCTGAAGAATATTAAGCACAACAGGCCCCTGTACTATACCGGGTATATTGGTTCAGCGGAAATTGGTCGAATTCAGATTGATCCGGGTTCTGCCTTGAGCATTGTGCCACGGAGGCTTATGCAGTTTCTTGGGATCCCTCACTACAAACTGACTCCAACTAATACTGCCATTTTTGGCTTCAATGCCAATGGCAGTCACCCTCTGGGAAAGATCAGGCTCAGATGTCAGATCGGAGATCTTAAAAGCGAGGTGACCTGTTACGTGATCGAAGCAGACACTTCTTATAACATTCTCTTAGGACGACCATGGATTCATGCTAATATGATCGTCCCATCCACCCTGCACCAATGCATGAAGTACGTGGATGAAGACGGAGAAGTGCATACTTTGATTGCTGACAAACAGCCATTCAAGGGTGTTGAAAACTACTTCGTAGACGCCCTTCTGTATGCTGAAAGTGCTGAGGTCGACCCCCCACTACACGATGAATGTGATAGTGGAAATGAAGCGGATACTGAGTCAGGAGTGTTTTTTGCCAATGAAGGCTTTGAACCTCTTGTAATTAATCTTGATGAGCTAGATGTAAATGACACCGCCAGTGATGAAGGCGAGTGGGAAATAAATGAGAATCTGAACTTTGCTTATTTGCCTGGTGTTCTTACTGATTCTTTAACTTCAGCTACTAGCACGGATGCAGATAGTCTCTCAGAATTTGAGACTTTAGCAACCATGCACATGCCTATTAGGTCATCGATGATGGTACAACCAGACATTGAAAACGCAGATGGGGCGATGTTCGAAGTACCGGCCCATCGACCAGGTCAAAAACCTATTCTTTTTGGAAGAATTAAATCACATATAGCCTCATCCAGTGATAGTGAGAGTGAGGCTCAGGAAGCCCCTCAATTCTATCATTATGGACTAAAGTCATTCCGGATGATGGCAAAAATGGGATATGATTTCATCAATAAACCCGGATTAAACTTTGGTAAGGGACGTCGGGATCCGCTTCCCTCATTCGTACCCAAAGGAAAAGAACCGGACTATTATCACAAAACTGGCAGGGGGTTGGGATACATCACAACACCCGGTCCTTCAGATATCGAGGATATGATTTGCCAGAATGTGGAAGATTCCGATTGGGATTCGGATATCAACCTGGGTATATTATTCAGAGAGATGACGGTAAACATGACATCTGTCAGTCCAACCCCAGATGAAAACGATGAACTGACCCTTATAGAAGATGAAGCATTGGTAAAGCATCTTGATGCCCAGTGGAACATGCGTTTTGAGCAACGTGAACCTCCTACGGAGGATAAGGTGGTCCAAATAAATATGGGAGATGAAACCAATCCTAAACCCATATTTATAAGCGAGAGTTTACCTCCTAATGAAAGAGACGCCCTGGTGACTCTCGTTCGAGAATACATAGATGTCTTTGCTTGGAACTATGAAGACATGCCGGGTTTAGATCCTCAAGTTGCTGTGCATCGACTCAATATTAAGCCAGATGCGAAACCAGTAAAACAGCAACAGAGAAGATTCCGTCCAGAACTGATGGAATCAATCGAAGATGAGGTAAAGAAGCTTATACAATCTGGCTTCGTACGAGAAGAACAACATCCTGATTGGGTAGCGAACATCGTTCCGGTTCCCAAGAAGAATGGAAAAATCCGAATCTGCATCGATTTTCGAGATCTCAATGCAGCATGTCCTAAAGATGAATTTCCACTTCCAATAGCGGATGTCATGATTGACAACACCTGCGGATTTGAAAGAATGTCTTTCATGGATGGATTTTCCGGATATAATCAAATCAAAATGTGTCCGGAAGACGAGAAACATACTGCATTCAGAACACCGTTAGGCGTGTACTGTTATACAGTCATGCCATTCGGTCTGAAGAATGCAGGTGCAACTTACCAGCGTGCTATGAGCACAATTTTCCGCGAGCATCTCCGTAAAACGGTAGAGTGTTATGTGGATGACTTGGCTGTCAAGAGTCGTAATAAAAACGATCATCTCCGGGATCTGAAAGCGGTGTTTGATATTATGAGAAAACACCAATTAAAAATGAATCCAACTAAGTCCTTTCTCGGTGTTTCTAGTGGCAAATTCCTTGGTTTCGTTGTTACATCCAAGGGTATTTATTTAGACCCTGAAAAGGTAAAAGCAATTCAAGAGATGCAGCCACCAAGAAACCTTAAAGAACTTCGTGGACTACAAGGGAGACTAGCATATATCCGGAGATTTATCGCCAACCTTTCAGGGCGGTGCCAACCTTTTACCAGGCTAACGAAGAAAGGGGTGTCGTTCGTTTGGGATGAAGCTTGTCAACAAGCCTTTGAAGATCTCAAGAAGTACCTCACAAAGCCTCCGGTATTGGTAGCCCCTATATCGGGAAAACCATTCTTAATATACGTTCGGGCAATGGACCATTCACTTGGTGCCTTGTTAGCCCAAACCAATGACTCCGGCCATGAGCAAGCTGTTTACTATCTTAGTAGAACTATGGTAGGTGCCGAACATCGGTATACTCCAGTAGAGAAGGAATGTTTGGCCCTGGTATTCGCAATTCAGAAAATGCGGCATTACTTAGTAGGCCAGACAATCCATGTGATTTCTCGGGTAAATCCTCTGAGAGTGCTCATGACCAAGCCTGGGTCACTCAATTGCAGGTTAGCAAATTGGTCAATCCTCCTATCGCAATATGACATGCGATTCATACCACAAAAGGCGATTAAGGGACAAGCAATTGCTGACTTCTTAGCAGAGCATCCTGTCCCGCAATCCTCGAAACTTTATGAGGATATTCCAGATGAGATAGTGGAAGCCAATATGGTCTCTAAAGAACCGATTTGGCAGCTGTTCTTTGATGGAGCAGCGAGAAAGAACTCTGCTGGAGTGGGGGTGGTTCTAATATCCCCGCAAAACCATGTGATCCCCCGAGGATATTCATTAACTCAACCATGTTCTAATAATGTGTCCGAGTACAATGCATTATTAACGGGATTGCGAATTGCCCGACAGCTGGGGGTCCGACGTTTAGAGGCCTATGGGGATTCCAAGCTCATAGTAAATCAAGTAAGAGGAGAATACGAAGTTAAACATGAGCATCTCGTACCCTACCACAAAGCAACAATAAAACTTGCCGACTCTTTCGAAGAATTTTATATTGACTATGTGCCACGGCACGAGAATGCATATGCTGACGCCCTGGCGTCCCTCGCTGCTACATTAGCGCTCCCTGCTAAGTCAACTAAAAGTGTTGAGGTTGGAAGCCGGGAGCTCCTTTGCCCTGAAGAGATACTCGAGGCAAATGAGGTCCATGTGTCAGGGATGAACTTCGAACCTAGAGATTGGCGGTTCGTATTCGTCGATTTTGCGCTCTACGGGATGTTACCCGAAGATCCTAAAGAAGCCGCAAAAGTAAAAAAGGAAGCAAAAAAATTCTATTATAATCCTGAGCTTAGTTCCTTATATCGGAAAATGTCAGATGGAGTTTTACTTCGGTGCTTATCACAACAAGAAACACAAGAAGTACTCAAAGAAGCGCATGACGGGACCTGTGGTGCTCATCAGCCGGGACCTAAATTGGGAGACCGGATAAAGAGAATGGGTTACTACTGGCCGACAATGATGTCAGATGCCATGGCATATGCGAAGAAATGCCATGCATGTCAGGTACATGCGAACTACATACACCAGGCCGCAGAGTACCTACATCCAACCACAATTACATGGCCATTCGAGACTTGGGGAATGGATATCATTGGTCCCATTGCTCCTCCATCTTCTCATGGACATCGGTTTATACTGGCTATAACCGATTACTTCTCGAAATGGGCAGAAGCTGTCCCTTTGCGAGAAGTAAAAACGAATGATGTGGTCAGTTTCATCAAACACCATGTTATTTATCGCTTTGGTGTTCCTAGACGGATCATCAGCGACAACGGCCCTCAATTCACTAGCAGAGCCTATACTAAATTCTGTGATGAGTTCAGAATACAAAACATATTTTCGTCTCCATATAATCCAGCCGCAAATGGTCAAGCTGAAGCATTCAACAAGACCATTGTGAAGCTTTTGCAGAAATTTGTCACTTCAAGTCAGCGTGATTGGGATGAAAAATTGGGGGCTTGTCTGTGGGCTTATCGCACGACGGTTAGGACACCCACAAAGAGTACACCATTTTCTTTAGTATATGGTTGCGAAGCTATACTACCTCTAGAAATTCAGATTCCTTCTCTTCGGGTGGCATTAGCTACAAGAATGACCACCGAGGAAAAACATGGCCAACGACTTCGGGAATTAGAAGCATTGGATGAGAAACGCTTAAAAGCTCAACAGCAAATCGAGCTTTATCAGGCGCGAATATCTCGGGCCTTCAACAAAAAGGTGAAGGAACGAACTTTTAAAGTGGGTGACTTGGTCCTAGCAGTCAGGCGTCCTATGATTCTCACGCATAAAACCAAAGGCAAGTTTCAGCCGAAATGGGAAGGCCCATTTGTAGTGGAGACAGTCTACTCAAATGGAGCATACCGGTTGATTAATCAGCATGGAGATCGAATGATGGCGCCCATTAATGGAAAATTTCTCAAAAAATATTATTCTTAAAATAAAAAAAAAAATTTTACCCAACGCCGACAAGGCTACGGGAAGAGAATAAATTTCTCGCCAACCCCATCATACTGGGGGTAATAAGTATGAACTGCCCAACGCCGACAAGGCTACGGGAAGAGAATAAATTTCTCGCCAACCCCACCATACTGGGGGTAAAAAGTTTGAACTGCCCAACGCCGACAAGGCTACGGGAAGAGAATAAATTTCTCGCCAACCCCACCATACTGGGGGTAAAAAGTTTGAACTGCCCAACGCCGACAAGGCTACGGGAAGAGAATAGATTTCTCGCCAACCCCACTATGCTGGGGGTAAAAAGCATGAATCACCCAACGCCGCTAAGGCAAAGGGAAGAGGAAAAGTTTGGCATTTAAGCCCAAATAAAATTCTCGACAACTCGCCATGCTGAGGGGAATAGCATAGCTAGCCCAACTCAAACGGTAGTTGGTAAAGGCAAAATCAAACCCGTTGATAGCTGGGGGTTTGCTAAAAATCCCACGACAAATCTGTCACAACAGTATTCTTATCCGAATATAAGAATACATCACTGCCCTAAGCTGCTAAGGCAAAGGGAAGAGGAAAAGTTTGGCATTTAAGCCCAAACGAAATTCTTGACAACTCACCATGCTGAGGGGAATAGCATGGCTAGCCCAACTCAAACGGTAGTTGGTAAAGGCTAATCAAATCCGTTGATAGCTGGGGGTTTGCTAAAAACCTTACATTAGATCAATTCTTTATTAAGATAAGATTTTACCTTTGTCAAAAAAAAAAAAATCATACTTCATCAAGTCTAAAGTTACAACGTCTGATGAACATAATCTCTTTAGGTCATTAGGTTAAAAGTTTTCTCTGACGACAATCATCTTTCCTATCAAGTTAACAGTTACCTCTGATAGTCAGAATTTTGAGACCGAACACGTTAACAATTACCTCTGTTTGGTCAGCTCCTTCATTCCTATCACGACTAGATCCTCTGAATAGGTTGAGCCCCAAGATATGTTTAATAATACCTCTGTCTTTTTCTAACCCGTCATACTAGATGTCACTGAACGGTTAGGATACTACAAGCACGTTAAAACTATACCTCTGTTTGTCATTCTATAAGCACGTTAAAACTATACCTCTGTTTGTTATTCTATAAGCACGTTAACATCCAACCTCTGCTTTACTTTTTGTCTTTAGGCACGTTAATATTATACATCTGCCTATGTTCGTAAATCCTAATTGGTCGCACTATATGTCGCTAAACATTTAGGATTAAATTTATCTGAAAACTCTCACTATCAAGTCCTGAACCTCTGAATAGTCTGAGTTATTATACATGAAAGTGTATAAAAAGAAGAGATAAAAGAAAGGATAAAAGAAAAGATAAAGATAATAATAATGATGATATAGCAGCACATAGCGAAGTCTTTCTTTCTGTATTATTACAAATAAAAAAAAAATATAAATAAATATATATATATATATATAATAATAATAATAGTAACAATTACTTTTGAGATAAAGCCTTCAAAGCATCTTCCACTTCCTGCAGCCGTCGGTGGAGACTCTCTCTCGCTGCCTCTAAAGCTCTCCTCTGCAAGTCCATTTCATCCATGAGAGGTTGTTGTGCAGCCCGAGTTTGGAGTTCTTCTAACTCCCTGATGCCGACAGCGATGTCATGTTCGGTTTGATCCTTTTGCTGTGAGATCTCAGATGCTCTGCCAGAAATATTTTGAATTTCAAGTTCAAGATTAGTAATTGAGGCTTGAGCCTTGGCGATGATCTCCCGCTCGCGGTCTACGGAGTTACGGCGGTGTTCGATATCATTCTCCATCTGGGTCAGATCCCAAGTCAACTTCTCTGAAGAACCTTGGAGTCCCGCTACGAGTTGGGCCTGGCATTCTATATTCTGCTGAAGTTCGGCGTGAAGAGCCAAGTTTTGGGCTCGTAAGCGAGCCACTTCTTGGTTTGCTATCTCGGCAAGATCGGCCTGGCGCAAGCTGTTGAGTAATGACAATTGGACCTCCAACTCGTCCCATCGAGCCCTATAAGGAGCTGCTCGCTGCGGTCCTCCAATCCTCGTGATATGGTCTAGGTGACTCACCATGAGAGGATGAACCTTCTCCAGAGAATCCTCTCCGTTGAGAATCTCCTCAATGCATCCATAAAAAAGTTCAAGAAAGAATTCGACATTGCGACTGATGATTCTTTCACTAAAGCCGGAGGTCGAATTCTGCTTCAAATCTGTTGAGATTACAGGTAGAGGATGTATGGATGATGGAGCGACCGTAGGGAGTACTGATGATATGTGAGATTCTAACAATGGAGTTGCCGCCGCATCTAATAAATTGGTCGCAACTCGCGCTGGAGTGGTCATCACCTCTGCTGTCGAGGTCGCCAATGTTAGCGGCGTGGCTAATGCGCCGCACGTTGGTTCCATGGCGTCAGAATGTGATGAAACCATGCATGTCGGCAAAAGAAGGCTTTCTGTGTTCACAGATATTACTAGAGCCTCTGCAGAAGACATGGAAGGTGCGCTAGCATCACCTGCGTCTGGTAAAAATAGAGCGGTCGTGTATCATAATCAAAAAGATTTGTGCAAAAAAAAAAAAAAAAAAAAAAAAAAGAGAGAGTATGCAAATACCTGGTGGAAAGGTTACATTGGTGGCGGCTATGGAAATGGAACCAGATCTCTCAGGTCTATCCGCCTCTGAGACCTCCAAAGGGAAGTGAGAGGCTTTGTCCATGCTGGGTTGATAGAAGTAGTCACTATCGAACTCTCCATCAGAGCCTAGACCGTCAAGGTCACAAATGTCCCCACTTACACCAGAATAGTCCACAAGATCCAAAGAGTCTGATCTGGCAGTCGGGGAGGCATGGGTCGTTGAACCTTCACCACCTGAGATACAAGCAAATATGCGTTAAAAAAGAAATGGAATGAAGTCCAAACCTTAAAGAAAAAAAAAAAACGCTCACCAGAAGAGACAAGTCTTGGTGCTGAGCTAGGCAAAGCGGCTTCGCCGGGAGATGACAAGAAGACGTCTAGTGCACTATTGTCCAATGCAGTGCCCGTCGGCTCCGCAGCTCCTCTATCCGGGATAGTTGGATCACTCCTGCCAAGATTTGCAGCCTTAGGGACTGGATTTACGGTAGCAGGTGTCTCAAGAGTGGAGAAGGCGGCAAAACCATACATCCTGGCAGTCTCGCTAGAAGAAGTCGGTTTGGGTGTAACAGTAGAAAAGACCGGAAAAGTTGTAGTAGACAAGTGTCCTCCTGACGCAAACATCGAAGTGGTAATAGGAAAATCATTCCTAGATGAAACGATTGACGGAACTACAGATGTCGCGGTTGGTAGATCTGAATGACTCGTGGTCGATCGATCCGGTTGAGTCGTGGTCGGCAGACCGAAACGACTAACGGTTCGTCCTACAACCGAATTGTCAACCCGAGCCTGAAATTTCTTCTTCTTTTGAGGAACGTTGACTCCTCTGGGATTTGAGCGCTTCGACGCGGATCTACCTCCATGAGGAGAAGCTGGGGTAGAAGTACCATCTTGTCCATCGCCATCATTGCTATCAGGACTAAGAGAGGCGCCTATGGATTGGGATTCACGCGCCAAGCCCTTTTTCGAGGATCTATGCGATGCCTCAATATGCCTTAAGAAGGAATGATTAACCTGATAGTCGCCAGGGATAATATCTGCAAGATGATACCAATTGCAGAATCCCATTGATGCAAAAAGGGAGGGTGACTGGCTTGGAAGGGTAAAAGATGCCTTTGTACCTCCAGCCGCAAAATGGTACCATCCTCGTGCACCCTCGAGAAGATTTCCCTCACGACGGAGATAAGAGTTCGGATTGCCAACATATAGCTGATCATATCCGAACTGACGTGCGAAGCGACTGGGTGTATAGGACTCCATGAGGCAAACTCGACCCTGTCGAAAAACCAGATGACTTGGCCGGATGCTAATAAGCCACCAGAAGCAACCCGATGGCAAGGATGTATAGCCATCATTTCCAGAACTATCTTCAAATTGGCTACTATAACTTCCTCCGAGAAATTTTGGGAAACAACGGTAAATATGGTAATTTTGATGTCGCCCAAGGATTTGCCGAATCTTAGCCATGTACCTCCCATTCCATGAGCAATTTTCGAAACGCTGTACATGAGGAATGGCATGATCAATAAGTCCTGAAGGAGAAGTCATCAATTCTGGACAGTGTAATACGAACCAAGCCATTAGATAAGTGAATGGCAGGTCGATGCGTGGATTAGGCGTTTTGAAGATAGTGTTACCACCCTTATCTTTCGCCTGTTGGACTTTGCAAAATTGGGCAATTATGTCCCTCAAGCCGCGTTGCAAACTGCAAACCATAGCTGGTAATAACCCCAGAGGCTGGCCAAACGCTAACAGGACTGCAGGGTAAATAACATCAACAGTAACGGTTTCGCGGCACGAGGTAGGCACTACACAGCGCTTCAACCACAACATTAGATATCCGGCGAGAACAGCATTGTCTGATATGGGGGAAGCTGCTTGGTAGTGATAACTTTCGAAAACAGTCTGAGCTTTGAACCCGTCTTCATCAGATTCTGCAGTGTAGGTAGTTGCAAAGCAGGTGCCAATCCTCTCATGGACAGTATCCATATCGCAAGCAACCCGTACTTGGATGCTGCGCTCATATCTTTCCAGATTCTGAAATAGATACTCTGCCCATACCTTATGGCGCACCCCTTGATTTCGGGCCTGGCGCGCCCCTTGATTTCGTGGCCGGGAGATATCAGCACAAATGTTGTAATGACACATCAACTCCCAGTAAGTTGAGTATGCATTAGGAACAGCCTTGAGGCGAAGCAATTCCTTCGCATTCGGAACATACTCCTCATAAGGGGTTTCGCCTAGGGATAATGCTGAAATCTCATGCATTTCGTGAAGCGCAAATCCCAATTCTCCAACAGGGGTGAAGAAGGTATTGGTCTCCGGATTATACATCTCCAGTATGCAGAAAAAGTGAGGAGAACTATGTGGAATTCCAAATTGCACGTTGCGCACCGCACGATAGAGGCCAAGCTTCTCTAAACGTGTCTTGAAATTTTCCAGAGCGAAATGGGTCATCCGAGACCACCATGATCGCGAAGTGGAGTGAATCCATCCAGGAGTGCGGAAATCATGAGCTGGGAATTGACCATGGGCATCCGAAAATTGATTCATAAAGGTGTCTGCTCGTTTCGGGTGCTCTCCAACAGGTAAGTCTTTGCCGAATCTACTGGGCAACAGACCTGTAACATACTTTGCCGGGCCATCGACAAATGGACCGTTTCTGTTAAATCTCCCGGTTGCAACGCCATGACTGCTACGGGTAATTGGCCAAGACATCATGCGGGGATATGAAATCCGCTGCAGATAAGATAAAGAATAGCTGCGCTCCAGATCCGGGATAAACATATGGCGACCTCCAATATTGCTCAACCACTTGGCGTTGTCCCATAAATCTTCGTCTCGTTGGTTGACAGCATCCCCAAAAAGAAATTGCGGTTTCTTCAAAATCTGTCTATGGGCGCCTTCGAAGACGGAATCCGTGATTAATTCACGAGCTGTGAGTGGGTTGCAGCTAATAATTTTCTGTCGTCGATCTGCACTACTTCGCTCCTCAACCAAAGGGATGTGACCGTCGAATCCAAAGTGAGATTGATTATTCGGACTGCTCGAAAATCCGAAATAATTATTCTTGGACAAAGGATCCGTCGAGTACTGAACTGTAAAAAAAAAAAAAAAAAAAAAAAAAAAAAAAAAAAAATGAACAGGGTAGATTTGTGAGATTTGTGATCAATCCTGTGGTCATCACTGTGTAGTCGTGCACCGCAAAAGCGATTTTAAAGTAAACGGATGACCGTTTGTTTACCTGATATCAGGGAAGAGAGATCAACAGCGGCGGTGACGCCTGCGTGTCGATCCTCATCGGCGATAACGCCCACTGATCGATCTTCAGCATTTAAATCATGTGGTTGCGAAGTACCTGCGGAAGCCATGAGAAAGGAGAAAGTAATCGTACAAAATAAAAGAACGAGAGATTTTCTGATTATGAGAAAAAAAGTTGGAGATCTATGGGTATTTATAGTGAATTAGCGGGAGTTCAAATAGGGAAAGGAATCAAAATTCTGACCAAAATCAGAGTTTGATTAGAGTCCAAACAGGACTTGGATATTTATTTAAAATCTTTTTCCTATTCTAATGCTAATTCCTACTCAAACTAAGATCCAAATAACAAACAATCCCACTTAAAAAGAAAAAATCCAAAGTATTTTGAAATTCATTACAAATAAATTAAAGAATTCCAAAAACTTTGGAGGGGGTTATGTAGACACTAAAAATAATTAAATAAAATAAAATAAAAAATTATATGAAAACCAGGGAGAACCCAAAAGTGCAACCCGGGAAAGCTCCCGCGGGTTGCTACCCGCGGGAGGATCCCGCGGGTTGCAACCCGCGGGACATCCCGCGGGTTGCAACCCGCGGGACATCCCGCGGGTTGCAACCCGCGGGAGGATCCCGCGGGATGCAACCCGCGGGACATCCCGCGGGTTGCCACCCGCGGGACATCCCGCGGGATGCAACCCGCGGGACATCCCGCGGGTGGCAACCCGCGGGATCTCCCGCGGGTTGCCACCCGCGGGAGCTCCCGCGGGTGGCAACCCGCGGGAGACTCCCGCGGGTTGCATCCCGCGGGAATTCCCGCGGGATGCAACCGCGGGAGCCTCCCGCGGGTTGCAACCCGCGGGAGCTCCCGCGGGTTGCAACCCGCGGGAGAGATCCCGCGGGTTGCAACCCGCGGGAGTCTCCCGCGGGTTGCCACCCGCGGGAATTCCCGCGGGTGGCAACCCGCGGGTTATTTTCCGTATCTTTATTTTGTTTCCTTGGCTGATATTCCGTGATCCGGTTTTTCAGGAGCGAATCAATCCGGATTTGAGGTTCTCTCAGTCTATAAAATACAGGATTGGAGTTGAGAAATGGGGAGGATTTTTCTTTGGAGCCGGCAGAGCAATTCTTCACAGAGGGTTGAGAGATCAGAAGGAGCAGGTTTTCTTCACAGATCCCCTTTCAAGTTGGATAGTCAACGGAGGCAGCAACAAGACTCCACCGCCACCCGTACCCACACTTAAAAAGGGAATCCACCAATATTCCCGTTCTTGTAATTCTTCGGAATTTTTGTAATCTAAATTCCTATTGTAATTCATCAATTTTGCAATGGAATCAAAGGTTCAATTTTCGGGCGTACAGATAGAATTCTTCAGATTGCAGTATCAGACTAATTTTCTAGTTTTGAACTAACAAAAAATCTCCCAATCCCACTGGGAGATCAACAATACAAGAAAAATATTAAGCTCAAGAACTAGTCCTTTATGAGTTAGTTATTATAGTGAAATAATAATACATGCTTTCTCTCAACCAATTGGCATGAGCATATATATTTCGATACAACTGTGACAAAACCTATACTATTTGTCTAATTATAGCCAATTCTTACAAAATGAGAAGGAAGGACGTATCAGTAGAATCATAACCATAAATTACAATGCTAATCAAAATGCATATATTAGTATCGTACATTAGTAGATATGGGAAGAAGATATATACTTTATGTTGGATTAATATGTGGAGGTTACTAATTCTCTGGTTGCAGATTGAAGCATACATAATTATTTTATATTAATACAAGAGGGCAGAATTGTAGTTAATGGATTTACTACACAGAATTACTACTGTTATCTTGCAGGAAATGAATTCTGTAATTAGGTTTTTGTATTCTGTACTCAAAACAGAAATAAATTTGGAGAATAAGAATTATGGATTATTTAATCTCTATATTTCCGTTTTAAATTAGAAGAAAACTGTTTACAGATAAAACTATCTAATTTTTTCCTTCTTTATCTAGTTTACTTATCCTAAAGTGAATAAAGAAGAAACTGGATTATGAAAAACCTGTTTCAGATACTTGCAGGAAGACTGGAAGACCACTGGAAGATGACAGGAAGTAGATTGGATGAAAATCGAGGCTAGTGTTGGACACTATCTCCTTAAAATCGATTCGTCCTCCACTGTTTGCTTCTGGATTTCTTTGGACGTCGATCTCCCAGGATACAACGATCGATCTGCAGAGGGAAGGAAGCTGCAATCCCTCTGCTCTGGCGAATCTGATAGAGGTTCTCTCTGTTTATATAATGTAATGCAGGACTGGATGATGGAATTGAACATAAGTCTTCTGTAGGCAAAAATTCAGGAACTTCTGTCTGCAGAAGAAGAGGCAGAAAAGCAAAATCTATTAATGAAACTCTGAACCCAGACCCTATTTATATATTTTCAACAGTCGCAACGGTTGGGTTTTCAACAGTCGCAGCAGTTGGCCGTTTCAACAGTTGTGACCATTTAACGGCAACCGTTGACGGCGGCCGGTGACTGTTGGACCGCCGACCGTTGGACTTCAACGACTCTTGACTGGCGGGGCGGGTGCAGGTCGAATCCATTCAATTCTGAACTCAATAGAGGCAACCCGAATCCAATAGGACCAAAAATCAAAGGCTCATCAGCTCCTCGCGAAGTGCAAAGTGCACCTCTAAAGCGCCCAATGCGCCCTAAACGCCCATTCGCCCTCGCACACGCGCGTGCGCGTGCGGGCGGTGTGTAGCACCACCCATGGTGCTCAAGGTTTTCCTCTTCTTACATAAGCAAAGTAAAGGAGTAAGGTACCATATTTAAACCCACATCCTTACAATCCTCTATCCAATGTGGGACTATCTTTTCATCTTCCTTTTTTGTTCCTTTGCTATGTACTCAACTTTTGAAGCCAATTTCAATTCACTTAATTTATTTAATTTGAACTAGTGAATTGGCTCAATTTAAGGTTCAAATTAGTGAATGAATTCAACAATCCCCTACATGAATGAAATGGCTTAGACTCTAATGCAAATAACTAGAGAGTGTAATAGAAAGTTCCCGCATCGGGAGAGTAGGCTTTTGGCTTTGAACCTTCCCTAGTGAAATATTATCGAGTTTACTTGCTAACCAGTGAACACGATGTTTTTGAACTGTTCAGCTTTTGATGTAAACTAAGACAATAATATTCACATGATTTCTTTCAATTTTATCAGATTCTATGTTGTGTCCATTTTGGCCTTGGACAACCTGGTAATTCTGTGAGTGCTCTTAGAGAACTTAGCCTTTCTCATTCTCATAAAAGCGACCCCTTCTCACTCACATAGGTGATCTCTTATCAAGAGTATCCTACCATACTCCACTTAGATTTCTAAGATATAAGGATCATTAAAAACTTAGCTTATCCTAACACATTGCAGGTAATCACTATTTTACCATAGAAATGAGATATGAAATATTTTCCACGGTGATTCTTTCGAGTTCCCCTACAATTCGGTTGTCACTTTGAACCTAGATCTTGGGATCTCCAGTCAGTTAGGTTGGGTTGCCATTATGGAGTTACTCTTTAGTAGGCTGTAATCCCATTCCCCTCGACAACTTATATACTTGATCTCTAGTCAAGCCTTTTGTTAATGGATCTGCAATATTATTTTTTGATTTTATATAATCAAGAGATATTATTCCGTTTGTAAGCAGCTGTCTTACAGTTTCATGCCTACGACGTATATGTCGTGACTTTCCATTATATAATACATTTTGTGCCCTTTCAATTGCTGATTGATTATCGCAATGGATGCATATTGCTGACACAGGTTTAGGCCACATTGGAATATCTTCTAAAAAGTTCCGAAGCCATTCTGCTTCTTCTCCAGTTTTATCTAAAGCTATAAACTCAGATTCCATAGTGGATCTGGCTATACATATTTATTTAGAAAATTTCCAAGAGATGGCTGCACCTCCAACAGTAAAGATATATCTACTTGTGGATTTGATGTCTTTTGAATCGGTAATCCAGTTAGCATCAGTGTATCATTCTATCACTGCTGGATATCTAGTATAGTGCAACCCATAGTTAGTAGTGTACCTCAAATATTTAAGTACTCTAACTATTGCTTTCTAGTGGTTCTCCCCTGGATTACTTATAAACCTACTCAGTTTGCTTACTGAGTATGCAATATCAGGTCTTGTGCAGTTCATTAAATACATAAGACTGCCAATGATCTGAGAATATTCCAACTGTGATATACTAGCACCTATATTCTTTGTAAGATGTAGACTCATATCTACAGGTGTCTTAGCTATATCAGTATTTTTCTTGTCAAATTTTTCAAGTATCTTCTCGATATATTGTGACTGGGATAAGGTATATCCATCAGATGTCTTGGAGATTTTAACACCAAGAATAATATCTGCAATACCTAAGTCTTTCATGTCAAATTTCTGTGTTAACATGATTTTTACGAGCCACCGTGCTACCGGTGATAATCATGTCATCCACATATAAATATACAATGACATAGTTGTGCATATCCCCTTTTACATATACACATTTATCGCATTCATTATAGCGAAATCTATTTGACAACATAACTTGGTCAAACTTCTCATGCCATTATTTAGGTGCTTGTTTAAGTCCATAAAGAGACTTAACAAGTCTACACACCTTCTTTTCTTTACCTGGAACTACAAACCCTTCAGGTTGTTCCATGTAGATTTCTTCATCTAATTCACCATTTAAAAATACTGTTTTTACATCCATTTGATGAAGCTCAAGATTATATAATGCAGCAAAAGCAATTATTAATCTTATGGATGTTATTCTTATTACAGGTGAATATGTATCAAAATAGTCAATACCTTCCTTTTGTCTATAGCCTTTTACTACAAGTCTAACTTTGTATTTATCTATAGACCCATCAGGTTTTATCTTTCTCTTAAACATCCATTTATATCCTAATGGTTTACTTCCTGGAGGAAGATCCACAAGTTCCCAGGTGTGATTTTGAATAATTGATTCAATTTTACTATTTACAGTTTCTTTCCAAAAAGGAGCTTCAGGAGTAGACATAGCCTCTTTATAAGTTTGAGGTTATTTTTCTAATATATATGTTAGAAAATCCGGACCAAACGATTTATTAATCCTGGCCTTTTTGCTCCGTCTATATTCATTCTCATTAGTTTTATTACCAGAATCAGACTCTGTTTCTATATTATATCATCACAAGTCCTTTTAGAGGAACTTGGATCATATTCTTTACTAGGAAACACATTTTCAAAAAATACTGCATTCCTAGATTCAATAATAGAGTACTTATGTATTTCTGGATGATCAGAGTTAAAAACAAAGAAACGATAAGCACTACTATTATGCGCATATCCAATGAATATACAATCAATAGTTTTAGGTCCAATTTTAGTCCTTTTCGGAGTAGGAATTGCAACCTTAGCTAGACACCCCCACACTCTTAAGAATTTATAACTAGGTGCTCGACCTGTCCATAATTCATAAGGTGTTTTATCAAGTTTCTTTTGGGGTATTTTATTGAGAATATAATTGGCAGAAAGCAGAGCTTCCCCCCACATGTTCTGGGGTAAACCAGAACTTATTAACATGACATTCATCATTTCTTTTAAAGTTCTGTTCTTACGCTCAGCAATTTCATTTTGCTGCGGAGTGTAAGGAGCAGTTGTTTGATGTATAATACCATGTTCTGCACAAATTTGTGAAAATGGTGACTCATATTCACCACCTCTAACACTTCTTAGCATTTTTATCTTTTTGCTAAGTTGATTCTCAACTTCATTTTTGTATTGTATAAACATTTCAATTGCCTCATCTTTTGTTCTAAGTAGATATACATAACAATATCTAGTACAATCATCTATAAACGTAATAAAGTACTTCTTTCCACCTCTAGTTTGAACAGATTTTAAATCACATACATCTGTATGAATTAATTCTAAAGGTTCAGTACTACGTTCTATAGAGTGAAATGGAAGTTTAGTCATTTTTTATTCAACACATGTTTCACATTTATTTTCAAAGTTTATATTAAAATTAGGCAACATATTCAAATTTATTAATCTTTGTAAAGTATAATAATTAACATGTCCTAATCTACCATGCCAAATAAAAGGTGACTCAGTCATATAAACAGAAGAATCAATTTTATTGATAACCTTAGGGGCAATGGTCATTACATTTATTTTAAATAGACCATTGGTCATATACCCCTTGCCTACATATACACCATTCTTTGTGAGTATAAACTTATCAGACTCAAACACAAGCCTAAACCCTTTCTTACTCAAGACTGACCCTGAAACCAGATTCTTGTGGACATCTGGTACATGAAGTACATCAGTAAGAGTAAGTTCTTTTCCCGAAGTCATTTTTAGTACAATGTTTCCTCGTCCTTCAACATTGGAGGTTGCAAAGTTACCCATGTAGAGTAGTTCTCCTTCCACATGTTCATATGTGGAGATCATCCACTTGCTGGCGCATATGTGGCGAGTGGCCCCAGTATCCACCCATCATTCCTTAGAATTGCCACCAACTAGGTTTACCTCTGAGACAACATATGTACAATTTACATCTACATTTGCACAAAGATTTTCTTTTTCGGCCAAATGTGCATTAGAATGCTTCTTCTTCTTCTTCGAAAAATCTGGTGTCTTTCGCACACGGCAGTCATTTGCACGATGTCCAGGTTTGTCACAGTTGTAGCACTTGCCATTGAATCTCTTCGAGTTACCACTCTTAGAGTCTTCACCATTGTGCTTTCTCTTCCTGTCATTAGACTTATTGGAATTTTCCATAACATTAGCTTTAGAAATATTGTATGGATTTCCAATTTTCTTTTCAGAAAGGCGGTTATCTTTTTCAATCCTCAATCGTACAATTAGATGTTCAAGTGTCATTTCTTTTCGTTTATGCTTTAGGTAATATCTAAATTCTTTCCAAGATGGTGGCAATTTTTCAATAATTGCAGCCACTTGAAAAGATTCACTAATAGTCATACCTTCAGCATGAATTTCATGAATGATCATTTGAAGATCTTGTACTTGGTTGATTACATTTTTAGAATCAACCATTTTATAATCCAGAAACTTACCGACTACATATTTCTTAGAGCCGGCATCTTCTGTATTATATTTCTTGTCTAAAAACTCCCAGAGTTCCTTAGCAGTAGCAACTGAACTATATACATTATACAGTATATTGTCCAAACCATTGAGCATATAGTTCTTACTCAAGAAGTCCGCATGTTTCCATGCTTCAACCGCCTTCACTGATTGTTGATCATCTTCAACAAGAGTAGGCACAGTCTCCTTAAAGTACTTGGCCAGATTCAGTGTAGTGAGATAGAACAACATTTTCTGTTGCCATCTCTTAAAATCTGAGCCACTGAACTTCTCTGGTTTCTCGTACTGGCTTGAAGGCACAGTTGGAGTAACCATGACAGGAGTTATCACAGTGGACATATCAGATGTAGTGGCCATCTACAAATATTAAATTTATCTATCTTAATGTCTTGTAACAAATTTTAACTTTCTAATAAAACTAAAAATCAATTCAACACTCCAAATCACAAAACAAAAATTAACTATCATTTTTCCAGAAACAATTAAGATTACTTGTCTCCAAATCACCAAATAGAAATTTTCCAGAAGCAATCTAGATTACTAGTGATTGATGACAGTATTTTAATCTAAAACGAAATATCAGTTTAAAGATTAAATACTATTATAACAGAGTTCTAATTGATAACAGTACTCTAATTGATGGTATTTTGACAGAATCCAAAAAATCAGTTTTAAGAATGTTGGTTCTAAACAAAATTGTTTAAACTGTATTCTTAAAAAAAAAAAATTAATCTAAACAAGCAGGTCGATTTTAAGATTGTTGGATTAATATGTGGAGGTTACTAATTCTCTGGTTGCAGATTGAAGCATACAGAATTGTTTTAGATTAATACAAGAGAGCAGAATTGTAGTTAATGGATTTACTACACAGAATTACTACTGTTATCTTGCAGGAAATGAATTCTGTAATTAGGTTTCTGTATTCTGTACTCAAAACAGAAATAAATTTGGAGAAGAAGAATTATGTATTATTTAATCTCTATATTTCCGTTTTAAATTAGAAGAAGACTGTTTACAGAGAAAACTATCTAATTTTTTCCTTCTTTATCTAGTTTACTTAACCTAAAGTGAATAAAGAAGAAATTGGATTATGAAAAACCTGTTTCAGATACTTGCAGGAAGACTGGAAGACCACTGGAAGATGACAGGAAGTAGATAGATTGGATGAAAATCGAGACTAGTGTTGGACACTATCTCCTTAAAATCGATTCGTCCTCCACTGTTTGCTTCTGGATTTCTTGGAGTGCGCCTCTAAAGCGCCCAATGCGCCTTAAACGCCCATTCGCCCTCGCACACGCGCGTGCGTGTGCCCGCGTGGTGCTCAAGGTTTTCCTCTTCTTACATAAGCAAAGTAAATGAGCAAGCTATCATATTTAAACCCACATCCTTACAATCCTCTATCCAATGTGTGACTATCTTTTCATCTTTCCTTTTTGTTTCTTTGCTATGTACTCAACTTTTGAAGCCAATTTCAATTCACTTAATTCATTTAATTTGAACTAGTGAATTGACTCAATTTAAGGTTCAAATGAGTGAATGAATTCAACACTTTATATGTATCCTAAAGAAGAACTAAATACAACCTGCAGTTTTCCTTAAAGTTCATTACTTATGAGGATCATCTCCATGAGACCTGCTTTTTGTTTTCAATTCCATCGAACAAAGCTTGAGTACTATCTAAATCACCACACTTTACATACATATCCAAGGGCATAATGTTCAATTGGATTTTATTATGTTCCAAGCTAAGATAAAACTTTCAACTCAATTATTAGTCCCTAAATTAGCAAGGGCAGTGACTATACGCAAGTGATGACAATATCATTAAAAACATCCCAATAGCTTCTCTATATTTGAAATGTCCATCTCAGTTATTTAATCTAATTGTTATTTTAAAAAAAAATCATATTAATTTTAATATTAACTTATTTCTTTCCCTTAATTTATCTTAATTATATTTTTAATTTTATTTGTGTCATTTAGATTTTTATCCTACCAAATTAAATTGAGAATTTATTTCTAAATACTTACTATAGTAGTAATTTTTTTATTTCCAAAACTAAGGAAATCTTAATTATCTTATTTAGAAGTCAAAATGGATATTGATTAACATAACTATTTCACTTATGTTTAGTTAGGCATATAACATATTAACCAAAAATAGACTCTCCTTAATGATTCATATTAAAACTTTTGCAGTTTTTTTCTTTCACAACTCTGTCTATCACAACTGATTTTTCCTCAGACGGATCTAATAACTTTCCACAATAATTAATGATAAAATAACTTTCCATTACAATTTAAAGTAGTAAGTATCATAATCAATCAAAATTGAATTTATATAAAAATGCATTCATCAAAAACTTAATTTTATCAACAATTATGTACAAATTATATACTATATATTCATAATACGAATAATAAATTATGAACAACAACAACAACTAATCCTTTTATCCCAATCAAAATAAAATCTTAATTTAATGAGAAATTAAAACTTTATTTTAAAAGGAAAAAGTTTCACGTGTGTTGTTACGTACATTTTTCTCAATTTTATTATCAATTTTCATAAATTTTAGAGTTTATTTACCCTTTCCTTTCAATAAGTGTATACAAAATATTTTATTCACTGAAATTCGTTAATTTTGTGTGAACTTGATGGATTCATTGAAAATTTGCAAGCAACACTCCAATAGCTAATTTAGCCGTTGGCAAGGAGCTTTTACAAAAAAATTGCAAAAAGGCTACCCAAATACCGAAGTGATCATTTGGGCTGCTTTTCGCTGTGTCAGGCTTGGGCCTGGGACTAGGTAAGGGTCGAGTTCAAAGTCGGCCTTATCCACCCATGCTCATGCTAAATCTAGTGTTCTAGGCCCAGGGCTGCCCACCATCAATGCGGACACAGTTAACCTAGGTCCCAATTTTACGGGGTCTGAGCTTGGCGTATGCCTAATACATACTGGGATGAGCAAGCTGCCCTGTCTAGTTGCCACTCTACGACTTCAAAAGAATTATTTTAGAAATGGTAATTAAATTTAGATTGCATAACGAACAAACCACTTGACTTATCTTTTAAAAAGAAAGGATTTTTTTTAGTGAGCATCCAATTCTTCCAATATTGCTCCTCTCAAATCTATCTCTACTTTCTGATTCTTCTCTCTCAAACCTTAATCTCTTTCGAGAGGAATTTCATTGTAATTTTTCTAATCTTAATTTCTCTTTCATTTGGTTAGTAGAATTTTCTTTAAGATTTTTAAATAATAGAAGAAATTTGACACTAATTTAAGATTCAGTTAGAAGTTATATATTTTTTTCTTATTTTTTTTATGTATTTATCACCTTTTATCGATGAATTGTTTAAATAAATTTATATAGAAAAATATTTTAATGAATAAATGCAATGAATGGATTTAAGATTGAAGAAAATTGAGCTTGAAGTTTAGGGTTTAGAAGCACAAAAATTTAGAAATTTATCAATTTGGACATATGCTTAAAGAGAGAGAGAGAGATTGATTGTGTTGGGGAAAAATAGAATATGGTGAATGGTAACTTCGTTCAAAAATAAAATATCAAACTTTTAATTCTTTTAGAATTTCCTACACTTTCACTCAAAAATATCTTAACTCATAAATGCCCCTCAAATATAAAAAAAGTAATACAAATTCACAAATATATCCTAATTTAAGCTGCATAATTAACTCTGAAATCACTTTCCTTTAAAAATTGTGGGCTTTGCATCCATTGTAAAGCACATGAGAATGCTTTATGCACGATCGAAGATGGTTTAAAATTCAATTTCTAGCAATGTAATCAGAAGATCTAACTTGGATAATTAAGCATGTTAGGTCCTATTACCCAGAAGAAAATTTAATATTCACATTACTTGTATGTGCTAAATACTAATATAAGATAATTATAATTGTATTTGTGCAACTAGAGAAAATAAACTGTTATATTCAATATGAGAAAAGAAAAGGGCTCGATTGACCCCTACCAAGAAATATAGTGTTTGTAATTTGTGATGAGCATGCAAACATTGATAGAAATGATTGTGCATGGGTGTAACTTAAAAAAAAAAAAAAAAAAACTTTAGTTCTCTTAAAAATTGACAATAGCGATAAAATTAGTTGTCTACAAGTATAACTAGACTTTTTAAAAAAAAAAAAAATGATGGGATGCAAATAGTGATAAAAATAGTTGTGGTACAAGTATAGCTAGAAAAAATTCAATTTTTTAAGAAAAAGAAAACCTTCGGAACATGTTATCAGACTCTACCTGTCCCTACTAATAAACTTTCTAAAAAGGAATGGGATGCAAATAATGGTAGAAATGGTTAAAATCATGCAAATTACAATTTCAAAAGGGCATGCTTATAAAAACCCCCAAAAAGGAAATATATATATGTGTGTGATTACTGTAGGTGAGCCGCCAGCTCAGGAAAAGTTACGTGAGCTAATCTCTATCTTCTTAACTTCTTTTTAGGATTAAATTTCATAAATTTTAGAGTTTTTTTTCCCTTTCATCAAGTGCATACAAAATATTATATTTATTGAAAACCGTTAATTTTGTGTTAACTTAATGGAGAACCAAATCAAAACTAAAATCTAAGAAATTGGGTATGAGTGAACTCTAAAGGATTGAGATCATAATCCAAAAGATATTTTTTAAAAAAGATTATTGAAGATATTGGAAATGAACTACATCTCAGATAACTTGCATTAGCTGTCAGCTCATTTATATATATATATATATATATATATATATATATATATATATATATATATATATATATATATATATATATATATATATATATATTTCATAGGGATATTTGCTGGATGTGGGACCTGATGAGAAAGGGACCAATACCAAATACCTATGGAGACCAATACAAATATCTTTGAATCTCAAAAGTATAAACCCACCCATCAACGCTCATTGTTTTTTCACCTCATCTCTCCCATCTCCTCTCACCACCAACACCAACACAAACAAACCATAACCAATGCCTTCACCTTCTCTCTTCCTAAACATCAGCACTCCATCCTTCATATCCTCAAGCCCTTCAAACAAGATCACACTCCATCCAACAAGAACCAAGCTCCGCAGACGCGATAGACGTACTTATGGCTCATGCAGAGCTTCAGCTA
Source organism: Dracaena cambodiana (assembly GCA_036321105.1). Taxonomy (NCBI): domain Eukaryota; kingdom Viridiplantae; phylum Streptophyta; class Magnoliopsida; order Asparagales; family Asparagaceae; genus Dracaena; species Dracaena cambodiana. The sequence goes on from JAYEPQ010000007.1 coordinate 46,035,409, forward strand.
ATTCATCTTCCTCTTCGTCTTCTTGGATTGCAGATTTCGATTTGTACGGGCTCCTTGGCGTGGAGAGCTCGTCCGATCAGTCGGAGATAAAGAAGGCGTATCGGGCGCTGCAGAAGAGGTGCCACCCCGATATCGCAGGGCCCGCTGGGCACGACATGGCCATCATACTCAATCAGGTCTACTCCCTGCTCTCCGATCCTAACTCACGCTCTGCATATGATCAGGTCAGTGAATTTTTGCATCTTTTTTTTTTTCTTTCCATAACTGATGGTTTCCATAACTGATGGTGCATGTTTGTATTTTATACCTTATAAATTACATTGTGCATGATAATGTTCTTCATATCATTTACTAAATTGACTGAAATCACCTATAAAAGTAAAATTTTCCCCTTTTATTTAGGTGAGAATTGGCGTGTCAATGATTTACAAATTTAAATTGAATCAAGAACCATGGATTTCAATATTCTTGGATAATAATCAAGCATTGTTCATAATTTAGTCAATTCATCTGATATACAATGAACTTTTTTTTTTTTTTTTTTTCCCTTCATATTATGAGTGACTACTTCTGATAGTTAACTACTTTGTGATTCTTTCTGCTTGAGTTAATTTTGATTTGTGAGAAGGTTTTAATGCTGCGTTCAAATTGCAGGAGCAAGCCAAGTTGTCAGAATTCAGAGGATACACGGGAAAGACTCTCTATTCGACATGGTTCGGATCTGAGAACGAACAGCGTGCAGTGTTTGTAGATGAAGTGAAATGCGTCGGCTGCTTAAAATGTGCTCTCCACGCGAATAAAACGTTTGCAATTGAATCGGTTTATGGCCGTGCCAGGGTGATCGCGCAGTGGGCTGATTCTGAGGAGAAGATTTTCGATGCAATTAAAACTTGTCCTGTCGACTGCATCTCGTAAGACAGTTCACAGAACTTAACGTACGATTTAGACTGTTATTCAATTTGAGTGACTCCTCTTTTCCTGGTTCGCGAAGGATTGTAGAGAGATCAAATCTTGCAGCACTCGAATTCCTGATGTCGAAGCAGCCTCGTGGGAATGTTAGGATGACTGGCGGAGGCAACACCGGAGGGGTTCGAGTATCCAACATATTTGCAGAGGTGAACAAGTTTCAGAGCAGGTTCGAAGAGATGAAAACCAAAGCTTCGAAAAGAGAGGCCAAGGTAATCCATTGCTCAAGCATATATAGAAACACAAATTCTATGCTTTATGTCTAAGATTTTGTTTCGGCTATTTAGGAATCGGACTTTCAAGGAGAATCAAGAACTCAAGCTGTACAGGGCATCCGATCCATCACAAGCTGGTGGTACTGGCAAACTCCTTCGGATGCAGGGTCTCAAACTGATACGAACCTGAACCTGCTGCACCTTCCGCATAATTCTACTGAACCAAACACCGAAAGGCTTAAAGAGGCCGTTGCCAAAATGAAGTCGCAAGAGAATGCAAGACCCTCTGCGAGTTGCAAAAACAACGACGAGTACTGGACTCCAATGCTAGCCCTGCCATCAGCTTTGATCAGGTCCAGTTCCGTCGCCTCGTCAGAGCCTTCACCAAGCGTTTGCTCAGGAAATTCGGAGAAACATGTTGTAACTGATGCAGTTGAAAAGAGTAAGTGGGATGTAACGAGTCTAGGAGTTCCTTCAGCAATGTCAGTGGTCTCGGCTTTGATAGTCGCCAGGAGAGGCGCAGAAATGACCGGCAACGGCCTGAGTGAACACATAGGTGGCTCCATGGCGTTGGAAGTTGTCAATAGCTTTGAGATGCAGGTCGTGCTCGCAGGAATTACCTGGTTCTTTATCGGGTTGGGAATCGTAGGGATGTTCGAAGTTATAGGAAGCAAAGGATTTTTCAGGAGACAATGAAGGAATGTTGGAAGTTACACAATACACAGCTGAAACGTACAGATATAAACTTTGGCTTTATGGCTTGTTACAGTCTCTATGAACTTTTCGGTAGCTTATTTAGATTTCCTTCCCGATCTTAGGTTCACTCAAAAATTGATGGGCTGATTAGTTGTATTTTTCTCTCTTATGTATCATCAGATATATCTTTGGACAATGGATATTTATCTATCGAGATTAGCCGATTCTACTATAATTTATGATTTCTGCCTCCTACCTCAAAATGTTTATAATTAATCATTTTAGCTTAATAGTTAGAATATTTCATAAAAGTTTATAATTAATCATTTTAGTTTAATAGTTAAAATATTTCATAATTAGTCATGTATTGCTCTTTCAAAAAGACTATGTATGATTACTTTATGAATTTACATGAATAATTATAAATTATACTAACTCTTATCTATCTTTTGAGATAAAATAAGAGTCATCTTATCTATCTTTTGAGATAAAATAAGAGTCATCTGATATAAAATAAAAGTCAGTGTAAATTATAATGATTAACACAAGTATTATATAGTTGACTAAATTTAGTACTTCTTTATTCAAAATAGCTTACTTTTTACTCCTTTTCTTAATCCACTCTTCCACTCTTTTCAATCCTTCGATCCTTTGACAAATATGGCCTTAGGGTTCATGTGGATGGTTGGGACAAAGATTCATCGGTAACAGCTTTCAGGTATAAGTTCTTTGGATTACACTTCTGTCTCTTTAGATTTGAATCCTTACAATTATAATCCAAAAGTATGTTTGGATAATGCACTAGCTTTATCACAAGACAATCACCCCCTAAAAAAATTGTAGTTATATGGCAAAAAACCTAAATCCTTTGGATTAAAAAGGGTCTTTCTTTCCTTCTCTCTCTCTCTCTCTTTTTTAAAATCCCAAGATTAGTCAACTTATCGGAGTTTAATCCCTAAATTTTTTGTTAAAAAGTTACCCATACAAGAAAATTCGCTTCGCAAACGAAGTGCAAAAACACCAAAAAAATCCATGAATCAATAGCACAGTTGCAAATACGATACGCAGGTGCAATCTACAAAGAATGTAATATTAGATTCAAAGAAAGAAGCTAACCCCGAAACTCAATAGTTATTCACCCCAAAAAGAAATGGGGCAGGATAGTTTGAATGAAGAAAAACTGCGGCCCATGAGCAATGTTTCTGACAAGGTAAATAGAAATAAGACTGACGGAATCATATAGATACCTCAAAATCTGATATAATATACTATATATATATATATATATATATCGATAAGAACGATATTGAAAACCTTGCTTAAGAATTTCACATTATATATCCATATGACAGGAAAGCATTCAATCCATTGCTCCGGCGAAGAATTAACAAGTAGATGATGAATGGGAGCCCGAGAGAAATCAAGATCTAATTTTATTGATCTTCTTCTTTGATTGCCTCTGTTTGAGCAAAACCTTTTTCACTGCTCTTCCTAATGATTGAGCCTAAACAACTATTTTAGGCAAATACTGTTCATGTGGGTAAAACTTCTCCGAGAAAAAAGTTTATAGTTCACTTAAATTAACGTCCATCTAGAACAAGATTTTAATTTAGACAAGTAAAAAAAATACATCAACTAAAGTATTCTAAGTGTAAAGCACACTGAATGACCATCACATATTTCTATCCTCTCAGAAAAAAACTGTTTTCTCAGCCGAAAAAAAAAAGACCCAACTTAACAACTGCCTATGTACTCTTTTCGTGCAGTTTTTAACTTCTATCCTCGGAAAGCTCAGGCCCATTAACTTAAAAAGCCTTGATAATGAACAAGGTAAGAGGGAGTAGAGGAATCACCATCTGTTGCTGGGAGGCTTCACTTTGTAAATCCGAACTATCCAGTTTGAAGTTGTCAATGCCTCTTCCAAGTACTCTAGCTTCACATCCTTGTTCCCTATTTCCACCCCCCTAGCACGATCATATCTGTCGGACATAAAACATGATCACCACGGTTAACTACATTAAATGTGTTCATTACGAGGCTATATAATTTGCCCATGGTAAATTACCGAGACCAAAGGCAAAAATTCCTGAAGAGGCAAGAAAGTCCATCACAATAACAATAACAGCAATTAATAAATTAAGAAGAATAACTACTACTCCAAAAAAGAAAAAAAGAGAGAACAAATAATTACTTTTGTAAGGCCTAATATTCAAGAGAATGAAAACAGTTGCCTGTCATTTGGATCGTGAAGGGTGGAACGTCCATTAGAAAATACTTTCCCAATAATGACACTTCTAGTAACTCATAGCTATCCGCATGCTTTATGGTATAAAATGTGGGGAATCTAAAACTAACAAAACCAAGCATCTACTTAGCTTATCTTGTAGAAGACAATGAAAATCATGGAACAAAAGGAAAAGGTATATGTTCTCCTACCAGCATTCATGCCTTCAATGGACCACTGATCAATTCCTCACCAAGAAAAATCTAACAAGTGCTTACTAAGCAACCCAGTCCATACCAAGACCAGTAATTGCTGGGAATAGAATCCCCTAATCCAATCTCGAAACACTAAGAGATCAACATATCTTAAGAAAAACTCCAAGAATTATGTGGTTAGATTGACCAATCTTGACCTACATCCACGATATATGAGAATTAGGTTACAAAAAGAGATCCAAATATCTCTAACTCACCATGACTCTTGTCTCTCAAAACATGTAAAAGCCCCTTTATCTTTCATCAAACATACAAGAGATATACATTGTGCTATAAATCAGACGGTATTAGGATAACACTTTGTTCATCTATATAGTGTTTCATACCAAATAGAATACTAACCATCTGGCCCCAAGTCCAACTAGGACTCATTGTGAGTTCTGATCACTTAAGGTTACTCAATGGATGCTAGACAAAAATCCAATAGTAATTATGAAACATGGACACACATCCTATAGTTCAGCCGAAAGGAGATAAATAGCGACAAGTTGTAAATGAAATCTCAATAAGAATAAATATTGAACATTATGGAAGTCAATTATTCCATTTTCACAAACGCGGTCCAGCCACAACACAAAGCTGAAAGAGCAGAAAATATATTCTCATCTTCAGCAACATACAACTATGAAAATACATACTTAATTATATGTTGTGTATTTCGATTAACCTTATGCTTACTCCAAGTGCCCTATTTCCCTCATCTAATCATTCTTCATAATTACATGTCATCAGCAATCCAATCCTTGTTACAATCAGATCCTTGCTAATAACAGCATCCTTGGTAAGGACACAATTAAAAATTTGAATCATCTAGTATGAAATCCAATTCTACATCACTCCCAAGAAGCAAAATGGTAACCACATGGTAGCCCATGAAGGTTGCATGTCCTAGCCACTATTTCTCTAGTCCTTGTATATATTTGGATCCTTAAATCCACTAGATCACTATGCCAACGAGTGTGTGTGCACGGTGAGTGTGTATCATATTTTACAATATTATGCACGTAATCTATGTAATATTAACATAAATAACAATTATACAAATTCTGCAAGCTATACAATTATGGTATTCTATTAACTTAAATTTCATATAAAACAAACTTTTACTCACGTCACTGTGCCTTTAGTTACAACTTTAGTTTTTTACTTTTATGTTGCTTCCTAAAATAAATTGTAACTGGACTGGAGTATGCAATGACTAAAATAAAATATAAGAGAACAGCTGAACAACAATTCTGTAAGGCATAGCAAAAATTTACTGTCTGCCCCCAAGTATTTCCATTCCATGATATTTACTAGTCAATAAACATAAAATGTTCTCTACGAGATTGAAAAATTTTATATCAAATTTTGTTAAATGTAGAGAGGACTTGTTTGATGTTGCCTCTGTGCCATGTACATCAAATAAAATTAAAGATTTGCAAAACAATTGAAATGATGCTCATCTAGCAATTAGGAATCAGATAATTCTCTCCTGCTCTTTGGCTAAGAGATGAGTGATATACAAGGTATGCCGACTTAAGTAACCAACTTAAAGATTTGCAAAACAATTGAAATGATGCTCATCTAGCAATTAGGAATCAGATAATTCTCTCCTGCTCTTTGGCTAAGAGATGAGTGATATACAAGGTATGCCGACTTAAGTAACCAACTTAAAGATTTGCAAAACAATTGAAATGATGCTCATCTAGCAATTAGGAATCAGATAATTCTCTCCTGCTCTTTGGCTAAGAGATGAGTGATATACAAGGTATGCCGACTTAAGTAACCAACTGTCAAGGTTTGTGGTAGTAATATTACTTGTTGCAAAGTTGCCTATGCCAGAAATTGAGCACCAACTAATAAAAGATTAATGTTAGGTAGAGACCCAGTCATTAAAACTTGTCAAAGCTCTAATTATGGAGCTTTTCACTATTATGAGTTGAGCTAGGAGGAAGGGGAAGAAGAAGAAGACGATGATCTAAGATCGGATGGACAGTAAATGTACTATTGCACTGTAGGTAGATCATGCAGTGATACACTGCATGTAGATAATGCTGTAGGTAAATCAACTATGTAATTCGAGATAAAAACTGGCTCATAATATTAAAGATCCAAGAGCGCTTACCCAGGGGGCTTCCCATACTCTGTTGTCAACTCCCCAAACCGATAGTAAGAAAGTTTGTACCTGTTCATTCAACAGATAAGAAATTATTCAATTAAAAAACCATGGTTAGAGGAATCTGGATATTTTAATGCCTGCAGTACAAGATTTTGATAGAGTTAGCTGAAATATGGAAGATATGATTAATAAAAATATGAATTAACATTATGTCAAATAAGAAATGAATAATGTATTATACTATATACGACATGACAATAATCTCTATGTTAACTTCTGGAAAAGATTTAACAAGTTCCAAACCTTAACACACGTCTAGATTTCTCCATATATACATTTAAATCAAGGTTTTAAATATTGACCAATACCTATACATGCATAACAAACGTTAATATGCATTTAGATTTCTCCACATACAACATTTAAATCAAGATTTTAAATATCAATCAATACCCATACAAAAAAATCATATCAGATTTTGAGAAAACCGGTACATAATATATTGTATAATCTAATATTGCCAATATTTCTGATATTGTCAATCTGATATGCCTGATATCATACCACAAATAATTGGCAGTTACTGATACTGATTCCCATATTTTAAACCTTGGTTTAAATGCATATGCAAAAATCTATAAATAAGCTATGGTGAAAACAAAGTCAAATCTTCTTGCATACATTTAAAAATAAACTCTCTAAACCAATACCTAGACAAGTGGTACTTATATATTAAAACCTCTCCTGTAGATACATGCACACTCCCAAAAACTTTACTAAGGGGTATTACTGGTTTGGACTTTCTTACTTGGACTAGAACTTTTTCTTGAACTCCAAAGTTTAGTGTGATTGGTTTTGACTTGGATTCAAATTTTGAAATCTAGCAGCATTCGTTTTAGGCTCGGACTGGGATTTTGAAATCTAGTATTATTGGTTGCACTTGGACATTAATTCTAAACTTGGATTTTAGAATACTATACTAAGAATAATTTATACATTTTGGATGGTCCCAGCCCCAAAAATAATCCAGGATTAAACTTTATACTCTCCATTTAGACATGGACCCCTCTTGGACTCTCTTTCTCCAAACTAATTAATTACAATCAATAAATAAAAAGTTATTAGTTATTATGAAAAATTTATAATGTTATTGTATTAAAACTACTTAATAATAAATGATAAATTTATATACTATAAAATAGCAGTAATAATAATAATGTTGTACTTATAATTAATTAGTACTAATTTAACAATATCAGTTTGTAGAACAAAACTTAAGGTATAATGATAAATAGTTCCACAAAATCGAATGCTCAAAAAGTTAATAGTTGTTTATTAAATTAGCAATATAATTAGTTAACCGTTACAATTATTTTTAATACATATAATAACATTATTTTGTATTATAAATTAGAGTGTATTACTAGGAACTACATAAATTATTATAATATGATATTATTGAAAATCTTAAAAAATGAAAGTCCCACGTCATCAAAGGTCCAACAAATTTGTCTATGTTTTAGTCCAAGTTACTTTGTGGCCCTAGTGAGTCCAACCAAATAAGTCCAGATTCTAGTCCTAACCTAGAAAAAATATCTAAGGCAATAATCTTAATTCAAGCTAAAAAGTCCAAAAATAGCACCCCCAAGTGAAAAATAGAAATGTCTTCTTTAATATAGACACACATAGAACACAAATGGTAGATAATTGTTTGACATTCAACAAGATCCTTAAATAATTTATATAAGCAATGAGAACTAGAATTAACTTCAAAGTTCAAATGCAAACCTTAGTCTAAGAAGACTGAACAATAACAAAAACAAAGATTTTATCCTAAATTTTGAGGTTAGATATATGATTTAGTTTTCTTCATTTAACTTCTCAAGGGCCATGCCATGTCCTTGGTTAAATTAGCAACGACTACATATCATTTTTACTGCCCCAACTTATATTCAATGTGATCCATAGTCCAAGGTACATTAACCTAGTCTGAGCTAGGGCAGTGCTCTAAATATCGGATATCAGTGATATATCGATTTGCCAAATTACATACCAGATACCGGACGGGATATCGCGATATGACTCTAAATACCGGAGTGATATCGATATCATACCAGTTAAAAAATAATCATATAATTACCTATATAAAACATATTAAAACACATAACACAAGTTTATGGTACTTATCTTGGCCTATTTGCAGTATACTTAAGAATTTGTAGAAACCGTTTAGAACGTCTGCATATGCAACAAGTGACATATAATCATAACCCAAGTGAATAGTCAACAAATCAGTGAACACTCTCCTCAAACCATCCCATTAGTCAACAAACCACTGATTCACTAGTTAACAAATCAAACACTCTCCTCAAACACATTATATATCCAAATTAGTTAACAAATTAAACACTCTCAAACATACTCCCAACATAGCCAATTCTCAATAGATGGATCACTGATTCACTGATTCGATTGGCCCACTGACCCACTGATTCAGTGAACTGAATCCGTAATCGGTCCATTGATTCAGTGAATCAATGGGTTGAACACTGATTCACTTCAATGAATCAGTGTTCGACCCACTAATTCACTGATCAGTGGGCCGAACCGTAGTATCCCTCTATAATTAAACCAAATATGCACAAAAATAAAAGATTTAAACACAAAAAATAATAAATTACTAGCAATCAAGTACAATTTTAAGAGAAATTGAACAAATTATAACTCTAATTTAAATTTATCATGAAATAAAAAAATTGACCTACCAAAGCTTCGAAACGGTCGACAAAATTGAGAGAGGTGGAGGAAGATCGCTGGCGTTGATAAAAAATGACGACTGTGCTCGAAAGATTCGGAGGATCCAAAAATAGCCATCGACTCTGCTCTGACCTAAGTTCGGAAGCTTCGTTGGTTGCTCGGTGACTGATTGGAGGGTCAAAAACTGATCGGAGGTTGATCGGTAAGTGATTTGAAGGTGGATTTTGGAATTAGGGTTAGGGTTGATCGTCTCGTCTTGCGATTGGGGGGAGAGAGAGAGAAATTGGGATTTATTCCCCCTTTCGACCCGTTAGAGGGTTTTAATTTCCTAACGGATTGGGTTTTTAATGGGTTAACGGGTTTAACCCGCAAACAAAACCCAATTAAAAAACAAACCGATATTGCTTAATACCGGCCGGTATTTTTATACCGTTACTGGCCGATATATCGGCCACGTGCCGATATATTGGACTATACCGGTCCAAAACGAAAAACGGTAAAAAATACCCTATCCCGTCTCGTTTCTTCGTAAATTCCGATATACCAGCCGGTATACCGGTTGGTATTTAAAACACTGAGCTAGGGTGAGCATCGGTTGATTTGGATCTGGTTTAGGAAATTTTTTGCCAACTAAAAACCGAACTGAATTTGTCAAGCATGAACCAAAACTAACCAAAACTTTGGCAAAACCTAAAAAGTAATTAGATTAATGTTGAAGGCCCACCGACCAAACTCTTGGCAAAAGACTAAGTTCGGTTAATTTCTGGCCAAATTTAACCTCAAGCTGTGAGAAAACATGACAAGTCAGAAGAGGAACAACACCACTGCATCCTCCTCAGAGAATGGCAAAGTAACTGTATGAAATGGAGTTAGGATTCATTAATTGGAGTTCACGAGTTGAGTCATATTGAATTCTACTAACCCTATATCCTTCAAAGGCTATAACTATTGAGCCTAGGTCCTCTATTCTTCTTGGCAACGAAAAAGAGACATCTTGGGTTGAAATACCATTTTTCGATGTGGGCATTGATAAAACCATGGGATCTCATGAAACCCACGAAGGATTCAGGCTTCTCCATTGATTGAGGTGCATGAGGCACTTGGAGGACTCGATTGCTTTATCTGAAGATAACCCAAGTTGGTCGTTGAGATAATCAACTATGAAATTATGATGGTTCTCTGATGGGAAGGGGAAATGTGGGTTTAGTTTAGATCAAATTATAGTAAACCAGAGCTGAAACTTGCTTCTTTAGTTTCTACACCAAATCGAGAACAAAACAAGTCGAACCGAACGGTTTGTCCTATTCGGAAATACGATTTGGTACAGTTATTTAGCAGTCTGCCTGATGCTAGTCTGAGCCTGCTATATCCAACTATATAATTAGGAACAACCAACCTTCCCACAGCTGATCATTACTTGAAGTAACCTTTAACTAACCATTTCACACTCATCTAGCCCTACCATTTAGTGTATTCTTCACCATCTCTACTTGCTCAAACCTAGGAGTGTTACAAAAGTTTGATACTTGTACTTGACTTGAAACTTATATGTGAATAAACAAATATATATTTGGTATAAAAGTGCGAACCGTGCATAATATCGGATAGGATCAGAACCACTAAAATAGACCAAGATCCAACCTGGATGTTCACTTCTCCCATAGTTGTAAATAAAATTAGTGAAAAAAAATTAATATAGAGTTTGACCCGAATACCCGCCTACAATCGGTAAGAGTCCAACTCAAAAATATATTCATACCCATACCCGTGGTCATTTGTTGCAACAATGTAGGGTCAAGGTCCCAAAGTGATATCCGTGGGTCTTCGAGTTCAGATCAAGTGATACATTGACCCAATTGTAGGTGTACTCATACCTATTTTATTAAACAATTTGCTTTGAATTGCACAATCCGTATCTACAATATGAACTTTAGCTCTCTGACCATCTTAAAAGCAATGGGACAATCCACGAGAAAACCTATCTGTTGATATGGCAATCAATGAATGGCCATAACAACAATTAATGACAAATTCCCCATAAAATCAACATCATAATGAAATGATCTGAAATTATTTTCATCAACATTATAAACTCAAAAAACTCATCCAAATACTTGGCCAAGTATTCAAACTCGTTCTCTGAATGAGCTAAGATAAAAAAAAAAAAAACTCACTCAAAAAACCAAACAAATGAGTACTCATTTGACCCAAGCGAGTACTTGAGTCCAGATTATGGAGCGGGTACTCAAACCTTTGTCGGATCGAAAAACAAAAAAAGGATTGTAACCCACCATCCTCTATTATAAAGTCATAGAGAGAGAATAGGGCTCTTGAAGAATTTATGTAGTTGTGACGAATCGATGATCATCAAAGCGGCTTCGAAACAGTGCGATCAGCAAAACAACATAAATCTCTCGGTGGTTTGAGCTCAACAAGAAGATAAGATTGAGCACTCTTTCTTTCAATTGTTGTTTTAGATTTCTTTCCTTCTTTCCTTTTTCTTAATATTTTAAATTCCATTTTCTTTCATTCTTTCAATTTTCAGATTATTTGAACTTTCATTCTTTCATTTTTCAGATTACTTGAAATCAAATTTTTCTCAAATTGATAGAATCAAGAGTTGAGCCAGGAAAGGATTTACTTTAGGAGAAAACCCAAAGCCAAAATCAGGAACTGTTATTGAATTCTTTGTCTAACCCCCTACTTGGATACCAGATGCAGAGGTAATGCCTTGAACAATATTTACAAATGCTAAATGGACCAAGAGTTTCTTGATAGTTCTCTACTGTCTATAAATCTTTTCTTTTTTTAAATACTTTTGCAATATATCTCTTTAACTTCTCTTTAAGAATTTGTCCTTATCTTTGGAGATAAGTTATTGTTTCTTTACATATTTGCCACTAAAAATGTTTTAATCCTTAGATCAATCTAATTGGCTTTGACTTTACTAATATATGAGATATAAACTACTTTTTAAATCTTCTTAACTAACTTTTAGGGATATTGTGGCTCATTAATATTGACAATTTGATATTTGATGTCAATAATTGAGAATTCATATTATATATCTCTTATTACATATCTAATGATTTTTTATATACATGTTAACATATTAAATTTTTAAGTTTCGAACGAGTAATCCAATTACTCGCCAAGTTTTCAAAGTATTCATTCGCTCTTGAACTGAGCATGTAATGAAACTGAGCTTGAATAGTGATCTTCATTACTCATAATCATGTATGGTTGTTGTTTCCACAGGTAAAAGCATTTTTTTCAAGCTATGTCTCGTCATCATCATGCATGCCAACTCCCATAATCATGAACTAGATTTTCTTATCTTTTTCAAAATACCATGTTTTAGAACGACGATGACATAATAACAATTAAGGCATACCAAATCTCAAGCTTTTTAAAACTCACTTTAAAAAATTAAATTTTTATTAAGGACCTAATGCTTTATCATAAACTAGCAGGAAATTTATTCCCACATATCTTATGATATATTCTTCTATGCTTGTAAACACTCCTAACATTCTCCAATATTAGAAATTCATCCCTTGAAACCCACCCCATTCACCCCTTCCCCCTTCTATAACCGCCTCAGGAGCATATTCAACTTCTATTTCCTAATGCATTTCCTCGGAGTCGCAAACACTCTCATGTTCTATAGGATCAAAAATTCATCCCTCAAAATCCATCCCACACTGCCCCCGTGGCATCCCCACTTTATAACTATCTCATGAGCATATTCAACTTCTATTTCCTAATGCATTTCCTCAGAGTCCTTAAAACAGTTCTGATGCTCTACAACATGAGACTTTGAATCCCCTGTATAACAACCCAAATCCCCCTCCCACCTCCCCCCCCCCACCCCCACCCAACAAAAAAAAAAAAAAAAAAAAAAAAACCCCACCCCACCGCATATATGCAAAACACAAACACACCAAAAAAAAGAGACCCTCAAACAACTGCCTCATATACTCTATTACTTGTTAGGACCACTATTGATACTAGAGATCTGGCTTTCATTGAGTAAGTATGTTTTAGAAGTCAAAGTTTAATCCCATATGATATCATATAAAAGAACTGAATAAGTAGAGAACTTTGGCAGAAATATCTTTATATCATCTATTTATATAGGAAGCAAGCTTTGAAGTATAGCATATCTACATACTTGATATTGAAAGGTTGATAATGGCTAAAGGCAAGATGCAGGATTTGTGCTCACAAAACATTCTTATTTATATAGGAAGGTTGCATACAAAACATTCTTATTTAGTTATAATAGATAGATTTGTGCTTAAGCATGAATTGGTACCATCTTGGCATAGCTGGAATAAAACAAACCAATGCAAATTAATAATGGCCATGGGCAGTATGCATCCATGTTGAGGGAAAACTCAAGTACATAATTTACTGTTCAGATTTTAGGTTGGCCTGAATGCTTGTGTTATGCTATCTTGCTTCATCCAAGGTGGTAAATAGGGGGGGATATATATAAATTGACGCATCATAGAAATTAAATCAATCAGTGCCAAAACCTTACATGAGACAATTTAGCATTTTTGGTGCTGCTCCCTTATCAACACGATACTCGCCATTAACAAGATAATCTGGTTCCTTTATTACTGGGAAAACTCCACCACCAATACGTACCATCCACAGAAATCTGGCAAATTAGAATAAATGTCATAAAAAATAATTAACATGGATAATCTAGAGATTTAAATAATTAGGTGGCTCCTACTTGCTTATTAATAAGTGGAAACAATGGCAGAGTTAAAACAAGAACTCACAATGAAACAAATACATGGCAGGAGCTTTTAACACTTACTTATTGATATCATCAGAAGAATAACCTGTGACACCTCCAAATACAACAAGAACATAATCCACATCCAGTGACCGCATAATCACATAAGCCTCGTCTTCATATGATGACATTGCACGCCCAACAGTAGCAATGTGCGTATTATTCCAGGTATTATTATCGACAATCACAGTTCTGTTTCCCATGGCAGTGATCTGGTATCCATAATCCCACCAGGACATTACTTTCGCATCTGGAGGAGTATTTTGACGAAGCCAATAATATGCTTCACGGTAATCATCAAAAATAACCCTATCACCCCGGGCACCCCTTGCAGTCAAGACAATAGAGGGAGAAGAATATGCCTCAGATGTTACCCAAGTGCAGTGTATAACATATCTACTAAACCAATATAGTGCTCCAATCAGCAGCATAATTGCAACATTTCTTTGGAAAGGCAGAGACTGATCTTGTGATACCTATGAACACGAGAAAATAGTTTACATACAAAGAAGTTTATAATTAAAAGGTGATTTTTTCTAGTTACTGAAAAGATTGCAGGACCTGACATGTAACTGAATTTATAATTGGCAGAACTCAAATCTTAGGCTATACCAAGAAGTAGGGATTTTTTTAAAAAAAAAATTTGTATTAAAAAAACACATGTTCAAGGATCATAATTTTGGTGCCTAATAATTCATATCCAGCATATTAAAGCACTAATAGCAAGTTTTTCCTGTCTAGTTTGTGCATATAATAAATCTGTATGCACAAAATTTGATGCCCCAGCTTCAGTCCAAACTTTCCTCCGCAACCTTCCTCTAAAATACAATTCAGTCCAAAGACTCTATGTCAACTGGCCTGATTCTACCACCAATTAAGCAGGTGACCTACCTCATGCTAAACGAGTCCCAGATCCAGAACACAAGCTTAAAAGAATTGAGTGCCAAAAGTACACAACCAAAGCAAGCTGGTAGGGTAACCAAAAAACCATGGTGCCATAACCCTAAATGCATTACGATTAAAAAGATAAAGATTAATTTTGTTTATCTGATGTAAACAACTGACTGTTAGGATAAAAATATAAATTTCCTTTTTTAAGATCCAAACAGTAAATTAAATATTTAAATGAGATATAAGGATGACATAATCTAAACATCAATACAAAAAAATATTTTAGTTATCAATTCTAAGTTTTTAACTCTGACTAAAACATTGAAAAAACACTCTTTTGTTTTTTTTAATCATTAAGGAACAAGGAACTAGACTATATCAGTAAGCATAAAATTATATCATACGACTATCCCATTCTATAGCTCTATAAATAAGAGTCACTAGCAACCAAACAGGTACCACTACACACATTTATTCAAACCCATTATATAGCTCCACAAATAAGAGTCATCAGCAACCAAATAGTTGCAAACTATGTACGCTTATTCAGACCCGCACCTTAGCTGATGCCTTCGAACTAGCTGATCCTTTGCTGGAAGCAGCCAGTGGAGGTTTGCTCTTCACTCTAACTAGTGATGTTAAATTCTTCACCGTAGCAGAGACTGCAATAGCACTAGTAAGGCAAACAGCTGGCGTGGCCACAAGAATGAGACGAACCATCACGCCAGCAAAATACAAGCTTGTAAGGCTGTACATAACTACGAAAATTGTGGCATCGGTTAAATGCTTAAAGCAGAAATAGAGGCCTGCTGGGAAAAGGAAAAGCAGGATATGGTAATCAAATATAAAGGAAGACCATGCTGTTGGTTGATGCTCAGAAACCGATGCAATAATGGGGATATGGCCCTTTGCATACGTAGGATCAAGCAAGGAGTAAAAACGGCCTGTCCATGGAGAGATATAACCCGTTGCAGTGCCAACTCCAAGAGCAAGAGTGCCCACACTTATGGCAAATGTCAAAGTTATTCTCAAAAAGGATTGAAACAATTTAGTGTCATTTAACATGTACTTCACCCAGTCCAAGAAATAAAATACCTGCAAAATCGCAACATATGTCAGAGCAGACAATTGACATATAAATTAAAAGGTCAAGGCATCTAGGTTATTTGGATGAGAAAATGTATCAGAAAAACAGTCAAGCTATATCATGATCAAGGGATGTCAACTAGTCATAATACCAGGCAGGGCGCATGAATTGTGTATTATTTCAAGGAGGATCTTAATATCTAGAGCATTAGGAAATTACAAGTCCGTGGTCCATGAGCAGTGCTACAAATAATCAGATATCGTTTATTTATTCAAAGTTGTCAAATCGGAATACATATAGTGTATCGTTATCCCTATATATCGTATCACATATAGTATCGTAGGATAAGTAAACAAATAATAAAAAACAAATATTAAAGTAGTAATATGTTAAATATAAGTCAATAGTTATGTATGTAACTAATATTCAAAATGTTATGGATACAAGATAATCAATCAAAATTAAAGTAGATTAAAGTAGTAATATATTAAATATAAGTCAATAGTTATGTATGTAACTAATATTCAAACTGTTATGGCTATAAGATAATCAATCAAAATTATAGTACATTAGCAAATACATTGTTAAATTCACTTAAAGTTAAAATTAACATTCATTTTTCTCATCTTCGTCTCTCTTGTTCCATAAAAACTCCTTTCATACATCCTTTCTTTTACTCATTTATTGTTTACAACTGCATTCAAGTTAAAAGATCTTACAAATAATAATAAAATAATCTATTAGAGACTAAATATTATAAATAAATAATGAATTGATAAAATTTTACAATTACATTTTCTCTTTCTTTCCATTTTAGTAGAACTATTATCCTTTCTTCAACTTAAAACACACATTAAAATCCATTCAATATACATCTTTTTTCACTATGTAAAGTTCTTATTTCTTATTAATTAATTCATAATCGAATTTTATATCTAACAATCAAATTAGGTTATATATTTCTCCAATCTCTTTCCTTTATTGTTCTTAATGTTATTAACAAAAACCAAAACATTGAACAAAAGTTCGTTATCCCTCCGAAAAAATACAAAACAAGTAAATATAATATCAGTTAATTATCCCTTATAGTTCTATCACCATTATGCCTAAGAATTTTTATTTTATTTTTTTCATCCTCATCTTCTCAAATCTATACAAAATTTTTCTTTTATCGAGATTTTAATGTATAATTAATAAGCCTTTAGATAATTGAATTGACAATTAACAATTAAATAATTTATATTATGTAAATTACTAATATACCTCTTTTGATGATTTGTTTAAATATTTTTATTAACTAAAATAAGTATCTTAAACTTTGATGTTCTTTTTTGTTAAATGACTATACTAGTTGCCTTACATATTTAACTCAAAAGGTTCGTTTGAATGAGTTTAAAATCCATTTATGAACCATGTTAGCGTATCGTATCATATCGCGTATCGTAAAATACATATCGCATATCATAGGATACGATTACCGTATCGTAAGATACATAACCTAATAGTATCACAGATATGATACGTATCGATTTTCTTATGAATCGTATCGTAAAATAAGTATCGTAAAATACGTATCGCACATCGTAAGATATTGACAACTATGGATATATTACTCAGCAAAATTCTATACTGAATATCATATATCGGGTGATACATCACAATATTTACTAAAGCTTGAATTCCATATCAAACGTCTTCTTGGATTATATGTGTGTGTGTGTGTGAGAGGCCTAAATAAATCATATAAATCTATTTAAAACAAGTTAGGGACTTAAGAGTTACCTATCTTAGTAATTTGTATTGAACCTATAAATAACTCAATATTTGTATAATCTTCTTAAGGGTATAAAGAATTATACCCGTTGAATACCCAACCATCAAAATACAAGATAAAACCATTATATAAGAATAGTTGTTGGCCACATCTTGTAATCACCATTCACAATGGTGGAACAGTCAATGGAAGGACATAAGACTACTAATCCAGTCCTAATACATGTGGATCATCAAATATATGAGCTAACTAGTTGGGTTAGGTTTCAGCATAATTGAAAGAAGATCTAAGATTATTGCTTATTGAGAAACTAAGAAGCATGGACACAGTGCTGAGAATATCGTATCGTGTGCAATACAGACACGTTACAGATATACCAAATACCGTCACACATAAAAAACTGTGTCCGACATGCCAGGTGGTGTGTCCAATAAAATAAAATACCGTGTTATTCTCGTGTCCAAGTTTCTTATAGGTTGTGTCTAAAAAAAGATTTAAATAGTATGAAAAAATCAAGAATAAATATTAGTAAATTGGTATCTATTTATACCTATTTAGCTTTATGAAGTTATACTTCAATATTTTCTTGTAGAGACAAGACTTCTTTTATTTCTGTGTTTGAAAATATGATTTTTTATATTCACATTCTATCCCTATCTATGACACATTATCATCACCACCTTTTCTTTTATCTCTTTGCTTATAGTGGGTGAGGGAGAAAGATAGATGTATGGTTAATGATGAGACTTGTCTTTTGTAAAGGAAAGAAGAGACATGAGCCTATATATTGCCATCACTTTTGTTTTGGATATTTTCGTAAAATTATTATGTTAATAATAAAAAGAATATATACTTATATTTATATTCTTTCCGTGTCCTTGTCGTATCTATGTCCTCATTTTTTTCACAAATACCGTGTCCCTTATCCGTACCCGATCTGTGCCTAAATCTGTCTATGTCTGTGCTGCCTAGCCCGACGATATTTCGAGACCGAATCATTGTCCGACATCTCACCTTTGAGCTAATATATCAATCTATTTTGGTCTAAAACAAGAATCAGTATAAAAATACACATCGTATAAGTTAGGATCAAAAAACGAAAAAAATTGACGATACCAGGGTCCAGTATATCTACTGAAATTTAAAACACTATCCATGAGTGTGCTTTTAAGTATTGAAAGATGTTTCAATGCATAAACCAATGTTTAAAATAGTGATAATGGTATAGTAATATTTTAGCTTTATTAGGTTACATCACATATAGCATAACACATAACATAAGTTGCGCAATTTTCTATTTATTTAATAAAAAATAAATATAAAACTATATATAATAATTTTTATAAATAAGAAACTAAATATTAATATTCAAAAGTAAGAATATAAAAACATTCCATAATACATAGAACCTGTTCTAAATTTATAACATGTTTCACAATAGTTTTCATATTCGTCCTCGTAAATTATATTAAATTTGCAGTGCTATTTTAGTCATCACCAAATAAAAAAATAAGATTTTTTGAATTTATTTAATTTGTAGCAAATTTATAATGTTCAATTCAACTTATTTGCAATTGTTCATTTTACTTCAGCTGAGAGTTCAATAGAATCAACACTAAATAAAATCACAATTAGAGTGAAATTACAACAAGTAAACAAACAAGCAATCACAAATCAGATAAGGAATCAACAAGAAATCAAGTAAAGCAATTGCAGCAATTAGATAACAATTAAAACAAATAGTCAACAAGAATATTAAAAGTACTCAAAATAATAAGAGGACATAACATAATATAACGTAAAATAACATAATACAATGTAAAATAACGTAAGAAACACACCGTTATGGTTCACAAGGTTATTTTCAATGGTTAGATGGTGCAAGGTTTGCACAAGGTACCATAATGAGTTCCAAAACAGGTTATTTTCAATATTGGCATAAAAGGTCATCAAATATACTTTACACTAGAATGTAATTATTGGGAAAGTATACAGTAAATAAACAACATAGGAGAAAGTACACAGTACAAGCAATTTGGAAATGCAACCTCCATGCTTGATAGCTGATATTAAAGCGTTGTCACTATAATTTCAACTAAATGTGATAGAGCTATTTCACCCAAAGAAAACAAACTATCTTGCGGGAGGGGCCAAGACTCCACGTAATGTCCATCTATGGACCATCAAATTACGAAGATTGATGGGAGGGGCCATGACTCCACGAAACCATGATTCCAAAAAATGGATCAAATAAATAAAACTTGTTTCTTGATTCTTCAATGCCCACATAATGTCCATCTATGGAACATTAAATTACGAAGATTGACGGGAGGGGACACGACTCTACATAACTATGATTCCAAAAATGGATCAAATAAATAAAACTTGTTTTTTTGATTCTTCAACGCTTCACGAATCATGATTAAAGGTAAATACGTGATCAAATAACAAAGTATAATGAATTTGCCAAGTTGTTCTCTTACTAGGATGCACTTGTGCTACAAAGAATTTTGTAAGATTATAAATTTTAGGGTTAATTACAGTTAGACCCGCTTATAGTATTGGAGTTGTGTAACTTAACACCCCTAAAGTTTGAAACTCTCAAAAAAATCCCTGAGCATCCTAACGGTGTGAACTGGACGTGAGTTAGGAGAACACGTGATGTGCACGTGTTATAAAAAGTCAAAAATACTTTTAGGAAAGATGAGAAATAGCAGCACCTGCAGCAGCTGGCAGTAGCTGCTGCAGCTGCAGAGCAGGAGCAGCAAGTTGCTTGCTGCTGCTGCAGCAGTTATGCTTGCAGCCTGCAAGCTGCAGCAGCAGCAACTATGCTTGCTGCAAATACTGCTAGCAGTAACTAAAAGAGATTAAAAAAGTTAAGGAATTAGAGATAAAATGTAAGAAAAATCATACTCAAATCTTAAACTTAATAGAGTTTCATACATAAAAAATCCAAAAAAATAGAGGGGGTGGGATTAAGAGAGAAAGTGGATGCGTGAGTGACTGAGAGAAAGAGAGAGGGAGAGAGAGAGTGTGCTGGTTAAAAAAAGGAATGAGGGTAAAATAGGTATTAGAGTTAAAGAGTGCAGTTTAGCATAAAAGGAGAGTGATAATAACTAACCCCTCACTAACAGTGTTAAAGGTTCAGGGATTTTTTTAAAAGTTTCAAAATTTAGGAGTGTTAAATTATACACCTCCAATATTAGAGGAGATCTGACTGTAATTAACCCTAAATTTTAATAAACGTATCTCAAGTTAAGAGAACTTATTATGCCTACCACTGCCTCAAACCTTTATTAATATTAATTTATCTCTCAAACCCAAAGTTTTCTTCTCGAAAAACATGCCAATTGAAACTATTAAGCTATTATGACCAATATTATCATCCCTCAGATCCAATGTTTCTCAAATATGCAAAGTATCACATCCAAAATAATAAAAGCAAAAAAAGGTATTATACTAGAAAAAAAAAATGGATTGGCCTTATTTGAGTTTCAATATGGAGCCTAAACTACTGAGAGCATTAAGAAAATGCCTAAAAATTCTTGCCATTGTTGACCAGTTTGGCCATGTCACTAATAAATAATGAAGACAAGATATCATTAATGTTGCTTCTGGTGTTGTTCGGTTATCTTCCAAATAAGCCATAGAATTATAATTAAACTTCTAAATGAGATATATTCCATAACTCACTAAACAATAGACGAGAATGCATTTAGTAAACCTGCATCAAGAAGAACACGCCCATGGCAGCCATATGCTCCCCGGACTGCACGTGCTGGAACCCCACAAACCGAATCTGCATCGCTAGCAGCATCCCCAGCAGATACATACAATTATACGCCACATACAGCCTCATCGAGTACCTCCCCGTTACTAGCAGCACCAGCACATACAGCGGCACCAGGTTAATAATAAACACATACCCTCCCCACGCCGACACCATATAGAAGTACCCAAACGCCGACGCCAGGCCCCACCACATCGACCCCGTGTTCACCGCCTTCACAAAGAGATAAAATGTTAGCAAGAGCGCGAATATTGCGACCCCCTCGTTGTCGTAGGATCCGGCGACCGATCTGGAGATGTAGCCGGGGCAGATGGCGATGAGGGTAGCGGCGACGAGCCCGGCGCCGGAGTCCCATATCTCCTTGCCGAAGAAGTAGGCCACAAGGGTGGTGTTGGAGGCGAAGAAAGGGGCGGTGAGGACGCAGACCTCGCGGATGTGGACGAAGAGGCGGAGGAAGCGGAGGGACGAGTAGATCGCGGCGGCGGTGAGCATGAGGCCGGGGTAGAGGGTGCCGCCGACGATCCGGCCGAGGGGGTACCAGGACTCGAAGTCGAACCAGTTCCAGAAGTCGGCGAAGCCGTGCTCGGTGAGATAGAGAGTGGTGCGGTAGTTGAAATAAGGGTCGAACTCGTGGATCATCGACTCGTAGCGGAGAACGCTGAAGAGGCGGATGGCAAAGGCGAGGATGTAGACGAGGCCGAGGATGGAGACGCGGAGGAGGAGCTCCTGCTGCTTGGTCTTGAGCTTTAGGGCTTTGAGGAGAGGGATGGCCTTCGAGGAGAGCTCCATGGCTAGGGTTTGGGGGTGGGGGGAACTTTTTAGGTTTTTTTAATTTTTTTTTTTTTTTAGGGTTTCAGAGATTCATGTTTTGGAGCGGATCTGAGAGGGAAATGGGGGGAAGTGCCGTCGTTGTTCTCGTGTGCTTGGGAGTTGGGGGTACGGTCACCGCCAGTGAGAATAAGATTTAAAGTTGACTGGGAGTCTTGGATGGATGACGAGTTGACGACTGTGAGGTGAGCCTGGGCTCTGTTTAAATGCTGGCTTGAGTTGGAGGCCATTTTTTTTTTGGGTATTTACTGGTTTGTCCTTCAAAGCTTTATATATTATGATTTTGTCCCTAAATCTTTATATTTAGTATTTTGTCCCTCAAATCTCATAAGTTACAACAATTTAGTCCCCTTCTCTAACTTTTCCTAACACAGTTAAATATTTGACCATTTTACCCCTCTTTTCCTCTTCTATTTTCCTCTTCTCTTCTTCTTCTCTCTTACTCCTCTCTTCTCATTTTCTTCATTATTTCTCATATCTTCCTCTTCTCTTCTCTTTCTCTCTTCCTCCTCTCTTCTCATTTTCTTCTCCTATCTTCCTATATGAATTTAAAATGTGAATTAACTCCAAAATAGGAGAAGGAGAAGAGAGGAAGAAAAGAGAAAGAGAAAAGAAGAGGAAGATAGGAGAAATAATGAAGAAAAGGAGAAGAGAGGAGGAAAAGAGAAGAAGAAGAGAGGAGGAAAATAGAAGAGAAAAAGAGGAATAAAATGGTCAAATATTTAACTGTGTTAGGAAAAGTTAGAGAAGCGGACTAAATTGTTGTAACTTATGAAATTTGGAGGACAAAATCCTAAATATGAAGATTTAAGGGACAAAATCATAATATATAAAGATTTGAGGGACAAACCAGTAAATACCCTTTTTTTTTTTTTGGGGAAAGTCTAAATGGGCACCACATTTAACTAGTGAGCACCACACACTATATAGTAAAAGTGATTTACAACATGGGGGAAAATGGTGCTCACTATTAAAATACGGTGCGTATTTAGAATTGCCCTTTTTGTGGCCGGAGTAAAAGCAACCGGGGCAGTCCGACCCATCAACTGGACAATTATAATATCGTCTTGAACGACTGACTGTGAGATGGACCTGGGCCTTTGTTTTGAGTTGAAAGTTGAGGCCTTGAGGGCCACTTCATTTTTGGGCCAAAGTAAAAGGTGATTTGTATCCATCACCAAGTATGGACTCTCGATGCGAAGATTGTCCATATTGTTCTTGCAACTGCTAGCTCTTTTACGAATAATTATGCTTTTTCTAAGTGTAATTAACACCATGATTATGATTTTTTCCAAGTGTAATTAATACCGTGATTCATTTCGTAAAATTATGTTTCTTAATGGTTATACTCGTATGTCCACAATAGCCCATTTTGGATGTACTTGCCAGATCAGCTTTGATCGACGAGTGTAAGTATTTCAACTATCCAATTAACCCTTTTAGGTCTATCAAAATAAAAGAATGTTATATTATTTTAGTCTCAAAATCTCGTTAAAAGCAGAAAATTTAAAGGACTATCCAAAATGTAATTTCTTATATCATAAAGTGAATTTTAGTGTAAATAAGGATAGGGATAAATATTAATTTAGCAAAAACTTTGAAAACATTTTAATCGTCCCTAATTTAATAAACGGTTGAGATGCGCTCCCTAATTTAATAAACGGTTGAGATGTGCTTTTTGACGGTTTTTTTTAGTTTTTTCACTTTGAAGTGGAATCATCATGCCCCTTATTCTAACACCAAACATTTAGGTACTTAGCTTAGTTAGAGGTAAGCTCTTATTCACTAATTCACTAACCAGATTTAGTTTTGGCCTTAAAATGTACCTTAAACGTACCATGCTCCTAATGATCGTAACAAAGTGTGGTTTTTAATTCAAAACCCTGCTTTCAAATAGAAAATAAAAATAATTCACTCAATGCTCTTCAACAACAACAACTAAGCCTTTTATCCCAAGTATTTGGGGTAGGCTATATGAACCAAAAAAAGAATCACACCGGATCGATTACTTTGATATTCCTTCTCCATTCATTTCTATCAAGTAATATCTCCTTATTTAAACCTCTAGACTCCATATCTTTGCGTATCACCTCCATCCATATTTTATTCGGTCTTCCCTTCGTTCTTTTAACTTGTTCTACATTGATAATACTCCCATCTTCGAACTGGTGCACTTGTAGGCCTACGTTGCACATGACCAAACCATCGTAAACGATTTTCTCGCATCGTCTCATCGATGGGAGTTACACCTAGTTTAGCACGAATATCTTCATTTCTCATTTTATCTCTCCTAGTATTGTCGCACATCTAACGGAGTATACGCATCTCTACTACACTTATCTTTAATGAATGACGTTTCTTTATAATCCAACATTCCGTGCCATATAATAAAACTGTCATAATAGCAGTCCTATAAAATTTTCCTTTTAATCTCTTCAAAATAGCAATGTTCTGTCTGATTGAACGCTTTAGAGGGAAGAAAGGAAGGAGTTTGGCTCTTTATTTTTTTAAAAAAGACTTCATCTAGGTAGCGTTTGAATTTCAAACATCATAAAATATGCAATTTTACTTAAATTGAGGGCAAAAAACTATGGCTAAAGTACAAAAAATTCCTTAAAGTATTATATTTTTCACAAAAACCCCCATAAATTATTTTATATTATGTAAACTTTTATGAGGTTTTATTTTTATAGAAACCTCCAAAAACGTTAGTGGTAAGATTAGTGATCAATTTAAAAATATAGTAAATAACACTCTCCGACCTTTCTAAATATGTACATCTAGGTTTAGTATATTCTATGTAAAAAATATATATTTGAAATTATCAAAAAGTTGATACTTATTGTATTTTTAAATCGCTACTTAGGGGTTTCCATGAAATTTGAATTTCATAGGCACTTACATAATATAAAAAAGTTTATGGGAGTTTTTGGAAAAAACTTTAATATTTTGTGGAGGCTTCCTCTATTTTAGCCAAAAAAAAATAGAGAAAAATGGAAAAGAGTTGACAGCTCATGAAAGTTACCTGACTTGTAGTTCATTTCCACTATCTCCAATAATCTTTTTAAAAAAATTCCTTTTGAATTATTATCTCGACCCCCTAGGGTTCACTCATACCCAATTTCTTGGGTTTTAATTTTGATTTGGTCCTACATCAAATTAACACAAAATTAACAGTTTTTAATGAATAAAACATTTTGTATGTAAAAAAGGTAAATGAACTCCAAAATTTATGAAATTTAATTCGAAAAAAGTAATGAAGGTAGAGATAATAATTGTTAAAGAAAAATTGAAGAAATTAGATCATTATAGTTTTGTTACTAGCTCACGTAACTTTATGGGAGTTTTTGGAAGAAAAAAAAAAAAACTTTAATATATATTTTGTGGGGCTTCCTCTATTTTAGCCAAAAAAATATTATATTTTAGGTGAGGTTTGGATAGCCATGGTGGTGCTAGATTTGTTTATTGTTGGGTTCATTTTTTCCTTTTTTAAATTCTCATCCAATCACTTCAAATTTCGCTAAATGCTAGACCTATATATAACACATACCCAATGGTATCTTTATTCCTTATTCTTTTAATGAAACCTATCAATTCAAGCTGCTAAGTGTTGTGTTCTCGTTGTTTGGTCTTTCGGGGAATAATCCATTTTAGCTGATGGTGTTAATCTTTTTTTTTTCCCGAGCTAAAACGATAAATATATTTTCGCATTTCATTAATCGGAAATTATATTGATGGTCTTAATCTTTCTCAAATATAAAGTAAGAAAAAGAATGTACTAGCTAGCTCAAAATAAATTATAGCGTGTCCATATCGATATAACAAGAAGAGAGAGAGAGAGAGAGAGGAGAGAGAGAGGACTCCTAATTTGTATTCAAGGGAGGGTACAATTATCTCCGTGCCTTCGTTCTTGCCAAGCGGTCTGGCAGCCGTCCGAACGTAACAATAACAATATGTGTTCCTTTACTTTTATAGACAAAAACAATGTCTCTTTATCAATGTAACTTAAACAACTAGTTGTATATTTGTTCATATTCAGCGCTCGTATTCACCAGTGTTATCTTCTTCTTCTTCTTCTTTTTTTTTCCTTGACGAAATCTTCATTAAGGCATGCTGCTAGTCGAAGAGGACAAATTGAACCGCATCTTATTCATTCTCCTCCTCATCTTTTAGTATGAACCCGCTTCATGGTGGTGATGATGAGATGTGCCTGTATAATGACCCAGCCGTTTTGAAACCCACCTTGCATTTTCCCTCTAATGACCTTGGCCCCATGCCAAATTCATTTGAATTTGAGTAAGATGAACGAGCATGACACAAGTAACACCTCTGTTTTCAGCTGCTTTTCAAAATGGAGGATACTACTTATAATTTATACTAGACAACCCAACAGTTACAGAATTTTGGAATAATCGTAACTACTGCTACAATCAGATGAATAAATAACACATCTGAAACTGAAAAGATTCTATTTATACAAAGTGTTAACTACATGGGTTGACACATTGCACCAATATGAACACAAAAGAATAAAAAAAGAAAGACAGTGTCCAGACAAAAATAAATATAAATAAATATATACAAAGGTCTTCCAGAAAGTACTTTACTGTTTACTGTCGCTCGATTTGATCGATGAAATACGGGTCCTCAGTTAGGGCTGGTTCTCCTTATTCATCTTCTAAACATGCCTTCAAAACCTAAGAGATTAAATCTAGTAAGTAACACAAGAATTATATATATATATATATATATATATATATATATACTGTCACATTACTGGAGATAAATAATGCAATTAATTTGTGATCGCGTTAAATATGTCACGTGAAAAATAAAAATAAAAAATAGATTAAGCAAGACTGTGCATGTTATTCGCAATTAGTAGGTAAATATTTTGTAAAGATGTCAAGTCCAGGTCAAACCCTTTTTAGCATTTGAAACTAAATAATGGATAAAATAATGCGCAGTTTTTTGTATTGTATAAGTGCCCATACTCGGGACCCGGCCTCAAACCCATGGTGCTGAACTATGACACACCACTAGGTGTTCAAATCAAACCCCGTACTGTGAAACAGTAATGAACATCACCCTTATAGTAACTCATATATCAAACTGTGACTCAGTACCATACAATAGTCCTACAGTAAAAGTCCTTAGCACCTCAATCAAGAAGTTGGCCAACAAGATCCTTGTATAATAAAGTTCTTATCTATCATGCAATTTTTCCAATCCCCATATCAATGATATACGATATATATGAATTAATGGAAACACGTGGTTTGTCAAGTCAAACTGTGTACATGTCTTTATCACAATAAACAATACTTTAGAAATCAAAATTCATGATCATGTACACACGTATTCTGAGGATACTTTATTTCCACGTAAACAAGATATAATAAACATGTTATCATGTTCCCATGAATGATCATGTCATCGTGTGTATTTGTATTAATAAAGTACAATGTCATAATTTATAAAATTTGTGCAAATTATACTAACAAACGTATATCATAAAAGTACTGGTCAAAAATTAAACTATGCTTCTTGGCAATAGAGGCAATAGTCCCATAGGACATCAATCCTGCGGTAGCCCAAACAAAACATGCAAATTATACTAACAAACAAAATAGGCAATTATACCAACATACAAATTAAACTACAAATTAATCGTATTGCATGCAAATTATACTAACAATTTATACTAACAAACATAGCTCAAGCCCATGCAAAAATACTCATGCAAAATACCCATGCAAGCTCTGTTTCTCTCTTTCTCTTTTTTTTTTTGTTTCTTTTTTTTTTTGGAAAATCAAATTTAAGCAAATATTATAATATTTTTATATATATATATATATATATATATATATATATATATATATATATATATATATCAAAATTCACCCAATGGTCCGGTTAAGTTTTCAATACCTATAAATAATCTAAATTATGAATCAAGCATTTTCACAAAATAATAGTCTAAATTGCGGACCAAGAATATTTACCAAATAAATTATTTACACAAATATAAACTAAATAAAATTTTCAAGAAACGAACAAAAAATAGAAGTATTACTTGCCTCTTCCTGATTCGAATTCTCGATTCGATTAAATTTTCTCTTTTCCTTTTTTTCCTTCCTTTTTATTTTTTTCCTTCATTTTTCTTTTTTCTCTTTTTCTCTCTTTTTTTCTGTTGCCTGGTTCTGGTTGAGAGACAGAGAAGAAGAGAGGGAGAAGGGAGTAAAGTGGGTGAGGTGAAAAGTTATTTTTCTTTTTTCTTTTGACTTTTATTTTCTCAACTTAGCCAGCACTTAGCCACCTCCTTACCTTCTCTTGCCACCTAAGCTCACTGGTTGGCACCCTTTTCTTAATCTTGACAGCACAGCAAAAAAAAGTGAACCGCCTCCTCTATATTTTCATTAACTGTTTATTTATTTATTAATAATTTAATAATTTCGGTTCCGTATAACGTTCTCCAAATACTACCAAATTAATGCAGGATGTAGCGCTCAACAAGAGGAATGCTACAAAATTATCCGTTTGTTGTTTCGATACTGGAATAAATGAAATAAATTTTCGAAGTAATTAGAAGGATAATTTTAATATTATTAAATTAGAAATTTTGGGAGAATTTTTCGGGCTCGCAATGAAAATTTTCTAAAAGTCTAAATATTATAAAACTAATAACCACGGAGACAGAATGTCATTTGGAGTTATATATTTAAAATTATATCTACCGAAAGTTATTTCGGCATCTAAAATTAATTTCGGTAGACTTATTCAGTACGACTAGACTTAAAAGAGGGATACAGATAGCTCGAACTTTGGAATATTATATCCTACCCACCTAATAAAAGAATTTCATCATCAAAAT
Source organism: Dracaena cambodiana (assembly GCA_036321105.1). Taxonomy (NCBI): domain Eukaryota; kingdom Viridiplantae; phylum Streptophyta; class Magnoliopsida; order Asparagales; family Asparagaceae; genus Dracaena; species Dracaena cambodiana. The sequence continues at coordinate 46,064,700 of JAYEPQ010000007.1, forward strand.
TCCAAATTGAAAGACATGCAGTATACACGAGTACCTACAGATATAAAAATAAATTTAATTGACATAATTTATTATTAGAAAAGTTATGGATACTTTGTCCCGATGTCTTTTTCAAGCTCCAAAGTTGAATGTCTTGGTGATTGTGCATCCCATGAAATAAAAACTAATTGTATTATTTGATTCTTCAAGACTTTCTTCTGTCAGTTAACGATTGCTATATTTCGCTTCTCATAATTTAAGTCTGATCTCAAATCCAATTTTGATAGATCCACTACTCTGTATCTTCATCTAAGCGCTTCCTAAATTATGGTATATGAAATACATTATGAACGATTTTCATCTTTTGTAGGAATGATAATATGTAGACAAAATTTTCAATTTGTTCTCGAAATTTTATTTGGATCCAAAAGCAAAATAGAGTTTAATCAGGAATAACTGCTATCAATTTGGAGTGTCACACCATCTTAATTAAGTAATGAGTAAAATACATGTGATAAATAATTTTGTAGAGTTCTTTCCTAAACTCCTATTACATATTGTAATGGACTATAGAAGTGAAAATAAATCTAAACTATTACAATACCGATGTAACAAGACTATGAATGGTAAAGTTATAAGATAATAAATAAATTCATGATTAGTTACAGAATTTAATCACACACAACGATCTTATCAAGTGACTGCAATTGCTGGCGCTGGAGAATATATCTCTACTATTGTCTCGTCGACTCAATAAGACTTATGATTACAAAAAGTTCAAGACATGAATCATACTATGATAATGTTCAGATGAAAGATACAAAATATCAAATGTGAATGATCAACAAAAGTAATAGAATAAGACGATTATTTAGGAAGATAAACTTAACTTAAATAACAAGATATAATATCATGTTCTGGCTTGATAAAATTTATCTTCTTTAAATATAGTCCATTATCAATTTCTTATAATTTACTTTCAACTTGACTAATTCTATAAAATTTCTCAGCCTTCTAAAATCTCTTTATATCCTTACATTCACTCTTCTGCAAGTTGTTATTTATCTTCTAACTCATTTGCCTAGTTAACCTCACCAACATACTTATTCTGCAAAGCCTATCAATATTGATTATCGTAATTCAACAATATTTATGTCTCTCCAATCTCCTAAAAATAATACAAATATGACATCATTTTTCTTTTTCTCAAGGAACTTAACTGTAAGATTCAAATTCAATCTCTTCTATTCTGTGTCAACACATGTCATAACCCCTGACTTGAAACATCACTGTAAACTTTTATTTCTCCAGAACTGTCTGGAATTTCTAACACTAGTATTGTTGTTAGTTTTCATTTTAATTCTTCAAGTGCCTTATTATATTTCTCTGTTTAGACATATTCCACTCCTTTCCTAGTCAACTTAGTCAGAGGGGATGCGATTTTTGCAAAGTCGTGTACAAACGCCTATAATATCCAGCCATCACTAGAAAACTCCAAATCTCCGATGCTGATTTCGGTACGGGCCAATCAATTATTATTTCTATCTATTTAGGATCAGCTGATACACCATCTTCAGAAACTATATGTCTCAATAAAGCAACCTTATTCAACCAAAATTCACATTTACTCAATTTTTTACATAACTTTTGCTCTTTAGAGTCTGCAAAACTATCCTCAAATGCTCAACATGCTCTTCTCTATTCTTGGAATAGATTAATATATCATTAATATACACCACCACAAATTTATCTAGATAATGAGCAAAAACATAGTTCATCAAATTCATAAATACTGCTGGAGTATTAGTCCTTCCAAATGGCATCACCAGGTATTCATAATGACCATGTCTAGTTTTAAATGCAAATTTTGAAATATCTTCTATTCGGACCCTTACTTGATGGAATCCAGAACGAAAATCTTTCCTCGAGAATACTCTTTATCCTCCCAATCGATCAAATAAATCAGTTATTCTCGATAATAGATATTTATTCTTAATTGTTACTGTATTCAAAGTCCTATAGTCCACACACAATTTTTAACTTCCATTATTCTTTCCTACTAACAGCACTAGAGCTTCCCAAAGTAAAACACTAGGTCTCACAAAATCCAACTTTAATAGCTTATCTACTTGCCTCTTAACTTCTTCTAATTCTGCAACTCCCATTCGATAATGTAGTCTACAAACTGGTTCAGCCTCAAGAATAATATCATTAGTAAATTCTACTGTTTTTACTAGTGGTAGTCCAGATATCTCTTCAGAAAATATATTTAAGAATTCAGATAGTACTGAAATCATTCATTCTCCTACTTCCATAGCCTCCAAAACTTCTTCCTTTGGAGACACCTTGGATTCAGCTAGTTCTAGAGATTAACTTTCACCAACAAATTCAAACTCCGAACAACCAGGTATCTGAAATATTACTCTTTTTCTCCTACAATCTATTATCACATGGAAGGTACTCAATCAATTCATATTTAAGATAACATCATATTTTCCTCCGTTGATAATTAACAAGTTGGTATGAAACTCCTTACCATTAATCACCAAGAGACATAGTCTACACTTCTTATTAGTCATGATACTATCATTTCTAGTCTTAATGTCTTACATCGCAGGTAAAATTGCAAAATCAATAGAATTGCAGGAAATAAACATAATGGAGATAAAACAATATGAAGCTCCAGAATCGAATAAAACGGTTGTTGGTGTATTGCCAACTAAAATTATACTTGCTATAATTCCTCCAGTAGCTTGAACTTCTTCAACATTCATCAGTCTAACTTGCTCCTGCCTTCATCCTGCTCTTTCTTGGGCTCTGACATAGTCTTGTTGTTAAGTCTCCAAAGGTCTTCTCTAGTCTGGTCTTGAAACTCCCTGGCTTGATGTTGTTGCTGGCCTGAATATTGGCTGGGATAGAACCTTAGGTACTGCTGGTTGTTGAATCTTCGGACAATCACTTATTCGATGGCTGGCTGATCCACATGCCAGACACAACTCTTGGGCTCTTCTACACTCTTTCAGGGTATGTCCTGATTTTTGGCAATATTTTCATATTACTAAATTTCAATTTGGCATCGTCTGCTTCTTTGCTAGTAGACCATTAAACCTCTCAGCCGATGGGCTTACTCTTTGTTCGAATGACCTTTTAAACGCTACCGATCTGTTTTCCTTGAACACTCGTTCCAAACGACATGCCGCTTCAAATACTTCTGAGTAAGTCTTATAGTTATGACTTGTTAAATGTTCTTACAGATAAGACCTTAGTCCCTGTTGGAACAAGTATGCCTTTTCCTCCTCATTAGCTACCAGGGTTGGAGCGAAACGATCGAGCCTCACGAATTCTGCAGCATAGGCATCTACGGTCCTATCTCCTTGCTGCAGTACTAGAAATTTCTTTCTCATTTCTTGTCTTGCTAAGGTATGGAAAAATCTGGCGAGAAATGCCTCTACGAACTTCTCTTAGGTTAGGGGTTCCTAGTGCTTTACTTCCTCGGCAAGCCATCACGTTCTAGCTACATCAGTCAACTATATACATACTAGCTCAACTCAATTTTCTTTTGGAATTCTTACTGCCTTTAGAAGATTCTTCATATTTACAATCCACTGTTCAGCCTTCAGTGGTCCTTCTGTCCTAGAAAATACTGATGGCTGCAGTTTTTGAAAATCCGATACCATTCTGGTTTTTTCCGGCTCTTTAGACCACAACCTTCTTTCCAATATCTCCGTGGTGGTCTCTTACATTTGTACTACCCTTTGTACTAGATTCCTAAGATCAGAGGCCTCATCTATCATACTTACACTCGTACTCTTAAAAAATTGGATCGACGTTATTCTGCAACGGACAAGATAAGAATCAATAAAAGGAATTCAAGATAGATATCTCAAATAAACAGGAAACAATATGACAGATGTAAAACTAGATTAGATAGATATAAAAAAATAAGGAATAATTATCAAGAATGAGTCACAGATATGTTTTTATGTTGCAGTAGTCATATGGTATTCTATCTAAATCTAGGCTGTTATACCACCCTGTAACGTCCCCTTTTTCAGCTGCTTCTCAAAACGGAGGACGCTGCTTATAATTTATACTTGATAACCCAGCAGTCACAAGATCTTAGAATAATCGTAACTACTGCCACAATCAGATGAATAAATAACAAATCTGAAATTGAAAATATTCTATTCATACAAAGAGTTAACTACATGGGATGGCACACTGCTCCAATATGAATACAAAAAAATCAAAAGAGAAAGACAGTGTCCAGACAAAAAGAAATATAAACAAATATATACAAAGGTCCTCTAAAAAGTACTTCAGCTCTTACTGTCGCTCGATTTGATCGATGAAGTACGTGTCATCAGTCGTGGCTGGTTCTCCTTCTTCATCTTCTAAACTTGAGTTCAAAACTCAGAGGATTAAATCCAACATGTAACACAAGAAAAATATATATGTATTGTCATAGTACTGGAGATAAGGAATGCAGTTAAATCGTGATATCGTTAAACATGTCACGTGAATAATAAAAATAAAAAATAGAATAAGCAAGATTGTGTATGTCATTTGCAATTAGCAAGTAAATATCTTGTAAAAATGTCAAGTCCAGTTCAAGCCCTTGTTAGCATTTGAAACTAAATATGGATAAGATGACATATAGTTTTCTATATTGTATAAGTATTCATACATACCCAGGATCCGACCTTAAACCCATGGTACGGAACCATGACACACCGCTAGATATTCAAGTCAAATCCCATACTGTGAAACAGTAACAGACATCATCCTTATGATGACTCATGTATCAAATTGTGACTTAGTACCATACAATACTCCTACAGTAAAAGTCCTCAACATCTCAATCAAGAAGTTAGCCAACAAGATCTTTGTATAATACAGTTCTTATCTATCATGCAGTTTTTTCAATTCCCATGTCAATGATATATGATATAAATGAATTAATGGAAACACGTGCTTATCAAGTCAAAATGTGCACATATTTTTATCACGAGAAAGAAAAATTTAAGAATCAAGATTCAAGATCATGTATACACTTATCCTGAGGATACTTTATTTCCACGTAAATAAGATATAATAAACTTGTTATCATATTTTTATGAATGATCATGTCATCGTGTGTCTAGTATGTCAAAATTTTGTTCATGAATTCAAATGTTACTATTTATAATATTAACGAATGATCATGTCGTCATGTATATTTGTGTTAATAAAATATAACATCACAATTTATAAAACCCATGCAAATTATACTAACAAACGTATATCACAAAAGCACTAGTCAAAGATCAAACTATGTAGCTTGGCAATAGAGACAATAGTCCCATAGGACATCAATCCTGTGTAGCCCAAACAAAACATGCAGATTTTACTAACAAACAAAACAGATAATTATACTAACATGCAAATTATACTAACAAATTATCGTGTTGTATGCAAATTATACTATACAAATTATACTAACAATTTATACTAGTAGACGTAGCCCAAGCCCATGCAAAAATACTCATGCAAAATACCCATGCAAGTTCCGTTTCTCTCTTTCTTTCTTCTATGTTCCTCCTTTTTTTTTTTTGTAAAATCAAATTTAAGCAAATATTACAATATTTATATATATTAAAATTCACCCAATGATTTGGTTAAGTTCTCAATACCAATTAATAGTCCAAATTGTAAATTGAGCATTTTCACAAAATAATATTCCAAATTGTGGGTCAAGAACATTTACCAAATAAATCACTTACGCAAATATAAATTAAATAAAATTTTTAATAAACGAATAAAGAATAGAAGTGTTACTTGCCTCTTCCTGAATCAAATTCTCGATTCGATTAAATTTTCTCTTTTTATTTTTTCTTCATTTTTCTTTTTCTCTTTCACTCTCTTTTTTTTTTTCTGCTGCCTGGTTCTGACCGAGAGACAGAGAAGAAGAGAGGGCGAAGGGAGTGAAGTGGGTGAGGTGAAAGGTTGTTTTTTCGTTTTTTTGACTTTTATTTTCTCAACTTAGCCAGTACTCAGCCACCTCCTTACCTTCTCTTGGCACCTAAGCTCCCCGATTGCAACCCTTTTCTTAATCTTGACAACATAACAAAAAAAAAAGAGAACCGCCTCCTTTATATTTTTTCCTATTTATTTATTTATTTATTAATAATTTAATAATTTTGGTTCCGTGTAACGTTCTCCAAATACTACCAAATTAATGCAGGGTATAGTGCTCAATGAGAATAACGTTACAAAATTATCCGTTTGTTGTTTTGATATCCGAAATAAATGAATCGAAATTCTGAAATGATTAGAAGGTAATTTTAATATGATTAAATTAGTAATTGTGGGAGTATTTTTTGGGCTCGAAAGAAAAAATTTCAAAAATTCTAAATATTATAAAACTAATAACCGAGAATACCGAATGTCATTTGGAGTTACAGATTTAAAATTATATCTATCGAAAGTTATTTTGGTGTCCAAAATTAATTTCGGTGGACTTATTTGGCATGATTAGACTTAAAAGAGGGATATAAATAGCTCAAAATTTGGAATATTACAACACACTTGTAATTTGATATGAGAGTGGCTGGAGGTCATGATATACTTTGTAATTAGTGGAGGGTCGGTTGGAAGAGTACCACACCATCATACTTTTTTTCCTTACACAAGTGTAAAGCGATAAGACTAAACCCTAATCTCTATCTTCTGTGTCTTTTCCTACTTTTGACTAGAAAACTTGAAGGCAAGGAATCACGATTCTTACACCAATTCTTTGACTATACACATAAGTTATGTAAAACTATAATTTTTAATTAGTAAACCCTCATATCAATTTTTCTCTATCAAAATTCCATTCTCAGATCTTTTCATTTTTGAGTAAATCATCTCGACAATGAGGTCATACTTTTAACTTAGCAGATCTTAACAGAAGATTATAACTTTGTACTCTTTACTCCAGATAGGTTCACTAGTTTTTATTTGAAAGATAATTCAATCCCCTACTTCTTTATTTTGTTTTTGCTAATCTTGAATTTAAGATAGTCAAAACTGGAGATGAAGTTGTTGATACCATAGTTGTTGTATTGTTATGCGTATAACCTCTCAGTATTTTGGCCATAAATTTTGTTATACATATCCGATAGATCATATTCTAAATTTGTTGGAAATAGGATTCAATTTTTGGTAATTTTTGTAACTTATACATTTCCTAATTCACTAACCGTCCAAAATTAGATTCAAAGGCGAAACTTTCATGCAATAGCGAGCTCTCGAACTTTGTATTTTGTTTTTTTTACGCTATGTGTATCAGTTCTATTAAGCTAAATTAAGGGAACACGGGGGGCACTAGCCCACGGTTTTTAATCAAAAAAATAGCGAGCTATACTACGAACTTCTATTGCTGCTAGCGACATGAGTTCGTTATCAATTTCATTAACTATTTTTAACTTCTATTTCCGACCTCCAATTGAGCTGATTTTGGACTCATTGAAAATATAATTCAATGATATAACACTCATTTTTTTTTATAGCTTTTTGCTGTTTCACACTTTAATCTCATCAAATCATAGTTGTAAGTCGAGTTTGTTACATAACAGCAAGACTCTTGCACTATGTTTAGTAATATTTTTTGACCTTGGACACCAAATAAACTTATCTTAGACTTATTATAATGAATATTCAATTCTTTACAACTCTCCTTTATATTACATTTTCGACGTCTAATTGTATAAAAATCAAAAAATTACTTAAAATCTGTAAAACTGTATGACGACTAAGTAACCGTGGAGTTACTAAAATTCCTTATAGCCTGCCATTTCACTACGAGTTTCACCTAACAGTGGGGCCTTCTTTTGAACTTTATCTTGACTTCATTTGTATGGTTTTAATATTATTTTGATTATTGAATTCTTGTTTAATATCTCAAGCTTAAGATAATTGTAACTTCCTAGTAACTATCTTCCTCACTAGTATCATGTACATAGGTCGTATCGCGGGTTTGTCTTCTGCTCTGCCTAGACATATACTTGGATCAGACTTGCTGGTAACATTTTATTTTTGAAAGTGACTCGATTTCTGCTCTATGCTATCGTGATGACCCAGAAGAGTACCGCATATAACCTAATGTGACTTAATTCTTAAGCATATAAGTTAATAAGATAACTGAGGTATGGAAGAAATATGAAATAGACTTGTAGAATATTAAAGGGAGATACCAAGAAGGTTGATCAACTGTTACAGTCCCGTATTGCTATTATGCCCCATTTGCAGAAGTGGCAATCTCTGGTTCCGCCATTGACGTGTTTCTCATATTTCTTCGTCTATGTTGTTAACATATTTCTCGTATTTCTTCATATGTTTCTCGTATTTCTGGCTAATGTCACGATGTGATCCTAGTCTTGTCATAGGTGTTCACAGGATACTCATTTAATACAAGGACCCTCCATTTCTTACTTCTAAACTAATTGATAAAACACAAGATTTGGGACTAACTTGTAACTCTTCATGTGAACTAATATACAGGGCATACTTGTCCACTACAATTGTTATTTTTTGCTCTTTTATCATCATTATTTTGTTTCTTGAGTTATTATTTTTTTTTTACATTTGCTCAAATTAGTTATTACCAGATCTGAAACCCCCTAGTATCTCTCACACACCTAAGTGTCGAAGATCATGCGTCTGCGGATGAGGTTGAGCCACCGGTTGACGACCCTTGCTCCAGGAGCTTGTAGACTATGGACTCTTCACCTTTTGCTCTAAATAATCTTTTGTTTCCTAGCAGCTATATTCGACATTAAACTTGTAATCTTTTGTATTATGGGAAGTCATTTTTATGTCTAATTGGGTGATTATATGTAAGCCCAACCGAGCTACCCAACTGAACTACTCGAGATTATTAAATATCTATCAATGTTGTATTATATATAATGTTATATTATGAATGGATTGTAGCAAGATCTGATCCCATATGTTGTGTGTTTTGATTGTGTGGTTATTTATTATAAAGGGCCTTTTGTACCCACTTTTAAGGTACTTGCTGATACATCAACAAAATTTTTAGAGTATAGTTTGGAGTGTTCTTGGCAAAATTTATAATAGTCATATTGAATTATAGAGTATGCCCAAAGGTCTAGAAATGATCTTCCAGATTCAGAATAATTTAGTTTGTTTGTTTACTTGCAATATTTTATTTTGTTTTACTTTAGAGCATAGGCAACATATAGCTGGGGCTCAAATTTACTTTTTTATTGTTAAAAAAGAAATTTTGATTATGATGAATTTGACTCTTTTCTATAAAATATAAAATACATCTATCATTCAATATTAACACATACATGTCCCTCAAAAATTTTGTAGAGTTTATCATAATTACAAAATGGCAATAGTCTTTTTGTTATGTTTGAGCTTATAAAATCCTTTCATTATGATATTAAATTTTGTATACAATAACAACTAGGCCTTTCACCCAAGTACTTGAGGTGCTTCTCTGTTCATTCCTATCAAGTAATATATATATATATATATATATTTAATAAAGAAAATAGAGCAGAAGAGAAATGAAGAAATTTCTATATATCTTGATATATGTTAACTATATAAGGGAAAGAGAATAATTACAGAATATATAATTGATGCTATAAAATCCTCAATTAATCTAATTAGAGATTTGTCAACTATTCTAACGTATAGAAGTATCTCAATCATTTCTCAATATATTAATCAAGAGATTTGTCAACTATCCTAATTTAGAAAAGTATCTCAATCATATCTCAACATATCAATCAAGAGATTTGTCAACTATTAATCAGGGATTTGTCAACTATCCTAATTAGGAAAGTATCTCAACATCCTCCCTCAAATCCATGGTGGTGTCGTAAAAACCAACTGGAGTTTGTTAACAAGTTTACTAAGACAATCAGATGAGTGTGACTTAATAAAAATATCAGCAAGCTAATCAGTAGAGGAAACCAAATATAAACAAATGGTGCCATCATTGAGATGCCTGATAAAGCAGTAATCAATTTCAATATGCTTGGTGCGCTCGTGAAAAATATCATTAGTTGTCACAGTAGAGAGGAGAACGAGATAGTTGAGGGGCATCCAAGTCAACCAAGAGATGATGCAACCATATAAGCTCAGCAGTACCATCTACAAGGGTGCGATACTTATGCTCAGTGGTAAATTGGGCGACAGCTGTTTGTTTCTTATTTCACTAAGAAATAAGACACGAACCAAGTAAGAAACAAATATCAGTTGTAGAGCGACGATCTGTAGGATCGTTAGTCCAATCAGCATCAAAATAAGTATGTAACTCAAGAGAGAACTGAGATGAATAGTATAAACTATGGAAAAGAGTGCCCTTAATATATCAGAGGATCTGAAGAACAGTAGCATAGTGGGGTGAGTGAGACTCATGCATGAACTGACTGATTATGTGAACAGCATAAGAAATGTCAGGGTGAGTAACCATGAGATAAATAAGACTACTAACCAACTGTCAACAGAGAGTGGGATCAGACAGAGGCACACTATCAGTAAGGTTGAGCCGAGCATTATATTTCAAATGGATACTGACAGTCTTACGATCGGTTAGGTAGGTCCTGGAGATAAGATCTGAAGCATACTTGGCCTGAGAAAAAGAATAACTAACTGAAGAAAATGTCACCTCAAGACCAAGGAAGTAACTGAGGGTGCCCATATTTTTCATTTCAAAATGATGTCCCAGAAAAGCCTGAAACGCACTAATGCCAGCAGTATCATTACTAGTAATGATCATGTCATTAACATAAAGAAGTAGTAGAGTGGTTCCAGATGCAGTCTTACAGATGAATAAGGTAGTGTCATAAGCATGGTTACAAAACCATGTTGTGTGATGACGGAGGTAATTTTGGCAAACCGAGAATGAGAAGCATGCTTCAGACCATAAAGCGCACGACGAAGGCGGAAAATCTTGTGAGGATGATGCACATAAGCAGAAGGAGGCTTCATATAAACTTTCTCAATGAGATCACCATTAAGAAAGGCATTTTTGACACCCATCTGAAACAATGACCAATGCCAAAAAGCAACGAGAACAATAAAAAATCTAACTGAGGTAAGTCGAGCAACATGAGCAAAAGTTTCTTCATAATTAATACCATACTCCTGAGAGCAACTCAACACAACAAGATGAGCTTTGTATTGCTCATCAGAGCTATCTGCCCAAGTCTTAATTTTACAAACCCATTTACAATCCATTGCAGACTTTCCTGGAGACAAATCTACTAAATTCTTAGTATGTGTCTTGGTGAGAGCATCTAATTCATCAGAATAGTTTGCTGCCAAAGAGGGTCAGAACTAGTCTTACGATAAAAGTGAGACTTATGAAGGGTAGCAAGAGCAAAGAAAAAAATGGTAATCATGAAAATGAGAAGGATGAGCTCTTACCCTATCACAACGACGATGTACAATTACTTGGGAGGACTCAACAGTAGGTGGTGGTTTAAGCAGGTCTTGAGGAGGACCAGGTGATGATGCTAGATCCACAGGGAGAGCAAGGTCATTGGAAGGGGTCGAAGATGGATCATCAGAGGAGCTGACATCACCTGCAAAAGAGTTAGTAGACTAAGAAACTAAGCAATAGAAGGATCAGTGAAGATAGGAAAATGACTGGAGTGAAGTGAGCAAAAATAGGAAAGGGTGGTGAAGAACTTATGTTTCCAAAATTCTACATGATGAGAAATACGAAAGTACTTGGTGATGGGATCATAACAATGATATTCTTTTTGTTCAATGCCATAACTAAGAAAGCAGTATAGCCTAGAGCGGAGCTCCAACTTCGTTCATTCATACAGGTGAGAAGAACGAAGCATGCACAATAAAAAACTCAGAGAGAGCTGTAATCAAGAATGGTACCATATAGCAACTTAAAAGGAGTTTTATTACCAATAATGGATGAGGGAACACGATTGATGGTGCAGACAGTAATAAGAGCAGCTGTTCGTCGCAAAAGTTCCTTCGCTTCCTCCCATTGAATACATCTTAGATTACAACGGAAGTGAACAAGATATAAAAAGAGAACAAACGAGAGGATTTTATATGTTTAGTCTCTCTCTTTTACAATAGTTTGTGGGATCTGTGGCGATGGGATCTGTCAAGCAGCTCCTTTGGACGATCGGTACGTTGAAATCTTCTCTTTTAAAGATATCGGCCGAATATAGACGATCTTCTCTGGTTTTGATTTGTTCAAGGCTCTCTCGCGTAACTCGAACTTCTCAAGAACTCCAGAAAGAAGATGGTGGCTTTCTCTGATCTTCACGAACTCAAGGCTCTGTGCGTAACTTGAATTCTCCAAGATTTCAGAAGATGATCAGCAAAGGCTTCAAGGCTCTCTCGCGTACTTGAATTGCCAAAGGATCGATAGGAGACTTCCGATGCCAAAAAGGAAGACTACCAGGGTTTCACCAGGAAGGTATTTATAGCCCCAGGTTAATGCAAGAGTTTCTATCTAAATAGAACTCGCATTCATCAAGAATTCCAATCAAATATCTTAGTTTTGATGAAATTATGATTAGACTTGATTCGGGTATTTGGATAAGCCCAGAATTATAATCTCAATCAATTTGAGATTCTGGTTATCTGCTTACGCGGAGCTTTAATCGCATCAAAACGCGACGCTAAATAACCAAAACGCGGAGCTAACGCGGAGCTATTGATCATCTCCGCGTTTTACTCAAACGCGAGGCTAATACAAGCCAGACTGCGGAATCAACGCGTAGCTATTAAACATCTCCGCGTTTTATTCAAACGCAGGGTTAATGTAACCAAACGCGGGGCTATTGAATTAGCTCCGCGTTCTGTTATGAAAAATCTTTTTAACTTAAAAATTTTCACTGCCAACAGAACCCCCTCCAAAGTTTTCAAAATGGCTTAGACTTCAGCAGATTTTGAAATACTTTGGATTTTCAAACTGAAACGCGGAGTTAGAATACCAAGTCTATCTCGCGTTATTTCGCTCACTTACGCGGAGCTAATCAGTTTCACTTCGTCTTCAGTGAAATGAGTAATTATGTCATTAATTACCCTGAGTTTCCACGCCGAATACCAAGCGACGGAAATTCTGTTTAAATAGAGCTCCCGGCTCATCTTCTTCTTCATCTCATCCGAAGAATTTCTGAGAACTCGAGTGACTCACGAATGATCTTCAACTGATCTTCGTTCAATTCTCCATAGATTTTCATCATTAGGATGTCTCTCCAGAGGAGTTTGGCTTTTCGCAAGTTGGCCGGCGTTGGTGGCAGCAGCCGTGAAGGTAGACGCGACGGCGAACCAGTCTATGCAGCGTCTTCCGAAGGTAAAAACCTCATCTTCTGGTTTTCTAAGAACCATTCTGAGATATTTTGGCTTGGTTTATTCTGGACGATTACTTATCTTGTCGGCGAGATCGCCGTTTTATTGTGTCGTCCCTGCGCTTGAAACGCGGGGCTTTACTAGTAGTCTTAATGAATCAGCGAGGCTATCTTTGATTAGCAGTCGCGATGAATTGCGAGACTATTTTTGATTAGCAGTCGCGATGAATTGCGAGGCTATCTTTGATTAGCAGTCGCGATGAATTGCGAGACTATCTTTGATTAGCAGTCGCGATGAATTGCGAGGCTATCCTTGATTAGCAGTCGCTGTGAATTGCGAAGCTATCCTTGATTAGCAGTCACGATGAATTGCGAGGCTATCTTTGATTAGCAGTCGCTGTGAATTGCGAGACTATCTTTGATTAGCAGTCGCGATGAATTGCGAGACTATCTTTGATTAGCAGTCGCGATGAATTGCGAGGCTATCTTTGATTAGCAGTCGCTGTGAATTGCGAGGCTATCTTTGATTAGCAGTCGCTGTGAATTGCGAGGCTATCTCTGATTAGCAGTCGCTATGAATTTGAAAGAGAAGGAAAGAGCAGAAAGAAATCTTGTCCCCCTTTACGCGAAGTTATCGCATCATCCTCTGCGTTTAAAGCGCGAGGCTATTTCTTCAACTGTGCGCGGAGTTAGCTTAGCTCCGCATTTTCACTCTTTTGGAAACTCTGTTCCTTTTGCAGTAAGTCCAGTCCTTCCTGAAGAGGAATGTATGTGGGTCCATCGATCTTCATCAGCAAAAATGACTCTAAGGAAGTCAGAAGCATATGCTTTACAATATAGTTGCAGGTTTCAAGCTCTGCCTCCGAGAGATAAACTCCTGAAGGGGCTGTAAATAAGGAGCTGCAGCACTTGCAGTGCAGAATTGCAGCACTTGCAGTTCAGAATTGCAGTGCTTGCAGTTCAGCACTTTCCTTTCCTCTCGTGCTTCATTTCGGATGACAGATCCTAGTTGACATTTGCAGAGGAGATCTTTTGCATATGAACCAGGGAACTGAGCTTCAACACCCCGTAGAGAAATCTTACTGTTTGGTTATTGACAAATTGATCATGTAAAAGCTTTTGGGAGAGCTATAACTCCTTCTTTGTAATATCTTCTTTTATGAATAAAGAGCAAATTATTTTCCTCTCTATCTGTTGGGTTCAATGATTTTGCTTGCACAACAAACAGATGGTCAATAATTTTGGTAAAATAGTCTAAGGCACTTCTGCATAATTTAGACTGATAATACCCATTTGATTGGATACTGATCCTCTTAACTTGGCCGAAAATCCAAGTTCTTTATGAGAACGCGAGGTTAAAATACCAAGTTATCCTGGCGTTTCGCGGAGTTAAATAACTTCGCGCTCTGAGTGGTTGCACGGAATTGCGCAAAGCTAAGTGACTTCGCTTTTTCAATATCACCACGTGGGATTATCTGCTCCGCGTTTTAGGGAGTAACTGATCAGTCATTTTCTCCGAAATCCGTGCCGAACTCCAAGAGGCGGTTTCCCTCTTTTAAATAAAATCTCTATTCCTTTTCTTCTCATTTTTCTTGAGAATTTTCCAGAAACCCTAGAGATTCAGGCGATCAGAGCTCAGGCGACCCGATCTTCTTCCGATTTTCAGTCGATTTTTCTCAACAATGGCACCCAAGACTCGTGCTACTTCTCGAGCGGCTCCATCATCGGCGACTAGCGCAAGCAGTGGTGGCGGCGGCCAAGGCAGCGACGCGCCAGCCCACATTTCGCCTATCGGGGGTAAGAATCTCTCCATCGAGACTCTTTAGAACATTTCTAGAGTGATTTGGCTTAAATTTAACTGATCAATCAATTCTTTTACCGGCGAGATCGCCGTACTCCTGCCGTAAGGCTTGGAGAAGAAGAAAAGTCTCTGACTGCCTTCTTACGCGAAGTTATCGCGTCATCCTCGCGTTTAAAGCGCGAGGCTATTTTAAGTAGCAATCGCGCTGAAAACGCGAGGCTATTTTAAGTAGCAATCGCGCTGAAAACGTGAGGCTATTTTAAATAGCAATCGCGCTGAAAACGCGAGGCTATTTTAAGTAGCAATCGCGCTGAAAACGCGAGACTATTTTAAGTAGCAGTCGCACTAAAAACGCGAGGCTATTTTAAGTAGCAGTCGCGCTAAAAACGCGAGGCTCTTTTAAGTAGCAGTCGCGCTGAAAACGCGAGGCTATTTTAAGTAGCAGTCGCGCTAAAAATGCGAGGCTATTTTAAGTTCTGCGCGGTCTAATTTTTAGCTTCGCGCGGCGCTATTCTTAGCTTCGCGCGTTCTAATTTTTAGCTTCGCGCGTCCATACTTAGAGAATTTTTCTGTCTTATAGAAATTTCTCTCACTCTGGTGTTTCTTTGTTCAGTAGGGTATTCGATGGAATCTCTTCCCCACAAGAACTATTTCGGCTTTGCTGGGGGTTCTGATCCCTCAGGCCAATTCCGTTTCACTACTATCCTGCCCTCGTACAAACCATACCCGAAGGATCGCAAGGAAAAGTTGATCAAATATTATCCCACCACTGCGCGAGAAATCATAACTGACGCAGCCTTCGAAACTGTGAATAGAGAGGCGATGGAGAAACCCGCCTTCCTCTTCGGAGACCAGATGGATCAATCAGATGAGATCCTTTCTGAAGGGGAACGTGTTGGCTATATAACTCAGGCGAAATGTTGATGTTTTTGCCTAGAATGGATCGTAGCTATCCTCTGGTCTATCTTCAGAGGCTGGCAATGCCTCGGGAATTAAAGTGGGGACTGACTCAAGAGCAAGATGGCGTCCCAACGGGCAAATTTGGTGCAAAAGGGGTTTATCAAGACGGTTCCCCCAGATGCATTACTGGCTTGCTTCCAGGCCGATTTGGCAAGGAGCTTCCAGTGGGAGAAGTCCCATCTCGTGCCCGAACTTTCTTAAGTGAGTTCTTGGCGAAGGATGGTCAGTACCCGGCTAGCGACTTCAGGATGCCTGGCTGGGTTCATTCTTCTAACAATATGTGGTGGGCACGCCTTGTTCAGTACATGCTGGATTCCCACGAGCCCATTTTAAAGGATATTGGCTTGTATAAAGCAATCAGGAATGTCCAATTCGGGTTTCCCCAGAGTGCTTATCACTTTTACTGCCTTTTGGAGATGTATAACCCTGAAACATGTACTTTCTTTACTCCAGTGGGTGAGCTAGGGTTCGCTCTCCACGAGATGTTTGAGGTTTCTGGGCTCTCGATGGACGAAGTCCCTTATGAGGAGATATCCCTACCACCGATGAGTTGAACATGCTATTGGCGAGGGACGAGCGCATCCATGCCACATATTGGGAGATGATGTGCCATTATCATATTTGCGCTGACTTGACGGGTGCGCGTAATCACGGTATTGGCCACAAGAAGTGGGCCGAATATCTCTTTGCCAACTTAAATTCTAAGGATAGCTCGGCCATTATCCATGGTCATCCACCCATCTATGGCTCAGAGATTGATCACCGTATTGCTAAGGGCCGTCATCTATTATATTATACCACTGAATCCAATGAGAGTGGATACGGTCCCGGTACTTCATTTAAGAGTTATCACTATCAAGCCCAATTTTCGATCTCCAACAGAGGTCTCATTGCCGGGTTTTTGATGCTGTGGCTCAAAAGATGCGTCGTGCCGTCGTTGCCCAAGGAAGCGATTGCAGTGACCGTGATATATCCAGCGGTTCTTCTTGCATACGGCCGACTCCTTGGACTCCTTCCCGCCATGGTATGCAATTTGCAATATGGACTGAGGGTGCTCTGTCGTGATTTCCTCCCTACTATTAAAGTCAAGGGGAAAGGAAAGGGCAAGTCGAAGGAGACTGCCCAGCCGAAAACTCCAAACCCTAGGGTGGAGATGCCCTACACCTATTTGATGGCGTGGCTCGTCTTGCACTGTCCCTCCTTAATGAGTGCACCAGAGCGTCGTTCGGGCGAAAAGTGCTTCCTTATAGAACTGTATGAACGTTCTTCATGGAGGCAGAATTATATGTCCCAGATTCGGAAGACTCTTCATAGCTTTCAGAATTACGAGATCTTCTGGTGTTTTCCTGACTTTCCCAGCGGAGGATATGGGACAAGGCTGAAAGATGCCGTGGGAGCAGATAAGTTCACTACTTTATCTGCAGGAGCGTTCTGGTGGCTTCTCAACATCCGTCCCGGATACTTGGTGTATCGTCAAGATCTCCAGTGTCAGATTGAGCCATATACTCCTAGTCGCTTTGCTCGCCAGTTTGGATATTCTCAACTTTATGTGGGCAATCCAAATAAAGATCTTGATTACGAGGGGAATTTATACGAAGGTGCTCGTGGCTGGTTCCATTTTGCAGCTGGCGGGACCGAGGCTGAATTCACCTTGCCCCAGAAGGTGCCAGAATTGGCCATGACCCTCAGCTCCTGCAATTGGTTCAACATTGCGAATGCTGACGTGCCCGGCTTCTCTCTCAATCGCCGTTGTTGCAAAGAGATTGAAGCCCTCTATATTAGCCGCCAGGGTGCTTCTAGGGTAAGGATAAAAGGAATGGAAGAATTCCTTGGCGCGCGGCTGAGCCTTCGGATGTCAGCGAATCAGACGATGATGCCGGTGATGATGACAACAATTACTGGTGCTGGTGGAGTTCCTCAGCCTGTTGTCAGTCGTTCCCTGAGTCCAACTCTCAAACGCCGCGGCGCTTTAAAGAAAAGGCCGGGTAAGAAGCAAAAACTGGCACATGAAACTTTGATAGCCCCCTAAGAAGTGGCTATCAAATTTGCTTCCGACTTGTTGGCTTCAGCTGTACCCCCAGCGTTGGCAAGGGAGGATGAACCTGCTAAAGCTCCAAGTGTTGCTGAGGTTTCGACTCCTTCGGCCGTAGAGCCTGTGGCAGAACCTGGGGCGCAACTAACGGGTAGCGAGACAGGTACATTGCTGGAAACGACAATGGCTCCCCCTTCAAGTCCGACAACTGGACTTGTATCGCCTGGTATGGCCTTTAGCATTTTATCTCTTGCCCGTTATTATTTTAACGTAACACTGCTTTTCTGGTCTTCTGAAACGCAGGTGATCAACTTCTCTCGCCAATGCACTCGACTACCCAAGTAGAGTCTGACGATAGAATGGACCATTCCGGCTCCGTTGGCGGTGTGGGTAGCTCTGCTAGTGAGTTTGTGGCTAATTATTCCACACCGGCTCCTGCCTCTGTTTCCTCTTCAATTCCCCCAATTGACGAATTGGGGAGCGATGAGAGAACAGAAGTCATTATCGCAGCTGCTGCTAATGAGGCTACACCTTCTCCTAGCATGCCGTCTCCAACACCCGTTTGCTCTACTGAGACATTTCCCACGGTCGTTGGCGTGCCTTCTCAGTCAGCAATTTTAACGTCGTCCGTTGTCGTGGCTGCTGAGATACCTGCAACTCTTCCGACTCCAAACCTTCCAGCAGGGGAGGAGAATAATTTGAAATTCTCATTCGAAGATACTTCTCCCACC
Source organism: Dracaena cambodiana (assembly GCA_036321105.1). NCBI lineage: Eukaryota > Viridiplantae > Streptophyta > Magnoliopsida > Asparagales > Asparagaceae > Dracaena > Dracaena cambodiana. The sequence continues at coordinate 46,083,534 of JAYEPQ010000007.1, forward strand.
GGAGGAGCTTCAGGCGAAGTGGTCCCATCTTCTCTTCCTGTTGGTGGGGGTACCCAAGTGATTTGTACTGTCGGTACTTCGTCTCGGGTCTCCAGTTCTTCCAGATCTGCACTGGCTCTACTGATCCCCCATATTATGAATTTAATGCAGGGACGGGCTTCTTCTTCTCCAATTCCAGCCACTACTGCTCTCTTGCTCACGACACCTCTTTTGGCATTACCTACTTTGCCTACCGACACTGCAAATCCTCTTGAAAGACTTTTCGGCTTCACTGTCGAGGATTTTATACATTTGTTAAGAAGATGTGTCGAGATGGTTCTTGCTGGCCATGATTTCTTCAACTTCGCACGTCCACTGTTACTCCGCTATTTAGGAAATATTGAAGAATTCGGTGGACAAGATCGAGCAGCTCCATACCGGGCCCGCCTTGCAGCCTTAGAAGAGCAGGTGACCACGCTACACACACTCCGTCAGGCGGATGTGGAGGCGATCACTGAGATAGAGCTGGCGCGGCTTCGGGCAGAATCCTTATCTCAAAGAAATATTTTAAGGCAGCAGGAGGAGAGATGGTCTCAGGAGCTGACAGAGCTCCAGGCCAGTCGGGAATCCGTTCTTGGCGACCTGCAGAGGGTAAACTTCGGAATTGAGGAAAGTCAGGCGACCATCTCTAAAGCCCAGGAGACGATTGCGAGAGCTCGGGCCACCTTGATAGAAAATGAACTCCGATTAGGAGAATCTGTCAAGAAACGGGAGATGTTGCTTGTCCAGCAGGAGCATATTCAGCAGGATGAGATGGCCAGGAATCGTGCCATAGAAGAATCTCGTCAGCAACAACTTACGATAAGTGATGATGAGTTGCGTAGGCAAGCTCAGCAAACCGTGGAGGCTTCTCATCGTAGAAATTTGGACGAGACAATAAACCAATTGATACTTCTGGGAGGCCAATAGTTTCATCTCTCTTTACACTTTTATCTTCCTTGTAATAAGAACTTCGTAAACATGAGAGATATCCTTACGATGTTTCTTTGAAATTCTTTTTGTATCTTCACCTTTTTAATAAAGATGATTCTTTTGACTCTTTTATTTGCCGGCTTCAAAACAGATTTGCTTGCCTAACAAATAACCTGTCGTCAAAACGATTTATCTCGGTATCATTTATGCTCAATTTCTTGAACCGAAATACAATTAAAGTTTAATATGGGATTTTTAGCAAACCCCCAGCTATTAACGGATTTGATTAGCCTTTACCAACTACCGTTTGAGTTGGGCTAGCCATGTTATTTCTCTCAACATGGTGAGTTATCGAGGACTACGTTTGGGCTTAAATGCCAAACTTTTCCTCTTCCCTTTACTTTATCGGTATTGGGCGATTCATACTTTCACCCCAGCATGATGGGTTGGCGAGAAACTTGTTCTCCTCCCATTGCCTAGTCGGCGTTGGGCAATTCATACTTTTACCCCAACATGATGGGTTGGCGAGAAACTTGTTCTCTTCCCATTGCCTAGTCGGCGTTGGGCAATTCATACTTTTACCCCAGCATGATGGGTTGGCGAGAAACTCGTTCTCTTCATATTGCCTAGTTGGCGTTGGGCAATTCATACTTTTACCCCAGTATGATGGGTTGGCGAGAAACTCGTTCTCTTCCCATTGCCTAGTTGGCGTTGGGCAATCCATACTTTTACCCCAGTATGATGGGTTGGCGAGAAACTTATTCTCTTCCCATTACCTAGTTGGCGTTGGGCAATTCATACTTTTACCCTAGTATGATGGGTTGGCGAGAAACTTGTTCTCTTCCCATTGCCTAGTTGGCGTTGGGCAATCCATACTTTTACCCCAGTATGATGGGTTGGCGAGAAACTTATTCTCTTCCCATTGCCTAGTTGGCGTTGGGCAATTCATACTTTTACCCCAGTATGATGGGTTGGCGAGAAACTTGTTCTCTTCCCATTACCTAGTTGGCGTTGGGCAATTCATACTTTTACCCCAGGATGATGGGTTGGCGAGAAACTTGTTCTCTTCCCATTGCCTAGTTGGCGTTGGGCAATTCATACTTTTTAGGTCAGAGGCACTTAATTACACATGCCTAAAAGAAGATTGGGGGCTGTTCAAACTTGAGAACTAAGCACACCATGTTTTGGATCAGAGGCGCCAAATTGCGCATGCCCAAGAAAAAAGACTGATGGTGGTTCAAACTTGAGAACCAAACTGGAGGCGGTTCAAGGCTCTCTCGCGTAACTTGAACTGGTTACTCCAAACACACCAGGTTTAGGTCAGAGGCGCACAATGCGCATGCCTAAGAAAAGACTGGAGGTGGTTCAAACTTGAGAACCAAACGCACCAGGTTTAGGTCAGAGGCGCCAAACTGCGCATGCCTAAGAAAAGACTGGAGGTGGTTCAAACTTGAGAACCAAACGCACCAGGGTTTAGGTCAGAGGCGCCCAATGCGCATGCCTAATAAAAAGACTGGAGGTGGTTCAAACTTGAGAACCAAACGCACCAGGTTTTAGGTCAGAGGCGCCAATGCGCATGCCTAAGAAAAAGAAGACGCGTATCTCTAGGGGTACTAAGAATAGTATTTCTTCAGAAATTTTCCATTGATCGGCATCATCATCCTGTCGCCGTCTTGATTCATTAAGCGATAGGCTCCACTGGAGTATACTGTCTCCACAACAAACGGTCCTTCCCACTTGGGTTCAAATTTACCCTTAGTCTTGTGGGTTAGCACCATTGGCCTTTTAACAGCTAGAACCAAGTCTCCTTATTTAAAGGTCCTTGGTTTAACGTTCTTATTGAACGTTTGAGATATTCGAGCTCGATACAACTCAATTTGTTGTTGAGCCCTGAGACGTTTTTCATCTAACGCCTCTAGTTCTTGCAATCTTTACTGATGGCGCTCTTCTGTCGTCATCTTTGTGGCTAAAGCCACTCTTAATGATGGTATCTGGATTTCAAGAGGCAGAACAGCCTCACTTCCATAAACCAAAGAGAATGGGGTAGCTTTGGTCGGGGTGCGAACGGTGGTGCGATAAGCCCACAGGCATTCCCCTAGTTTTTCATCCCAATCTCGTTTATTGGAAGAGACGAATTTCCGAAGGAGTTTGATGATCGTCTTGTTAAAGGCTTCAGCTAACCCATTAGCCGCAGGGTTATATGGTGTAGAGGCGATATCTTTGATTCTGAACTTGTTGCAGAATCTGGAGAATTCCTGACTGATGAATTGCGGACCGTTATCATGAATGATCCGTCGAGGGACGCCAAATCGGTAAATGACATGATGCTTGATAAACTTGATCACATCTGTCGTTTTCACCTCCTTCATGGGCACGGCTTCGGCCCATTTTGAAAAATAATCGGTTATTGCAAGAATAAACCGATGTCCTCTGGATGACGGGGGAGTTATTGGCCCCACAATGTCCATCCCCCATGCTTCAAATGGCCAACTTGCAACAGTATTGTGCAAGTATTCTTGGGGTTGATGAATAAAATTGGCATTTATTTGGCATGTATGACATCGTTTAGCGTATGCCATTGCTTCCGTAATCATGCTTGGCCAGTAGTACCCTAGCCTTCTTATACGGTCTCCAAGTTTAGGACCGGGCTGATGAGCTCCACATACTCCATCATGTGTTTCTTTCAGCACTTGTTCTGCTTCTGCTTTCGATATGCAACGTAGCAATAGACCACCTCTTGACTTTCTATTCAAAGTCTGAAGTTTATGGTCATAATAAAATCTTTGGGCCTTCCTCTTTATTGAGGTGGCTTCCTTAGGATCTTCTGGTAATATCCCATGCAAAGCATAATCCACAAACGGAAATCGCCAATCACGGGGCTCTAACTTTAAGCCAATCTGGCATACCTCTTCGGCTTGAGATACCACATCTGGGTGGAGGAGTTCTCTACTACCAATGGTGATGCTTTTAGCTTCACCTGGCGGGATTGCCAGCGTTGCGGCTAATGCGGCAAGAGCATCTGCATAAATATTCTCGTTTCGAGATACGTGATATATGTAGAATTGTTCAAAATATCCTGCTAGCTCAATAGCTAGCTGATGATAGGGGATGAGGGCTTCATGTCTGACTTCATACTCATCTTTCATCTGATTGACAATGAGCTTAGAATCTCCATATGCCTCTAGATGGTTCACCCCCAGTTGCAGAGCTATTTTTAAGCCGATAATAAGCGCATTGTACTCCGCTACATTATTAGTGCACGGTTCTGTTAATGAGTAACCGTTAGGCAATATATATTTATGTGGGGATATTAGTACAACCCCCACTCCAGCAGCAGATCGTCTCGCGGCACCATCAAAGAACATTTGCCAAGGTTGCTCTTTGGTAACTGTGTTGACTTCTGATGTCTGCTTTAATTTGGACCAAATTGGATGGTCTGCAAGGAAATCAGCGATTGCCTGTCCCTTCATGGCCTTTTGAGGGACAAAATGTATGTCATAGGGCAATAGTAAGAGCGCCCATTTTACCAATCGGCCATTTAAGGATCCCGGTTTGGTCATTAGAATCTTCAAGGGGTTAACCCGTGATATAACATGAATTGTTTGCCCTGAAAGGTAGTGTCGCATTTTCTGAACAGCAAACACTAGGGCTAAACATTCCTTTTCAATTGGGGTATATCGCTGTTCGGCCCCAATCATTGTTCTACTTAAATAGTAGAGGGCATGTTCATGGCCGTGCTCATTATATTGAGCAAGTAATGCTCCTAATGTATTATCCATGGCCCTTACATATATAAGGAAGGGCTGCCCAGGGGCTGGTGCCATTAGTACAGGAGGCTTAGTAAGGTACTTCTTGAGGTCATCAAATGCCTGCTGACATGCCTCATTCCATATGAAAGACACTCCCTTCTTCATAAGTTTGGAGAATGGTTGGCATCGTCCAGATAAGTTGGATATGAAGCGCCGAATATAAGCGAGCTTTCCTTGTAATCCCCTTAGTTCCTTAAGATTGCGGGGAGGCGGCATTTCGCTAATCGCTTTTACCTTTTTCGGGTCAAGGAAAATTCCTTTTGAAGTTATTACGAACCCTAGAAACTTCCCGCTGGATACCCCCATGAACGACTTGGTAGGATTCATCTTCAAGTGATGTTTCCGCATAAGATCGAAGACCACTCTTAAATCGTGAAGATGATCTTCTTTGTCTTTACTTTTAACTGCTAAGTCATCCACATAGCACTCCACTGTTCTGCGTAGGTGTTCTTTGAATATGACGCTCATTGCGCGTTGGTAAGTAGCACCTGCATTCTTTAATCCGAATGGCATCACCGTATAATAGTATACCCCCTGTGGCGTTCTGAAAGCTGTATGCTTTTCATCATCCGGGTGCATCTTGATTTGGTTATAACCTGAGAAGCCATCCATAAAGGACATCCTCTCATAACCGCAAGTATTATCGATCATCACGTCGGTGATGGGGAGTGGAAATTCATCCTTGGGATATGCAGCGTTCAGATCTCGAAAGTCAATGCATATCCGGATTTTGCCATTCTTTTTGCGAACTGGCACTATGTTTGCCACCCAGTCTGGGTGTTGTTCTTCACGGATGAACCCGGATTGTATAAGCTTGTTGACCTCAGCAACTATTGCCTCCATCAATTCCGGTCGAAAACGCCTCTGTTGCTGTTTAACAGGTTTGACATCTTCTTTTATATTTAACCGGTGTGTGGAAATTTGAGGGTCAAGCCCAGGCATATCTTCATAACTCCATGCGAACACATCTATATACTCTTTGATAAGGGATATAAGTTCCTCTTTTTCTAAAGGAGTTAGTGTGTCGCTTATGAAAATGGGTTTCGGATTTTCTTCCGTTCCCATATTAACCTGTATTAATTTGTCTTCTGTAGGCGGGTCACGCTGTTCAAAGCGGACATCCCAGAGAGTATCCATGTGCTTAGCCCAAGCGTCATCTTGAATGTCAATTGGTTCCTCGTCGCTTTCTGGCGCGGCTGAAACAATATTGATCGTCAAAGATTGAAACCAAGTACCGGTGCTTATATCTGAATCATGATCTGGTGAAGATGTTTCTTCTTTATCCGAAGAACTCTCTTCATCCTTGGATGGCGATGAGGGTGGAGTAGACACATAGCCCAACCCCCTGCGGGTCTTCTGATAATAATCAGGGCTCTTTCCTCTCGGTCTAAACGAGGGTATAAGATTCCGCCGCCCTTTTCCAAAGTTTAATCCCGGCTTCTGGGTAAAATTATATCCCATTTTCTCCATCATCTGTCGGGACCTTTGCTCATATAAGTGAAATTGAGGTGATGTTTGTTCATTACTTTCACTACTTTGTCTCTGTCGAGGCGACGTGGCCACTTTGCCGAACATGATCGGCCTTTGGGACTTCTGTCGGGGAGGCACTTAAAAGAAGTGCCCTTGATCCTCGGTTATTTTTAATTGAGAGAGGAGGGAAGGCCTGAGGGGCAAATGGTATGCCGCCAGAACTTCAAGTTCGGTCAGGCCATCCGCTTCGGTGGAGGTACAAAAGAGCTCAGACTCAGTAGCTACAACATGCTCGTAGACTAACTTTACATTTTCATTAATAACCCATTCACTTTCTATTACATCCACTATATTATCAAGACCTAAGCTAAGATCTAGGCGAGGGTTGATTTCGTAATCACCCCCATCATCTTCTCCAAAGAGCTCGTACTCAGTGTCGGCTTCATCGCCACTGTCGTCGGGCTTTGGAGACTTGCTAAGACTGTCATTGGAGGCTTCATGTGCTGGCTTGTAGAGTGCAGCATCTGTGAAGTAATTTTCCAACCCTTTGAATGGCTGCTTGTCAGCAATCAGTGTCCGGACCTCTCCTTCCTCATCGCAATATTTTATGCACTGGTGAAGAGTCGACGGAACTATCATATGAGAGTGGATCCAAGGTCGCCCCAATAAAATATTGTAGGAGGTATCAGCATCAATTACGTAGCATGTAACCTCCGTTTTCAAGTCTCCAATTTGACACCGCAATCGGATCTTACCAAGAGGATGGCTATTATTAGCGTTGAATCCATAGATGGTAGTGTGTGTAGGTGTCAAGCGATAAAGGGAAATCCCCAACAGCTGCATCAATCTACTGGGCACGACGCTGAGTGCAGAACCTGGATCAATCTGAATTCGGTCTACTTTTGTGGACCCGACATATCCAGTGAAATATAAAGGCCTATTATGCTTTATATTTCTCACCTGCATGTCTTCTGGAGAGAAGATGATTTGTGGGACTTGCCTCCTCACTTGATGACAGTGGGGGCAAGAGTTCCGCTCTTCGATGGCCGGCTCGACAATCTGAGCTAGGAACGACTCAGAGTCTGCCAAGGCCTCTCTTAGAGCTTCACGTGTTGATTTTGATAATCTCAACAATTCGTAAAGCGTTACTCGCGCTGGGATGTTAGCCAACTGCGCAATTATGTCAAATTCGAAGGGAGTTTCTTTGGCTCCTTCATCTCTAGTAGGATTCTTCTGGAAACGAAGTCCTTTCTGCTTCGCAGGCTTTGCGAGTTCTGCATAGATATCTTTTGGATCCACTCTAGTGTAGTCCTTAAGATATGTCTTTCCAGATCGAGTACTGGAAGGGCCTGCCCCATCTTGATGGGTGGCCATAGTTTCGGGTTCTTCTTCAGAATCTGTGAAGGCCCCCGAAGCTATATATTCTCCCTTTATATCCGCAGAAATGGCATTGACAGCCCGCTTCTTCTCTAGACCTTTTGAAGCAGTCCATTGTTCATCTTCCAATAAGTCGGGGTGAACCCACATAACTTCCCCCTTTTGGGTTGTTACGGGGACAAGTCCCTCTTGGGCTTTGTTGTGTAGATCAAGATTCTTCGTGACCATCTTACCCTTAGGGATTGGGGTCACTCCTGCGGGAAACTCGTGGGTTCCAACCACTATGGTTGCCATATTGGCAGTGACCTTCTTCTGCTCTTCCTTAAGCATCAGAACCCCAGCTTCTATTAGTGCTTGGATCTTGTTCTTAAGGGGAAAACAATCCCGGGTGGGGTGTCCAACATTCCGGTAATAGAGACAGTAGTTGGGATCTTTTGTCTTACCAACGTCTTCTGGCTTCTTATTCTCCGGAAGTTTTAGCATTCCCTTCTTTTGGAGCAGGTGAAAGAGGACTGGTGTCTGTTCAGCTTTGAAAGTGTAATTCCTTTCTTGCTGCGGTCTAATTTGCCTTGACCCTCGCTGACCTTGAGATTTCGGCTCTGGCGGAGGACTGGTTTTCTGAGGAGCAGTTTCTGATGACATTACTGCTTTCCCTTTATTCTTGTTGTTGTTGTTTTGGGTATATGATTTACTACCCCCAGCACTTCTTGGCCCGCGGGACTCTTCAACTCGGCGAATCAAGTCTTCATCTTGCTCTCCTTGTTTGAGCAGGTCCCTCCATATCTTAGACTCTACGGCCCCCATTTTGAGGAGCACATTGGTCTTAAGTTTGTGTCGACAGGTTTCGACTAGAGTTTCCTGGATCATTCCGTGTTTACAATGTACGGACTTCTCCCGGAACCTTTCTATGAAATCTTTAACCGCTTCTTGTTCCCCCTGCCTAGTTGCAAGGAGGGAATGAACCGTAATCTCGGTGTCATCCTCGAAGAAACGTGAGAGAAATAATTTCTCAACATCTAACCAGGTATTAATAGTACCTGGGGGCAGCTGCATGAACCAAGTAAAGGCAGGCCCTCGCAAAGTACTTGCAAATACTTTGGTCATGATGGGATCATTACCCATTAAGTGTCCTGTTTGGGATAAGAAATAATAGATGTGCTGACTGGGCGATCCCTTCCCGTCATAGGGCTCCAACTTGAGCGGCTTATACTTTGGAGGATAGGGTACCACATCCCATTCTGCTGGATATGGTCTAGAGACTTCTGACTCCTTCAACTCTTTTTTACGCATCAAGACTTCGAGTTGATTTTGTAACTTTTCAAGCTTTTCTTCATGCGGATCATGGAAAGAAAATCTATCTTCTTCCTCATGCGTCGAGTGGGCTTTCTCCTCCTGTTCTTCTTCATTTGGAGTCTTCTTGCCCTGTTTAGCATTATCTTCAACAACTTTTAAAAGTAGCATCTTAAGGTCTTCAATCTTTTTCTGTTGCTCTCGAATCATTCTTTCTTGAGCCTCAAATCTCTGATTGATATCACCAGATTTATCTGCCATGTGCGATGCTGACTTCTGTAGCCGAGACGATATAGAGGATGGGGGCGAGGCTATAGCGGAATTATCGCTATTCTCGTCGTAAGAATCCCCTGCGAGCTTCTTATAATTTCGGGGCAGGACGGCTCCTGATTTTAGTCGAGTAATACGATGAAGTTTATCATCGCTCGATTCTGAATCATCATCCGTCTCTGCAATTTTCTTCTATTTTCCTACCATGTTGGAAGTTACAGCTCTCCCTTGTTTCAGGGGAGTGGTTCTTGTCTTCTTAGCAGGATTCTGGTTTGACTCATTTAATCGGTTGAACACAGATATCCTGTTCTTGCTGCAGCCACAGTTATTCATCACGGCTGATACTGCTGTCATAAGTTGCTGGCAATGACAACTATGTTCAACTTGAAGTTGGTTTATGCCTCTCTTTTTAGAGAGATGCTCCCTGAGGTCAGTGTTTCTAGCCATGGAATCAAGAGGTCCATTCAACTCTTGAGAGTGTTTAGGAATCCACTGAAGCTTTTTTGATTGATCAACCCTGACTCTGGGGTCGAACCGATCCTTGCGTGGCTTAGGAATAGCCTCGCGTTTCATTTTGCGGGCGTGAAGAATAGCTCCGCGCTTATCCATACTAGCCTCTCGTTTCTCGCTGGCTTGGTGTGTCCTTGGAAGTTCAGCTTCTGGAATAATAGCCCCGCGTGAAGGGAAGTTCTTGCACGCTGGCTTATCTTTGCGATTAACGCAGATCATAGCTTCGCACTTAGCTCGGTTTTTACGACTGACAACTATCTGCCAATCATCCTCACGTTCCTTGTTGGTGTCAGAAGTCTTGCGTTTTTTGCAAGTATCACTGGTTTCGCGTCTCTGGCTAGGCACAGTAATAGCCTCGCGTGGAGAATCACACGCTGGCTTTGAATAATTTTTATACTCACGTAACTCGCGAGTGTTGGGTATTCTGCGACTAGTGCAACCCTTACTGGCTTCGCGTCTCTCGCTAGGCACAGTAATAGCCTCTCGTGGAGAATCACACGCTGGCTTTGAATAATTTTTATACTCGCGTAACTCGCGAGTGTCAGGAATTTTGCGTAACTCGTCAGTATTACCAGCCTCGCGTGGAAAATCACACGCTGGCTTTTCCTTGCTTTTAAGGCAAGTTGTATCTTCGCGTTTAACGCGGTAGAGATTGGCCTCGCGGGTAGCGCGAGCCAATTTGCGAGGGACCATAGCCTCGCGTCCTCTAGAGTTAGCTCCGTGTCCAAGGCGGGCTTTGAGGGCTCTACGCCTCGCTCTCCGGTTCCTGTTCCGGAGTTGGGTCCTGGTCAGTCCAGTTCCCACGTCTTCTTCGGCAATCGGAAGCTCTTCCTCGACTAGGATTTCTTGTGTGGACTCCGGCGCTATAACCGTAGTCTCCAAGGATCCCCGTCTCTCGGTGGATACCTTTCTACCCGTCACTCGGGTATTGGAGTACATACGGCGATAGTGCCGTGTCTCATCCAAGTCACCTGATCCGGAGGAGAGGAACTCCTCGTACTTCTGCTGGTCGATTTCAACGACCAGCGTGTCTACTTCGGATCCGATCAAGTCAACGTCCGATTGCGCCACAATCTCTTCATCAGTGAGAGAGATGGCTCCTACTGTGGTCGCCAGTTTGTTCGTCGCAAAAGTTCCTTCGCTTCCTCCCATTGAATACATCTTAGATTACAACGGAAGTGAACAAGATATAAAAAAAGAACAAACGAGAGGATTTTATATGTTTAATCTCTCTCTTTTACAATAGTTTGTGGGATCTGTGGCGATGGGATCTGTCAAGCAGCTCCTTTGGACGATCGGTACGTTGAAATCTTCTCTTTTAAAGATATCGGCCGAATATAGACGATCTTCTCTGGTTTTGATTTGTTCAAGGCTCTCTCGCGTAACTCGAACTTCTCAAGAACTCCAGAAAGAAGATGGTGGCTTTCTCTGATCTTCACGAACTCAAGGCTCTGTGCGTAACTTGAATTCTCCAAGATTTCAGAAGATGATCAGCAAAGGCTTCAAGGCTCTCTCGCGTACTTGAATTGCCAAAGGATCGATAGGAGACTTCCGATGCCAAAAAGGAAGACTACCAGGGTTTCACCAGGAAGGTATTTATAGCCCTAGGTTAATGCAAGAGTTTCTATCTAAATAGAACTCGCATTCATCAAGGATTCCAATCAAATATCTTAGTTTTGATGGAATTCTGATTAGACTTGATTCGGGTATTTGGATAAGCCCAGAATTATAATCTCAATCAATTTGAGATTCTGGTTATCTGCTTACGCGGAGCTTTAATCGCATCAAAACGCGATGCTAAATAACCAAAATGAGGAGCTAACGCGGAGCTATTGATCATCTCCACGTTTTACTCAAACGCGAGGCTAATACAAGCCAGACTGCGGAATCAACGCGGAGCTATTAAACATCTCCGCGTTTTATTCAAACGCAGGGTTAATGTAACCAAACGCGGGGCTATTGAATTAGCTCCGCGTTATGTTGTGAAAAATCCTTTTAACTTCAAAATTTTCACTGCCAACAGCAGCCTCTGTCCAAAGATGCTCAGGAAGCAAGGCCGAAATAAGGAGGGATTAGATGAAGTCTAGAATATGATGGTGTTCGACTATTTTGTTGTGATGTATAGAGACAAGAGCTATGAGAGAGAGTGCCATTTTACTGTAGAAACTCAAAGAAGGTTTTTTTTTATTATACTCCAGAGCATTACCAAAACAAAAAACCTTGATAGTATGAGAAAATTGGGTAAGTACTATTAGGTGAAATCGTTTGTAAATTGCAAACAATTTAGAACTCATATGAAAAGATAAATCCATATATAACAAGAAAAATCATCCACAAATATTATAACGTAGCGGGAGCCCTCCTCAGTGTAAATTGGGCTAGGTTCCAAATATCAGAAAGAATTAGATCAAAAGGAGCAGAAGAAAAACAGTCACTAGTATTAAAATGTAAGTGAGTTTATTTGCAAAGTTGACAAGAAAGACCATCAAATTTAGCAAAAGTAGCATATCCAAGGAGTCCACTAGATCTAACTACTAAATACGAGGTAAAGAAGTATGACTGAGAGGAGAATGTCAAACGCTAGAAGTGGTGGTAAAGGCAGCCGAAGGATAATGGAAGGAATCTGCAAGTTCGCAATCTCAAACATACGTCCAACTTTACGGCCTATCCTAATGACCTACCATGTTCAAGGATCCTACATATCAACACCACGCAAAAAAAGTGAAGCTCAAAATCTAACTTAACAAGTTAGCAAGCAGAGAAGAAATTTGACGATAACCTAGGGACTAAATATATACTACCGATGGAGATGTTAGAAGTAGAAATAGAACCAATATAGCTAACAAGTATCACATAACCATCGACTGAGTAAATAATATGGTTAAGATCTAGAGTAAATTTAGTAAAAAAATAGTGGTATTAGAGGTCATATGATTACAGCAAGCAGAATCCATAAACTAAGAAAAAGTACCTAGAGTGACAGATAGGACAGTAAATGAACGAGACAGAATCTGATAGACCAAAACCACAATGTCAACAGTAGTGAACTAAGTAGGCTGAGAAGAAGACTCGGGGACAGAGGGACCAGTGGAGACAACTACAGCAGTCTGTTGGAGGGAACCACGAGAGTTGCGAGTTTTTACTACTGCAACTTGAAATAATCAGTAAAAAGGTCTCTTAGGTCTCTCTTCTTTGGGATCAGTTGATTTCTATTGAACCTCAGCTTCACTGGCTGTAGACATCAAACTCTTTGAAGTATTAGGACCGTCGCAACTTCATGCATTTTATGATGGTCCTTCACGATGATTTTGAGTCCACACATGCTGCCCTCCTTCATCGTATCCCACTCCCTACCATGGATCTTGCCGTTGTTGAGTTGATTTCCAAGGAGCATCGTTGCTCTATTATGAATTTGCAGTCTCCGATCTTGTTTTGGTTGTAGTTTCTTCGCCTCCCTCCCAGCATTCTGCTCCACAGTCCTAATCCTCTTCTCAAAAGTTATTCTGCCGATGACCTGATTCTTGACGCATCCGATAAAGTTTGTCTAAATATGAAACTAAAGAGAAGTATCATTGTAGCAGTCATAACGATATGCCAAGAAATCCCATGTAGCCTTAGCATTCTTGAGCCTAGGTAGAAAACTGTTGATAGACAGGATTGATGCGTTAATGATCCACTGTAGAATCTTGCTATGAATACTCTCTCAGTCGTCCAAACAATTAGCGTAATCAGCAGTGGACTCATCCTTAACACGAATAGGCTTAGGAGAATCCTCAGAGACATAACGCCACAATTTTCTTCCTTTGAGAAAAAAATTTCATATTAGAAGCCTAAAGATTATAGTTAGTCCCATCCAAAATGATATCAAGTGGACGAATAATATCACGAATGATACCATTTTGGAAAGACGTTGTGGAAAGGATAGCTCAAAAAATTCAACTCTCGAAAAGTCAACCAAAAAAGTCAAGACCCAAAAAAGTCAAACTAGTCAACGATAAAGTCAAGGTGGTTAGTTGCCAGTAAACAGTTAATGGCCAAAGATCAACATGGTAGTCAAAGATGACACGGAGCTGACATGGACAGTGAGGTGGCGATGACGTGGAACTGTAAGGTGGCGCTGACATGGCGGGTCTTGTTGAGATGGGGCTGAAATTTCGGCAGAACGAAGATCAGATAGAGACGAACAATCTGAAGGTAGAAAATTGTCGAGAGCCGACTTCAAAATAGCCAAAACAGACAAAGAGTGCTTCGAGATGTGTGAGGTAAAGAATAAACTCACCTAGATAGTTTATGCACTCACAAAAAAAGTTAGGAGAGGCACCAGAATACTGATGGCTCAGATACCATGATAAAGAAAATAGAGCGGAAGAGAAATGAAGAAATTTCTATATATCTTGATGTATGTTAACTGTTCAATGAGCCATCTTTTTTATATGTGAAGGAGGCAAGTACAAAAAAGAAAGAGAATAATTACAGAATATACAATTGATGTTATAAAATTCTCAATTAGTCTAATTAGAGATTTGTCAATTCTCCTAACTTAGGAAAGTATCTTAATCATATCTCAACATATCAATCAGGGATCTATCCCAACTTGGAAAAATATCTCAACATATATCAACAATCTTTATTTAAATCTCTAGCATCCAAATCTTTTTGTATAATCTCTATCCATATTTTCTTCAGTTTTTCTTTCACTCTTTTAATTTGTTCTATGTCGACAAGCTCTCTTTCTCGAACTAGTGCATTTGTAGGCCTATGTCACACATAATCAAACCATGTAAGTGATTTTCTTGTATTTTCTCGTCGATAAGGGTTACACCTAGTTTAGTACGAATAGTCTTATTTTTCACTTTATCTCTCGTAGTGTTGTTGTACATCAAAAAATGCATGCACATCTCTGCTACAGTTATCTTCTGTTAATGACATTTTTTTAAGGTTCAGTATTCTGTGCCATACAATAAAACTGATTTAATAGCAATTCTATAAAATTTTCCTTTTAGTCTTTACTCAATGTTATAGAGATGGTCCTCTACAAGCTGAATGAAAGAACGCATCCATGTAAACAACCAAATGACATTGGAATCTTCTTATGTTAATCTAGAGGTTCTACTAGCTAAGGATCCCGCACTTTGCGCGAGAACAAAAGCCGGAACCAAAGAAGAAAGAAAGAAAGTGTACAATCAGGTTAGTAAGCAAGATCCATGTAAAAATGTTAATTTAGAAGTGTTACAACAAATGTTCGCAAGATAACTAAGAATAGAAAACACAATACCACCACGTTAGGAGTTGATACGCAGCCTATAACATAATAGCACGGCTGTAACATAACAGAGTGCAGTGTTGATGCGTAGCTTGTAGCATAGCATGGTAAAGCAGTGCAGATATATACAACAAAAGAATAAAAGGAGTATTGCAACAAAAAAAAGATAAGTGAAGAAGAAACCGATGGAAGTATTACAAAGGGCAGATGAGTGGAGGAAAGCTTTGGTTCATGTGAGCTTGTGGGTGGGGGTGGCATTTGGTGTCGTCGAAGCAGAAGAGGCCTGGCCGGCCAGCCACTTTCCTAGCCTGGGCCCAGGCAGTGGGTAAAGCGTGGCTCGTGCCGTCCATTTGGACAGGTCTAATTAACTTAATCATTTATAGCAGTAATAAACTAGTATTGTAATCATTTCATGCTGATTACTGTCTTAGGGATGCCTAATCTGCTCACTACCCACTCAAAAATTCTATATAAGGAGAGGCCTGGGTACACTAACATATTGTGCTAACAACTCTCTTATCATCAAGCAATGTCTACGTCTTCTTCTTCCTTCTCCTGCTTGGTTGCTCTCCTCCTACTGATCTCATGGCCTTTGGCCGAGCCTGGGAGGCTGACGTACAACGATGAAAAATGGACTAGAGAACAAATGGCCGACCTTGTGGACATGCTCCCTGGCCAGCCTCCAGTGAACTTCAGGCAGTATGCCAGGTATGTGATCGTCGACGAGAGCCATGGGAGGGCACTCTTCTATTGGTTCTTTGAGGCTGCAGAGGATGCAGCTAACAAGCCTCTGCTTCTATGGCTTGATGGAGGTATATACACTGAATATGCCCATGAATTTTACAGTTTACCACATAAATACGTCGAAATTTTACAGTTAAGCTATTTTTGCAATATAATGTGGTTCTACTGCACCGCTGTACATGCATAGAGAAAGCAAAAAAGAGCATATATTACATTTGAGTTACAATAGACTCCCTTGCAAGATGTGTCGTCGACATCCTTTATAATGCCTTCTTCCTTTTCTACCACATAGCGGAACTTTTCCTTCTGGGAATATACATGAACCGATCTACCATAATCTAATATCATCATGGTGACAATATTTTTTGAGTGAATCGTGGTGACAATATGATCATATGATATTGGAAGCAAACTGAGAAGTATCAACACCTTGTAGCCAATACAATTTCTTCTTTAGGCTCTGTCATGTACAATACCTCTTACTTCAGCCACAAACCTTTAGTCATATCCTCGTCCATGATATTATACATCTGCTTATATCCTTGACTGCATATTGAAGCTTGAACTCGTTAAAGAGATATAATTTCTGGCTCCTTTTCTTCAGGGCTTGCTTGTTCTGCCATTGGATATGGAGCAGTCCAAGAGCTTGGTCCTTTCTTGATGCAGAAGGGTGTGCCAGAGCTCAAATTCAATAAGAATTCATGGAACAAAGGCAAGACTTAATCCCATTTTAATCAGTGTGAATAAGAATATATGTTGAATAAGTTTATCTCAGAAAAATATGAAGTATGTAGAAATAGTTATTGGATTCGTCATTACTCTTTGATTTTCAGAGGCCAACTTGTTATTTGTCGACGCACCAATTGGCATAGGCTTCTCCTACACAAATACAAGTTCAGATTTGAAAGAACTTAGCGATGAGATTACTGGTTTGTCTAATTCAATTATTTCTTATTCTGCATTTTCAAAGGAATTTAAGCATGCATTAATTTCCTCCAATCTCTTCTTGCCCCTTGAAGCAACAAATTCGTATACATTCCTCTTAAATTGGTTCAAGAGGTTCCCACAGTTCAAATCGCACGAGTTCTACATGTCTGGAGAGGGCTATGCAGGTAGAATAACACTTCATATTGGTGACGATTTCTATCAAGTTTTTATGTGCTTATTTAATAACTCTTGATTTTCTTATGCTTAGGACATTTTGTCCCACAACTCGCGGAGAAAATATATGATGGAAACAAGAATGCTCCAATGGAAGATTACATAAATTTGAAAGGTTTCATGGTAATGCTAAGGGAAGACGATGCAGTAATGTGCCAACAAGAACTCGATCTTTTGAATCTTTTCTGATGACAAAACTCACCTTTGAATTCAGATTGGAAATCCCCGGCTGGATGATGAAGCGGTTCAACGGGGGATGCTTGACTATGCCTGGGGCCATGCAGTGATCTCTGATGAGATGTACTATAACGTCAAGAAGTATTGCAATTTTAGCAATGTCAGGGGCAGTAAGACTTGTGAATTTTGGATGGATAGATATGTTCAAGTCTACGCTATTATCGACATAGATGACTTGTACGGTCCGAAATGCTTTGATGACTCTGGGTCATCTCGGAGACGGTCCAACAGTTTCATGCCTAAGTTATTCTCCAAACATGTGAGCTTATAGCATGGTTCTTGCTTACTTCATTATACTGAGAATGTTATACACTTATTCATGTATCACATTTTTTTTTTTTCATTTCTCTTGATTAATATCCAGTTTGTGCATTGAATTTTCAGAATAAGTTGGAACAGATGCCCGCAGGCTATGATCCTTGCGTTTCAGATTACACTGACGTGTATTTGAACCGCCCAGACGTTCAGAAGGCACTTCACACCAACGTGACAAGGATGAACTACAGGTGGACTCATTGCACGTATGGTTATCTTGAATAGACACGGAAAATTTGTTGCCTCACTTGAGATGCTACTGATTATGTTTATGAGCACGCTATTATTCCACAAGCTCTAACCTTCAAGTTTCTATTTCTAATAACAGGACTGTGATCCCAAGCTGGGTCGATCCAGCACCCACAATGCTCCCTACTATTAGGAAACTCATCGATGGTGGACTCAGAGTTTGGCTTTACAGGTGCCAATGACATATTAAGAGCTAAAGATTCATGCTTTGCTATATGGAGATTTATGGAAACGATACATATTTAATTATTGTTTTTATTATAAAATATAATCATGAGAAGTTGCATATATAGTAAATGCATTAACTGGCTTTACTTTCAGATAACATCTAATCTTCTAAGTTCCTACAAATGATAACAGCGGGGACACCGACGGAAGAGTACCAGTCACTTCGACACGATACACGTTGAACAAGCTTAGCCTGAAAATTAATCAAGCATGGACACCATGGTACACCAGTAAAGAGGTATAAACGACGTTCTTTTGATGATATATTTGAATTCTGACTTCTCGACATGTGTATACTCATAGTGTACTCTTGCTACGATATAGGTTGGCGGATGGACGATAGGTTATGATGGATTAACATTTGTTACGGTTCGTGGTGCTGGTCACCAAGTGCCGCAAACTAAACCAAAGCCAGCGCTCCAACTTGTCAGGCAATTCCTGGCCAATCAAGAAATGCCTCGCAAGCCCTTTTAGCATGGACTCTTGTCTGTGTTGCCTAGTATCTTTAAATTCTCCAGTTCTTTGAATTCGAAGAATGTGGGAGGAAAATAAAATGTGTGTGGCTGATTAAGTAGCCAATTTAGTTTGTTTTGCTAAGAAACTGCTTGCTTTAATTGCAACAGGCATCTTTTGTGGCTGGGAAAATTGAATAAATTTCAATAGTTTCTATTCTGAAATGGCATATTTTTAATAGCAGATGCATTGGTTCATTGGCCGTCACATTCAAATTTTTTTCTTAGGGGTTAAACCGCCAGCAGAATGCCCTCTGCGTTCTATTAATGAGTCATAACAGAACATCTATTATACAAAAAAAGAAGAAGCAAAAAGTATGATAAGAGTATCTATTCTACCCTACATACATAAAAGATAAAATACATCTAACCATAAAACTGCAAAATCATAAGCAAAAGATAACTTCATCGTCGTCGGTGCCTTCCCATCATACTATTCATGGACGGCTCTATCCTACTCTGGCATGCGTCACCTCTTGCTAGAGTCCTATCCGTCTTCCTCGGTATCCTGTCTTTCAGAGAGGCATAGCCTCTCTCTATCTGAAAGCAGACTTGTCCAAGAGTGTATATCAATATATGTAAGGGAGAAACATATATGGGTAGAGTATTTCTATTGTTGGAATATTCTGTTATTTCTCTCTCAACACATTCCAACATATAGCTGCAATCACGATGTGACACATATGGGCACCTTGTCGCGTGTTCCTACTAGTGTCTAACTTATTCCATTTATTGACAATCTCAGCCATTCTGAATGTAAGACACAGATAAGCCGCACACTTCTCCCAAATACGTGTTGTGAAAGTACACGTGAGAAATATATGCGTATTTGTCTCAGCCGCTGCACCGCATAAACTGCATATATTTGATTCTTTCCAACCTCTTTTTTGGATGTTATACCAAGTCAGTATAGCCTCTTTGGCAATAACCCATAAAAAACATCAGACCTTTAGAGGGCATTTATTGAAGCACACTAAGATATTCCAGGTTTTCATCTCCTCTTTTTGGTAGAAGACCAACTCTTAACTGATGATATAAATATTTTTGATTCTGATCTAACTTAGGAGGGTGGAAGAATATATTTTTTGTAGATTCATCAAGAACTTATGTTGCTCTTTCATCTTTCATAATATTCCTCTCTTTACATTAAGGAATGTTTGGTATTATTTTTCGCTAAAAAAAATGTGCTCAAAATTATGCTTTTAAAAGAGGACTTTCAACTGCTT
Organism: Dracaena cambodiana; assembly: GCA_036321105.1. Lineage (NCBI taxonomy): Eukaryota > Viridiplantae > Streptophyta > Magnoliopsida > Asparagales > Asparagaceae > Dracaena > Dracaena cambodiana. The sequence continues at coordinate 46,103,146 of JAYEPQ010000007.1, forward strand.
TGATTCTTAAATAAAAGTTCTTTTCCTAAAATATTGGATTTGATGTGGATTAAGATGTTGTATATTGCCATGGAATGTTATGATTGAGAAGAAAATACGAAAAGTGAAGTGTCTATGGACTCACAACAACATGAAGTTTTGCAATAAGAAGTTTGATTGGCTGTATCAGGAAGAAGGCATTGCTCCGCATTTGATGATTAAAAGTACACATATGAACATGATCTTTCATAAAGAGCTTGGTGTCAGATGCTGAGATCTCAAAGGAATTTCTGAATGAGCTAATATATATTAGCTTGCTACTTGGTGAAGGATTTTGGAAGAGTTACTACAGTCTAGTGCACAAGTTAAAAGAACGAAGAGAAAATCAAAGAAAATATGGATTGAGGTGAAACAAAAATATATGGATTCTAGAGATTTAAATGAGGAGATATTATTTGATAGAAATGAATGGAGAAGAAATATCAAAGTGATCGATCCAGCGTGATTCTTTTTTTAGTTCAGATAACCTACCCCCAAATACTTGAAATAAAAGGCTTACTTGTTGTTTACTACAGCCTAGTGCACCATTTAATTATTAATTTCTATGAGTTTTTTTATTCTCTCAATTATTACCATGTTAAAATTGACGAGGGTGTGCCTGAGTTATATGTGAGTAGGCTACTTACTTCGTGGAAAATATCATGAAAAGTGGTTTGGAAAATAAAAAGAGTACAATATTCACATTCTCTATATTTTCTATGAATTGGTTTATGAAAAGTATCAATTATGAATAGTCGCTTTTTTTCTTATATGGCACGGAAAGTTAGGAGAAATGACTTGGTATTTTCTGTGCTGAATCCTATTAAAAAAATAGAGAGAGTATTATTTTTAGGTAGTAGATGGGCTGATTAGTTTATGTTATCTCTCTCTACTTTAAGTGGATTATTTTCTATGCTCATTTTTCATGAAATAATCAATGAAAAATTAAAGGTAACTTTCTATGGCCATTTTACATAACTATTTTTTATGAACCAATTAAGAAAAAAGAAATGGAAAGTTACTGAGCCTCACAAATTCACTTTTCAGTTTCAACTTTCATGAATATATATATATATATATATATATATATATATATATATATAGAGAGAGAGAGAGAGAGAGAGAGAGAGAGAGAGAGGAAACAAGAAAAACTATGATGCTTAGGTGGACCAATAAAATATTTGCATGTGGAGGAGTTTTTGAAAAAAAAAACATTAGGTGGAGGGGTTTTTTTAAAAACAGCCCATGTAGTCAATCCACATGCAAACATCCTATTGGTCCACCTAAGCGTCATAGGAGGGAGCTCTTTCTATGACATATTTTTTCCCGTTTTCATATATATATATATATATATATATATATATATATATATAGAGAGAGAGAGAGAGAGAGAGAGAGGGAGAAATGAAAATGAGCTGACAACTCACGCAAGTTACCTGAGCTGCAGTTCTTTTCCAATATCTCCAATAATCTTTTTTAAGAAATTTCTTTTGGATTATGATCTCGACCCCTTAGGGTTCACTCATATCCAATTTCTTGGGTTTTAGTTTTGATTTGGTCCTCCACTAAGTTAACACAAAATTAATAGTCTTCAATGAATAAAACATTTTGTATGCACTTGATGAAAAGGTAAAAAAACTCCAAAATTTATAAAATTTAATCCTAAAGAATTTAAGAAGATAGAGATAGTAATTATTAAAAAAATTGAAGAAAAATCATTGGATGATTATAGTTTTACTGTTAGCTCACGTAACTTTTTCTGAGCTGGCGGCTCACCTACAGTAATCCATATCCATATATATATATATATATATATATATGGATTACTGTAGGTGAGCCACTAGCTCAGGAAAAAATACATAAATTAGCCGCAAAACTATAATGATTCAATGAATTTTCTTTAATTTTTTTTACAATTACTATCTCTACCTTCTTAACTTATTTCAGATTGAATTTCATAAATTTTAGAGTTTATTTACCATTTTATCAAGTACATACAAAATGTTGTATTTATTGAAAAACGTTAATTTTTTGTTAACTTGATAGATGACCAAATCAAAACTAAAGCCCATGAAATTGGGTATGAGTGAACCCTAGAGGGTCGAGATCATAGTTCAAAAGAAAATTTTTAAAAAAATTTATTAGAGATAGTGGAAATGAACTGCAGCGCAAGTTATTTGCGTGAGCTGTCAGCTCATTTCCATTTTTCTCATATAAATATATATATGTTTACTGTAGTTGAGCCGCCAACTCAGGAAATGTTACGTGAGCTAGCGGCAAAAATATAGTGATCCAGCTATTTTTTCTTTAAATTTTTTCAAAAATTAGGATATTATCTTTAAAACTTTAATAAGATTAAATTTCATAAATTTTGGAGTTCATTTACACTTTCATCAAATAGATACAAAATATTTATTCATTGAAACCGTTAAATTTTTTGTCAACTTGTTGGAGAACCAAATCAAAACTAAAACTCAGGAAATTGGGTATGAATGAACTCTAAAGGGTCGAGATTATAATCCAAAAGAATTTTTGTTTAAAAATTTATTGGAGATAGTGGAAATGAAGTACAGCTCAGATAACTTGCGTGAGCTGTCAACTCATATATATATATATATATATATATATATATATATATATATATATATATATATATATATATATATATATATATACAGAGTGAGAGAGAGAGAGAGAGAGAGAGAGAGAGAGAATGAGAAATTCACCGTCGGTGGAGGGAGTTCCTTCACCGCCGCTTAGGTGGTCCAATAAAATTATTACACATGACGCTACTTAAAGTAACAAATAAAAGAATTTTTATTTACTTAACCTCCTTTAAGTGGCACTACGTGTAATAATTTTATTGGGCCATCTAAGAAGCGGAGAAGGAATTCCTTTCACTATCGGTGAATTTTCCGTTTATTCATATATATATATATATATATATATACGAGATTACTGCAGGTGATTCAATGATTTTTCTTCAATTTTTTATAACAATTACTATCTCTATTTTCTTAACTTTTTTCGGATTAAATTTCATAAATTTTTGAGTTCATTTAACCTTTCATCAAGTGCATATAAAATATTTTATTTATTGAAAACCGTTAATTTTGTGTTAACTTGATGGAGGAACAAATCAAAACTAAAACCCAAGAAATTGGGTATGAGTGAACCCTAAAGGGTCTAAATCATAATCCAAAAGAAAATTTTTAAAAAAGATTATTGGAAATAGTGAAAATGAACTGCAGCTCAGGTAACTTGCGTGAGCTGCCAGCTCATTTCCATTTCTCTCTCTCTCTATATATATATATAGAGAGAGAGAGAGAGAAATGGAAATGAGCTGACAGCTCACGCAAGTTACCTGGGTTATAATTCATTTCTACTATCTCCAATAATCTTTTTTAAAAAATTCTTTTGTATTATGATCTCAACCCCCTAGAATTCACCCATATCCAATTTCTTGGGTTTTAAATTTTGATTTGGTCCTCCATCAAGTTAACACAAAATTAACGGTTTTCAATGAATAAAACATTTTGTATGCACTGGATAAAAGAGTAAATAAACTCCAAAATTTATGAAATTTAATCTGAAAGAAGTTAAGGATGTAGAGATAGTAATTGTAAAAAAAATTAAAGAAAAATAATTGGATTATTAGAGTTTTGCTGCTTGCTCACGTAACTTTTCCTGAGCTGGCGGCTCACCCTAAGTAATCCAATATATATATATATATATATATATATATATATATATATATATATATATATATATATATATATATATATATATATATTTACCGAATAAAATTATTTGATTCACGTGAAGCCGCCGCTTAGATAACCCAATAAAATTATTACAAGTGATGCCACTCAAAAACCAATTAAAAGATTTTTTTTTTTTTTTTAAATAATACTACAATAATTTTATTGTGCAATCTTAAAAAGCAATAAAGAAATTCTCAAGGGCAGTCGGTGAATTTACGGTTTTCTATATATATTGACACACCCGGAGTAGATGACTTCTGTGATTTATGTGAGCAGCAGTCATCTTTTTTTCGGTGTTCCTACAAATAATAATCTTACGTCTTCTGACTTCGAGAAGAGAGCGAAGCGAAGGAAAAGAAAAAGATGTCGTATTTGTTGCCGCATCTTCACTCGGGATGGGCGGTGGATCAGGCGATCCTCGCCGAGGAGGAGCGCCTCGTCGTCATCCGATTTGGCCATGATTGGGACGAGACCTGCATGCAGGTGAGTTCTCTACCTCTCTCAAAAAACCCTAATTTCTCGTTGCAATCCATGAAAGAAACCCTAATCTCAACCACAGTTAGGTTTTTTACTTGTCCAGTATTCTCGATGTTTGATTTGTGGGGCCTTGAAATCAATAGTGTTTGTGAGCAGATTTGAGCTTGTGCTCGGTTTGGATTAGGATTCTGCTCCTAATATTAAAGAGTTGGTTTCTAATTGTTAGTGCTAACAGCTTCTACAGTTTTTTTTGCTGATGACTTCTATTTGTCAATCGATTAGGGTTTCTGATCGGATTTGAGCTTGCAATTGGTTTGGATTAGATTGCTGCTCCTGATATTAAATCGGTGATTTCTACTTATTGGTGTACGCAAATTGGTTCTAGAAAGATTTTATTTTGTGTATTCTCGTAAACAAAAGAAAGATTTTGTTTCGTGGGATTCATCTTGCAAAATACCGAGGGGACTTGAGATTCGGTGATAGAGTGAGACATTACATGAAGCAGTAGCAAATGCTTAGTTAGTGAAATCAATTTGATGGGTGAGACAAATTTTATCATCGACTCTTTTGGCTACAAGAGTTTTTATTTGCAATCTCGGAGTTTTCTTATTGTCTGGGTTCTTTGCAAGCTGTAATTGGCTGGTGGAAATATAGTGAGAGATGGAAACTAGGAGGAACTCTTTAGGTTTCTCTTTTGGGCTTCTTCCTGTGGGAAGAAACTCAAGGATTTCACATATTTCCAAATTTTCAGGCTCTTACAACTGTGTTTGGCAGGAAGGAACTACTGGAAATCACTATTGGGGAACCGAGCTGTTCAGGTTTCTTAAGGACTATTGAGAACTAGCTTTGGGGTTTTGAAAAGTAGTTTGTTTTAGAAAAACTAGAGGTGGGAACCTATGACTTTCTATGTATACAGCATGTAGGTCCTACTACCACAATTGTTTCTAATGGCTCTTCTTTATTTAAACTTGAATTTGTGTTATTTTTTTCTTTTTTCCCGAGAGTTGCTTGTAGGCTATTTCAGTTACTTTTAAAAACTCCAAGCAATGAATCGACCTTCAAGTTGGGAAACAATGGTTCATTTATTGTTTCCCAGCCGCCTCTTGCTAAAATAGAGACTTGAAAAGATAACTTGTTAGTTTCTAGATGAGTTTCAATCAACAACCAATGTACTCTACATGCTACGCAAGGCATTTTTGTGGTTTCATATTTCTGAAGAAAAGTTATATTTTTTAGGTTTCCCAAACTAGAAATGCATGATATTTTTTAGGTTTCCCAAACTAGAAATGCACTAGACATTTATTTAGATGGTCCATTACATGATGCATTAGTTGAAAGCTCTGTGTTTCACTCATAATTTTGTTTTTTTAAATGGCAACATTAGGAACCATAAGTTTGTTTCTAGGAGACCTAAATGCACTGGGATTCATGGTTTCTAGTAATTTTCTTCCTATTGCCAAACACATCTTATGTTGCAATCTGTACTTGGATTCGGATGACAACTAAGTGGAAACTAAGAATTTGCTTACCACCAGTGGCCTACCCACTAGTATATCCAAGACTTAATATAGGAATTCTTACTGCTTCCCAATAAAGATAGCTAGTAAAGGATTCTAACTTATTGAGTGTTGGGTATGCCAGTGGGTAAGCCATTGGCAGGTGCAAAAAGAGATTTTGGCGGGACAAGAGAAAAAGTAAGGACAGTATGTGATTTTTTCGCCATATAGAATATGATAGTAATGCTCTTAGTTGGAACTATCCATGTTTAGTCATGAAGAAATGGTTACGTAAATGTATGTTTTACCTGGTTATTCTGTTTTGGCTTGCATTGGTATTTTTTTCCCCTCTTGTTTTGTTACTCTCCTTCTCCATTCTCATATGAGTTTTGTATGCAAAATGAACCTAGTGGATATTAGTTCATCTAAAACACAAATCTATTGAGGCGTATGCGGATTTTATTTGCAAAGTAATTTTATTAATACCTGGAAATCCTTCATAGCAAAAAACTAAACTTACTGAAATAAGGAAGGCAGAGGAATAGAGTATACTTTTCGATATAGGGTCTGGATAACAGGTGTCCTTACTGTTAAGTATACTTAGGACACTTGTTAGCAAACATTTAGTGGGCTTCTTTTCCAACAATTCATCCTCCTATTAGTACAATAAAATCTATTTTTTTTAATCATTCCAAATCTATATTTCTGGAAAAATTTGTTGTGTTTAAGTTCACACATCTCACGTACAGTCCAGTTTTTGTGACAACAAATTTTACTATTAGCTTGTGATTCATTTTTCAGGGCAGATAATTCAACTGATCAAATTATACAGATCATCAACCCAAGTCACCAAATAAACCTCTTTTAATTGAATAATTTGGTTACCCATGTTTGTTCTAACTTGTTGATTTCTTTATTAATGATTGCTTAACACCAGAAGAAATATTGAAGTAAAAAAATAGCTCTTTTTTGTGATTTATTAGGAGATAGGGGGAAAAGTTTATGTCAAATGTGGCATAAACTGAAGAACATCCATCTCCAATGAAAAGGGATACAAGGGATTATAAAGAGGGAGGAATGCATAAAACTCGAAATCCATTGAGTTTGATTTTGAAAGGAATTCATTTAATTTTATTGACTAGAAAAAGGGGTTGTTAGTTATGATCTTGGACTAAAGAAGAATGCTTTTTAGATGGGTAGACTTGGAATAATAAATAAAGACAAGTGTTAGTGTCATAAAAGTGGATGGTGATTTGAAAAGTTGCCTTCTATGTTCTTGTTGATGCTTGTTCCATGTTCCTAACTGATCCTATATTACCAAGAAAAATATAAAAAATTTATGTGTAAAATTATAATATTGAAATCTAACGCCAAAAGTTTGGCTTGAGATAATAGGGAGATTGAGAAAATGAAATCCTATTGAAGAACTATAATGAGAAGAAGTTCAAGACTATTCAGTCGCGATGAAAAAATATTACGTTGTTCTCGTAGCCTCACCGTTTTCCTTGGGACAGAAGGGGAAAGAGGGATGACTTTCGAAATAGGATAATATGAGATTGTCATATTTAGTTTTGGATAGGTTTAAATGAGGCTTAACTCGAGACTGAAGCTATCAAATTGGATATGCAGTGAGCTTATGATAGGCTCGACGTGGGATTACTGGGATCGTCATTTTGTGAAAATTTTCTTTGCATTAGTCCTGGATAAATAAAGTAGGTTGAAGCATGTGTGAGGGAACCCGGTGAAAGTGGCTATCTAGTTGCATAATTCACATGGACCTGATCATACGAGATCATCAAATATTATGGGCATATAATCCAAATTGGTTAGATCATAGTTTTATGCCGTTGCATAAATGGCATTGCGAACCATTTTTTACAACACATAAAGCATGGTTCTATTAAGTGTACGGTTGAGGAGTGCATAATATATAAACGGATTATGCGATGATTAAATGGATTAATGAGAAATTATATGAAAATGAATAATTACTATATACAAGTACAAAAATACACATACACATAATAAAATATATGGTTCTGTGTGTCCTTGTAGTCCTATGCAGACCCAAAATGTAAGGAACATGCATAAAAATAATGGAAAACATTGAAGAGAACAAGTGCAATATTATTTTTAAGAGAATCAAGATTAATAGCTTCCACATCATCCCTTATAAACCATCAACATGATTAATGAACACTATCTTCTATAGTGTTCTAGAATTTGAAAAACTCGGACAAATACTCGTCCGAGTATTCGGGATCGGAGTGAAAATGTGTACGAGTTGAAGAAATTGCCCAAAACTCAGAGAAAACAATTACTTGGAGTACTCAGCTGAGTACCGAGTAGCCACCGAGTTAAAAAAAAAAAAAAAAAGAGTATTGGGTTGGGTTTTAAACCAAAACCCAAACTCGAACTCCAACTCTTAAAGGCAGAATTGGGTTAGGATTTTGGGTTTCTCATTTATTTGCTGCCCTAATCTCCAATTTTCCTCTAATCTCTGCTTGACTATCCAAGTTTCTTTCTGTCGGCGACTTTTTCCATTGGCGACGATTTTCGTCAGTGATCTCCGGGTTGCTCTCAGCCTCGACGACGATCTAAATCAAGCTCTCTCTCTTTTAGTCTCTTGCACGCTCTCTAAGTTTCGAACTCGTCGACCACTTAGGTCGCGGTATTCTGTAAGTTGGAATTACAATTTTTCTTCAATTTTACTTTAATTTTAGTCTCTCTGAGGTTTCAATTTGGCTTTAGCGTTCGATTGTGGGTTTCAATTTGGCTTTAGTTTTCGGGTGTGGGTTTCACTTCGGCTATGACTTTCAGCTTGGGTCTCTTTGTGGCTATGTGATCTCTGATTGTTTTATCTCTGTGTTAGTGTGTTTGATGTGCAACTCTAATGTCTATAATGGCTTTTGTGTATTTGGTTTGGTTTTGGCTTTCGGCTTTCGGCTGTGGGTGTTGCTTTGGCTTTCAGTTGTGGGTTTCGCTTTGGCGTTGGCTTTCGGTTGTGAGTGTCGCTTTGAGTTTGGCTGTTGGTTTGGGTCTTTTTATGCGAATGTATTACTGTGTGAACTCCTGAAGTTTTGCCTTTGGGTTTTTGTGTGACTGTGTGGACTTTTGATGCTTGATATCTCTGTGTGATATGATGAGAAAAAAATGGGGAAATGAGTCAAATGATGCTTAATTACTTTTTGTTTGGTTTTGGATCGCTCTATGTGACTGTGTGAACTCTTGAGTTTTCTGCGTGATGTGATGAGAGAACAAATGGGGAGTTGGCCTGGGAAAATTGATCTTTGATCACAGTATCACAGAGTCCGTGCGTCGGAATTGAGTGGAGAGGAGGATGCATATGAAGATAGAGGTATTGACTATGATGCTCCTTCGGAAGGGGAATTGGATGATAAGGATGTCCAATATGAGGACGATAATTGGTAGGTATGTTTATTATATGAAACTTGATTGAATATATTTATGATATTTGATTTTGAATTATGAAATTACATGCTTTCTGTATGTATAATTATTAAAATATTATCATTCCAAGTTCTGAACGAGTACTCACCGAGTACTCCAGGTACTTACTACTCACTTTAAGACCGAGCGAGTATTTTAGTTGAGTTTTAGAGCACTGATATTCTATATATGGTTTATAAGTATAGTTCATATTTTAAATACCTATCGTAGCATGTAGTTCTAAAGTTTGGTCCTTGAGCTCTTAAAACCCACCTTTAGCTATTGAAAAATAGGTTTTGACTTTATCATAAGTTACATTTGTTTGCATCAAAAAGTAAATAAATAATAAAAAAGTCTTGACCTTTTTTTTTATTGTTGTAATAGCTATGATTGCTATCTGTGTTACCTATATGACAAACCAAATTGAATTAGAATCAGTTTCGAGTTTGAGTTCAGGCAACCAAGGAAAAAAAATCTATTGCATAAGTGCTACTTAACGGGCCTACGTGGGCACCTAATCCGCATAGGCCCCCCAACGCAACTTAACGCATAAATGAGGGTGCATAGGCCCAACTCAGCTGTGCAGCTACGTAATCGGCCACATAGTTTTTTTAGAATGCTTATTTCTATCGTATAACTAGTGTTTGAGATTGTCCAGTCCCTGCACACCCATTGATGAGTTTGGCCTCGATCTTGCAGAGGTATGGAGGAGGCTTACACACCGAGCAACTCAAGTGATGCTTGGACGCATTCTTCGCCTTGTGCTTGGAGGCTAGAGTGTTGCTTGTGATTCACTCATTTTCTACTTGTGACTGACTCATTTTCTGCATGTAACTTCAGATCTATTTTCGACCCATGTTTAATCAAGAAGAAATACTACATTGGTCGGGCAAGTGATAGAGGATGTCAAGCGCCGGTTAGGTATCAAGGAAATTGGTGTGATGGCAAAGATTGGAGAGAGGATTTGTTTCATTATGCGTATGATCCAAGAGCACAAGACACGTGTATTATGTTGTGGTTAAATGAATTATGCAGAAATGAATGTATGGATGGATGGAAAAGTGTACATAGGGTTTCTTTTGAGGCGATCCTAAATTCCAAAATGGAGGATTTATATGGATATTTGAATTGTTAGCCATGATCTCTATGCCCTTGACAGGCGGTTGTAGACACTGGAAAATTAAAGATTAATGAAGCTTGTGTAGCAACGTCAATGTTAAGTCCAGCTTCAATTATTATAGAAACCAAACTGGGAAAATGTATGTTGGGAAGAGTTGAAGAGCTCGAAATCCTCTTTATAATGGCTTTTGAACTAGTGTAATTGGACATAAGGGTCAAAAGTTCCGAAGGTTTCCATGAAGTAGGGTAGCAGGACAAGTGGCAGAGGACAATTGAATATTCAGACCCTTCGGTGGCACCACAAGTGGATGAGCCACCAATGACCGTACCAGTGAACTCACCGGTGGATAAACTGTCTTTCTTAACCTAAGCCTTGAGCCTAGCCACTGGTATATCTACTGGTGACTACACTGGTGATTCCATCGGTGGCTCAAGTTGCATATCTGATTTCTCAGCGGATTTAGAGATGAATTTGAGTTGGTTTTGAATTCTTTTTCAACAGTGGATTCCTACTCACTAAAGGGGAGGATTTAAAAGAAGGATTTGAAGATCCATGAACACGATTAAAACCCTATGACTCTAATGTTGAAAGGATTTCGAATATTCTGGTAGGTTCCTCCAATTCTGAAATTTATGAAAAAAGAGCTGCCTATATCCTCTTCAAGAATAAGATCTCTGCACCAAGATTCGTTTCCTCTCCATCAACGCCTTGCTGCAAAGGAGAGATCTATCCTATCAATCATTGAGAAGGCTCATCACCGTTCAAGGATTCTTTGCTACGTTTTAAGTAAGCCTCTAGGTAGTTAGATCTCTTGTCTCTTGTCGTTTTTCCTCTCTTTGATCCCAATATTAGATTGATGTCGGATTGTCAATGGGCCAAAGAGCTATTCTGGCTAAGTATTCATCGTTATTGGTTCCCAAACTATTCAGAGAGAAGAGTGATTTATTGAGCAATTGTAATAATTGAATTGAGTTTTCATATTGCTTTGAGTAGAACTGTATTATCACTCTTGTAATTATTTGATATTATAAAGTCGTTGCCTTTTCTCATCTCTTTCAAGTTTCAATTATTTTTTGAGCAAAACAAAATGGTGACTCTGCTGGCGCTGCTTCTGTTATTGAAGAGGCCTGCTATAGTTCAACAATGGGGCTTAGAATGCTAATGTTGAGACCCGTGTCATTGAATCTGGTGAAGGAAGTACAAGGAGTACTGCCAAGATATTATGTTCCAACGGTGCATCGTCCAAGCGCACATGTTACTATGGAGCCTGATTTGTTACGAGATGGCGACCAAGTAGCAAGCAAAGGAAACATGTCTATCACCTACGGAGTGGCATGTGGCCACAACATGGGCTCTCGGTATAACACCTCTTCCTCTTGTAAGAGATTGCAGAGAATACTCCATCTATAGAAGCAACGCCTGTGCACTAGTAGGCAACAGAAAATGGCTTTCTTTAAAGCCATTATTGGTAAATGCACCGCAAAGAGGAAAAACTATTGGTAAGTCAATGATACCTATGTTGCCACCATCTTAATTTACAACTAGTTCAAAGCGGGAGCCCTAGACGGGGTACGATGGAATTTTCACGGCCGTTCCTTTGGCAAAAAAGCCGTGATCGGATACGATGAAACATCCACAGGTCAGAAAGGCTTGGAGTTGCTTTCATATGGGCAAATCTTCTTAAAGGAATGCCTAAGGTGATGCCGTAAATGCGTAAATGCATCTTACTTGAGGAACAATTTCGTCCAAGACGTGTAAGATGCTAGTGGCGTGAGCATCAATTTTCAATAGATTATCCAGTGTGCAACCAACTCTAAGATTGGTAATTACCGTCTCTGGACGGTCCCAATATCGGAAATGAAGATGCTACCCAATGATGGATTTACCTCATGCTATCGTCAATATGGCCTGTTGAGAAAATCCCACTAAGGACACTGCCTTAGATCCTGACTAATCTCTTGATCTCAAGAGCCTTGTTATTACAGACGATGTTCATCGTTGCCCAAGAGCCCAGACTCATATCAGGGGCGGGATGTTGTTTTCCTATATAATTATGGTACTTCGTTCAGTCCTCAGAAGGAGCTGTTATTAGATGAAAATTATGTTATTTTCATCTGTACATCAACGAATACGGTGAGCTTTCCGTTTGCAATAGTTTACGTCATATATGTTTGACAATGACAATGAAGACCTTTGAAAAGATTGGAAGCCGAAGAGCAAGCTTCTAAGCAACAATAAGCCACCCTTGAAGAACCCTTGAAGGTATTCTAACTATTCTCACTCAACACCTGAAAAATTAAGCTAGTGGCACTGGAGGTAATAATAGTGTCGCCAATGATGGGCATGATGACGACACACTCATGAGAAGGAGACTTATCGTAGCGGCTCCAAGGTCGAAGAATATCCAATCTCAGCTACATGCTTTGAAGCATAAGGAAGATCTCAACGAATGGCATCATTTGGCTATATCATCTTGAATGGGATTCGTACCTTACCCTCTCAAGTTCAAAATGCTAATTCTTCAGTATTTCCACGAAAAAGGGCCTGACTAGTACATTTGTTAAGTTTCAATCTCTAACTCGCAATGTAATTGGTAATAACCCTATCATCACAAGATTGTTCATCAGCACTCTATAGGGAGTTGCCTTCGAATGGTTTCAAAAGCTCCTTTCAAACTCTAAGTCATGGAGTGATTTAGAGACTTAGTTCTTCACTCGTTTTTTATGAGGATGATGCTGAGATAACTATGCCTACCCTTTACTTCTACGAAGTAGAAGTGGGGCGGGTATGGAAGATTTTATCGAGAGATTTTGCAATTTCTTAGATGCCCTGGATAGCATGCCCATTTCAATGTTACTTTGGACCTACCGACACAATCTATTGACTTATTCGAGTTTGGCATGTGTGCTATCAAAGTCGGCATGTGGAAAGAGTTAGAAGGATCAGCCCGAGATAATTGAAAAGTTGTTGAAGGACAAAACTGCCAACGACAAGGGCAAATGGCCCTACTACAATAACTGAGGTTTTTTTTCCGGTGTCAACCTCGAGGCAAAGGTAAAAATTGTCTTGGTTATTAATACTGTTGACAACGCCCCACATGAGATGTCACGGTCACAAAACAAAAGCAGTACCGCATGAAGGGCTTAGGAAGAATATTCCTTTAAGGATGATCAGGTGGACATATGATCTGATGGACACAATCTTCCACACACTGATGAATGACAACAAGTTGAAACTACTAGAGCCCTTATGTTCCATAGAGGTGGGTCACAAAATGATCCTCACTACTGTCTACTCCACAAGATGTTGAGTCATCCTACAAGGGATCGCTACATCCTTAAGGATGAGATCCAAGCGCCGGTCGATGTCAACATACTCTCCTTGTGCATGGAGATGAAGGCGATAGCAATGTGGCATGCATGGTGTCACTGTAGTTCGACCAATCCGAACAATAGCGAGCTGTTAACGTTGAGGTGGGGTTTGAATTTCCAAAGCTGAGATAAAGTTGATCAACGTTGATCAAGATAGTTAGCAACAGAGTTTTCAATAGTAACCGTCTGGCAAGATCATGTCGGTGCATCCAGGCTTAGTTGAAGAGTTGCAAGAGGTTGCAACGTTGAGCAAGATTAAACCTCTATCAAAGTTAGAACACGTGACTTACATTATTTCTGCTTTGCGAGATGAAGGTATGTTCTCTCACATATTCAAGAGATTATGCTTGTGGCACAAGAGCCACCAACTCTAGGTAATACTCGTTCAACAGGTATATTAAAGTGGTATAGTTTTGCCTTTGTCAACTCAACAGAAGGCACCAATATCAAGCTCCTTTACTCTACTGTCGGTACTACCTCTACCCTCAACAAAGGTAAGCAAAAGGAGGTTAGTTTCGATAAAGCCTTAAAGCTCAATCTACACATCGTTATTATGGTTGTGGTTCTAAATATTGGATATTGGGATCATCACGGATGAGTTCTTTTCATATCGTATAATTAATATCAGATGATATATCGAAGATATGAGTTCATATTGAATGTTCATATCAAACATTATATATACAAGAACATGTTCATGTATAAATTTGATATCTTATAGATGGTTTAATTTTATCTATCTAACTAGTATGACATTATATATATATGTGTGTGTGTGTGTATGTGTGTGTGTGTTTATGTGTGTGTGTGTGTGTATATATATATATATATATATATAAGTATTCAAGAACATGTTCATATAAACAAGCATAACAAATTAAAATAAACCACTGAACATATTCAACTAAGGTCAAAAAACAAATTATAGAAATAATTGATATTCAGACACGATAAGGATAGTGTTTGAAGAAAATTGGTTGAAATTATAGTAACCACAAGAATGACAATGGTCGGAAAAATAATAACAGTAGCTGAGCAAACAATGATTTTAAAACAGAAGAAGTGGAAAATAAGAAAATTTTGGAGAAAGTTTTAAATTTATAGTACTTAAATAAGCTCTGTAATATAGACCTCTAGCATTTGTAATTTTTTGCATATTTAGCTCTCAAGTTTTCATAGAAACAATTTAAAAATCTGGTCTTCCTTTGTATATCTGTAAGGGTAGCGGGCAACCAGTGGAGTCCTAGTGCATTGTAGGAGCTGATAACTGTAGGTGTAGGCAGTCCCTTCAGAAATTTAACATGTTGAAATACAAAAGACAAAAATTATAGTTACATGGTACAAAATGCTTGTGTATCATTTGATACTGGCTTTTTTTATTTTTGAGGAATTATCTTTAGTTCCATAAGAAACTTGAGAACTTAGGTGCTAAGTAATTTCTTTTTTAACTTCATAGGCGCATACAAATGGTTATGTGATGCAGAATGGAAACGGATTACGGTTAGGGATTTGGAAATTTATGGTTTTGATAGATTTGGGAAACAACAGATAAAATTTGGGGAAGAATACAAAAGTTCAGGAATCCACCCAGCCGAATCCATGCCCTCTGTCAATGAATCCACGATGGGAGATTTTAATCATGCGAGTACACGCAAGAATTTTCTCAAATTTTCATATATCATTCGTTATTTCAAAATACCTCACACAAAACTTATTTATAGGAAAATTCTAACAAACAAAATTCTAACAGAATTCAAATAAAATCCTATCAAATATGAATCAAACTAGGTCAAACTAAATCAAATCCTATCAGATCGCAAAAACAAATATAATCATTTCATATCAAATCTGATCTCCATCATTATGACTGGATAGTTTTGTGTACTAGTTCTTAAGCATCACAGCATTTTGAACATCTTTAAGGAACAAGCATTAAGCATTGAAGATTAGACAACCTCAGTAATTCTGAGTATTTCCATGTCCTTTATAGCAACCATGTCTTTTTTATTCATGCATTAGGGATTTATGTTGCGACAATGTTTCTTTTATTGACTTATCTAATACCACTGAATGCAACGTTTTTGGTGACTTATGATTTGGTGGACATGAACATCCATGGCTCGTTATCTAGCATGCCTCTCTTAGCACGTCTATGTTTTGCATGACAATACTTGGACGCTTACATGATGAGAACATAAATTACATGCTTTCATGTCCACTTGTTAATATGAATTTTCTGAGGTGGTAATTGATATTTGGAACTCTCTGTGAGGACGAGGTTCATTAATGGATGCAGCTATATGTGAATTTATGAACTAAAACATAATTATTTCAATAAGTTATATTTTTTCATAGATTTCCTATTGAATTTTAATACCTTTTTGTTGTCTTTGTTATGGAACCTGAACAACATGATTTTTGATTTGGCAGATGGATGAGGTGTTGGCTTCAGTTGCCGAGACTATAAAGAACTTTGCAGTTATCTATCTGGTGGATATCACAGAGGTACCAGACTTCAACACCATGTACGAGCTGTATGATCCATCGACAGTTATGTTCTTCTTCCGCAACAAACATATCATGATTGATCTTGGCACTGGAAACAACAACAAGATCAACTGGGCCATGAAGGACAAACAGGAGTTCATTGACATAGTTGAGACTGTCTTCAGGGGCGCCAGGAAAGGCCGTGGTCTGGTCATTGCTCCCAAAGACTACTCCACCAAGTACCGTTACTGACACTGCTCTTGTGGTATCTGCTGCTGATGTCGACAGCGAGATGTGCCTTGCTGTTACTGTAATATTTATATATGTGCACAAGCAGTGTATGCCCATTTGAACTTTATTACGGATTACTAGATAAATATTTCTATCCAACTGGTATGCATTTATCTGCCAAGTACTATACTATATGATTTAAATTCTTGATCCTTTATCAAATTGAGGATAAGTAGTCCCCTTATTTCTCTGCCAAGTACCATGCTATATGCTATTGAGTAGTTTCTTTTGCGTGCTATTTTGATTTGTGAAATTTTACGTCGACGTCCTCGCAGTGCCCTGTTGTGGTGCTGGTGAATTGATGAATGGTGTTATAGTTAGCCTGTTTGGGTTGTTAGATCATGCAATGTTCCAAATGATGTGTTATTCTTTAGAGTCACTTAACAATGGTTGCTTCACAACTAGTTAGGCTTACAAGTTCTCTAAAACTGTATTTAGCTTTAAGCCATAGTTAGAGGCTTATAAAATCTATAACTGTGGCCTTTTTATTTTTAGTAACTAGAGTTTAACAGTTTTGTTTTGTTTTTTTTTTTTTTTTCACAAGTCAAAGAAAAATTTACTTTGACTTCATGTTTTAATGAATTTGAAATTAGATAACTGTGGATAAGGTCTAGTTTCACCAGGGAAAACAATGAAAACAAGTATTTTTGTGAATGAAGGTTACAGATTTAGTCAAATGTAAGAAACTTATGAACCAAATGAAACTCAGTTCAGTATTTCTAGTGTCAAGTAATTTAACATGTAAAACTACGGTTAAGAAAACTTTAAAGTCATGCACCTAATTTGTCTACATGATAAGATAAGTGGAGCATGATGTTGTTAAGAAAACTTTAAAGTCATGCACCTAATTTGTCTACATGATAAGATAAGTGGAGTATGATGTAGTTAATTTGGCATAAACGTAGACATTTGGAGGGAAGAGATAATGAATATTATTCTGTTACGCTATTTTTGCTTATATATCTGTTGTATAAAGAATTGGTTGATAAATCATAAATTTATAACATAAAGTAGTGGTAGAAACGTTGGTACGTATATATATCCTCTTTGGAACATCCAAAAGATAACGTATCCTCATCCCCTCACCCAAGCCTACTGTCCAGCCCACTGAGCCAACTTATGCTCGGCCCAACCAAATCAGCAATCAAATGAAATCATCCCCAACATTCCTTTTAGCCAAAATTCAAGCACAATGTTACCCCCAGATGTTGCAGACTGATGTCTCCACCCTCCCCCTCTCTTTGTCATCAACCACAAGATATCATCTCCAACTCTAATAACAAACCTCATACCCTATCTCCTTCTTCACAACTTGTGGTAATCCATCCTCACCGATTGGCAAGCCAATATGAAGATCATTGTTTCTAATCTCACCCACCCCTTCTGATGAACATCTCTCCTTCTCCTTTTCAGATAAAGACGAGTCCAATGTCCATCTCTCCCTAGCAAACTCTCCCATCCTACTTCTCTCTCTGGACAAAGATAACAGTAAAGATGCATCTCCTCTAATTTCAGTGCTTTCACTCCAAGCTATTTTACACAACGGGACGGCTCATACATGCCATCGCAACATCCCCTCTTCCTCACGCTCTCTGAAAAATAGCTCCTATAACCTCCTAAATAAAGGGCCTAACTCAACCAACGAGCGTATCAAATTGGCAGCCCAAAGGCGTGCGTTGGAGATCCCTCTCCCCCCCAACTAAGCACACTCCCCCTCCTGACGCTCCATGTGGCTCTTTGTAGCTTTTTGATCCAGATGGCGGAATCACAATTGAGGACTTGCTTAAATTTAGCTCTGCTTGTGGGTACACCATTCAGAGTGATGAGACGGTCTTAGCTAAGGTTCATGGTGCGATCAGAAAAGAGTCAAATTAGTGCTAGTCTCGTCTTTTGTGTAACCAACTTCTTTTGCTAGATTATGTTAAGTTGGAATGTAAGAGGTTTAGGGCGCCTCTCTAAATGCTCTTATTTTAGAAATATTATAAACCTTTATAAATGTGATATTGTTCTGCTCTAAGAGTCCAAACTCTCATCTCCCTCACAAGCACTCTTACGAGCGATTGATGGTTCTCGCATTACTGCTTGGACCTTTCTAGACTCGATTAGTGCAGTTGGCGGACAACTTATAGGGTGGAAAGATGATATTTTCGAATGCATCAGTGAACTGGCGGGGAAATTCATACTGTCTGCCCGTCTATGCCTATGCGGAACCACCATCACCTTAGTCATATCCTCAGCATATGGGCCATGCCTCAATGCAGAACATCCTAAACTTTGGAAGAACTATGGGTATTTGCAAGATGGGCAAGAGCTCCCAGACTGATGCGGGTGAATTTAATATTACTTGCTTGTGAATGGAGGGGTCCAGAGCTCCATCTTGCTAGCATGGCAACATTTAATGACCCTACCACTAAACTATCACTTATTGAACCCTCCATCTATGGTCGAAAATTTAATTGGTCAAATGATCGCCTACTTCCCTCATGCACAAAACTAGACCACTTTCTTTTTTACGCAAATTAAGATAATGCATTTCCCTTCTTTTCAACAAAAAGCCCTACCAAGATCACGCTCAGACCACATACCACTCATTCTTGATATGGGCACAGAGCATAACATCCCCCACTATTCCACTTTGAGAACATATGGTTCTTCCACCCAAATTTTGAGCTAGAAATATCCTCCTTTAGGCGCTCGCTAGCCGCTTTCAACCCTGATTCAGATGTTCGATTAACTTCTAAACTTAGAGCGCTTCAGTGCTTCCTCAGAAAATGGGCCAAAAGCCAATTTGGCAATGGTACACAGAAAAAACGGGAACTCCTTTTCTCAGTTGGGACACTGGACTCTATTATTAATAACCACCCTCTCACCCTCATTGAACGCCAGCATCGTTCATCGTTGTTGCTTGAACTTGATAAAATTCAAAATCTTGAAGAAGTCATGTGAAAACAAAGATCCAAAGTTCACTAGCTAAGAGAAGAGGATATCAATACCAAATATTTTCATCGGATTATAAATCTCTGACGGTGCAAGAACCACATCCCTCTTATAAAAGAAGATGATACAATACTTCAAACCCAACCAGCCATTATCAACACTTTTACAAGATACTTCCATATAGTTCTTGGGGAATCTAACATGACAAAAACCAATGTCCAGGCTAATTGGTAACACCTTTGCCCTCCGCCCAATCACTCACTCCTTGATAGCCTTCAACAGCCTTTTTTGGAAGAAGAAATCAAAAAAGCAACTTTCAGCCTTGGTGCAGACAAAGCCCTAGGGCCAGATGGATTCAATACCCTCGTCTTCCAAAAGTTCTGGAACTTGGTGCGCAGTGATCTCATGGCTCTCTCCACTCCTTTTGCAACAACAACGTCGACATGTCATGCCTAAATCTTGCATACATCATCATAATTCCCAAAATAGCAGGCGCAAGCGAACCAAAAGACTTCAAACCAATAATCCTCCTCAACACCCCATACAAAATCATTACTAAAGTACTCTCCAACTGTTTTCAACCTATAATTGATTAACTAGTTAACTCCTCTTAAACTGCCTTTCTCAAGCAAAGATCCATATTAGACAGTGTTGCTGCTACACAGGAACTCATATTGCATGTTCAAAACATAAATGAGCAGGATTATTCATAAAACTAGATTTCCAGAAAGCCTTCGACTCAGTTGATTGGACATTCCACCTCAAAACCTTGGAATCTCATGGTTTTAGTTCAAAATGGTGTCAATGGATAGATGATTGTGTTATTATAGGGACCTCATCGGTCCTGGTCATTGTGCAACTAGGCAGACACATATGATGTCGTAGATGTCTGTCGCAAGGGGACCCGCTCCTGCCCTTTCTATTCATAATAGTTGTAGATGTTCTCTCCAAAATATTTCAAAAGCAGCTATCTCTGGTCTCCTACAACAGGTGGGTTCAATTTATCATCACATTTACTGCTAACAATATGCAGACAACACACTCATCCTCGTAACTACTGACACTCCTTCACTTATCAATCTTAAGATCATTCTAATGTTGTTCGAGATTATGATGGGTCTCAGAATCAACTACCATAAGTCACTTATTTACAAGATAGGTACCATCACAGATCTCCAACTACACAATGCCTCATTCATTCTACAATGTCAACCTAGCTCTTTGCCTTTCACCTACCTAGGGATCCATCTAAAAACCTCCAAACTCAACAAGTGCGAATTCATTCCACTCATTGAGAAAATAAGACCGCGTTTATCTTCATGGAAAGGTAATAGTCCTTCAAGAGGGGTCGATTGATTTTAGCCAATGTTGTCCTCATATCCATACTACTTTATTATATGTATTTCTTCCTCTCATCTAAGCGGGTGACCAATGAAATAAACAAAATCCATAGGGCCTTTTAATGGACCGGAAGCAATGAATCAGCTAGTGAGAAATGTCTAGTGAACTGCAATCAAGTCTGCAAATCCAAAACCCAGGGAGGTTTAGGTATCTGAAACCTTGAGCTATTTAACATCTCTCTCATCTCCAAATGGAGGTAGCATTTCCCTTCTCTATTCCAAGTAGCCTCCAATCGTTGGATATTGCTTTCCCTTCTCTATTCCAAGTAGCCTCCAATCAAACTGCCACGACCGCATCTCAAATTCAGGACAATAATTAGACTCTCTCCTTCAATCAACTCATCTCTCTTCTGCGTTTGCAAGCCCTCTCCTCTCTAATTCAATCCCCCTCTTCTCCCCACCCTACCCCTAATCACATTACATGGACTCTAGCCTACAACAGACAATTTTCGATTGCATCTCTCTATCATCACATAAATCCTTCATCACCCAAGAACATAGCGGCCTCAATAATTTGGTCTTTATCTACTCCCTTAAAGTAAAATTCACAGCTTAGCTCACATTACTTGACCGCTTGCCCACCTCAGAGATTCTCACACGCCATAACATAGCCCCCTTTAGCTGCATCATGTGCCATACCACTTTAGAAATATCAAACCGCTTTTTCTTACTCTGTCAATTTACCCACCAAATATAGCAGCACTTCCTCTTCATGCTCGATCTCCCACACCTACCACCATCCCTTCGAGGTCTATGGCACAAATGACACAGAAGAAGAGTCTCATACAATATTGCTGAAAAGTGGAACACTACTATATATAGAACGAGCGCAATAACCGGATATTCAGAAGCAACCATTGCTACGTTGACTCACTAATCCATTGCATTAGTTTCTACAGAGAGGCTTAGTTACTTATGTATGAAACCTCTCTGATATCCCTGTATCCACTTACACACACACTATGAAAGTATATATAAATATTTTAACCACGTAATATCTCATCTCTCTATGAAATATACAAGATGACTCCAAGTTGTCTTTTTCTTTTTTAAAAAAATGCAGTTGATGCTTTATATCTTCGAGGCCCATATCAATACTCCAAAAATCTAAACTTTCCAATCGACCATGTATAGCGTCGATATCCCTATCACATTCCCCACAATCCCAAGCCACTTCTTGCTAAGTGGACCATAAATTAGAAAATTGGCACACAAATTAGCAACCATGAACTTAACCATCATGCCAAAAACGTGCGCTCATGTAGTTGTTTCTCGGTCATTTTGCACTAGTAGAGAATTACGACAGACAAACGATCATTCCTAACACCAAACCATCAGAGGGATGTGTCAACTCAAAAGGACAATGAACGAGACAACGAATTACAATGAAGCATGTGCATATTAGAATTCTATCATGCGCATGAATTACATGGAAGCACTTTGTTGATCGCATATAAATTCTCATACAACATTCTCTTATTGATTGCAAGAATTGAGCTGTTCTCTTCATCTCAGTCGGTCCTTCTTTTAGCGGAGGAGGTACTTCATCTTCTGATCCAACAATTTATAACACATGGCAAAAACTAGCCGTCGGTATGTGATCGAAGTGGCTCCTCCGAAGATGATTGTCGTAGTGAAGCCCCGGGCGCTAACAAGGCTGGAGACCATTGTCGAGGAGGATCAGGAGCCGGAGGCCGCTGAAGCTTTCCCTCAATTGTGTCTTTTGGAACAACAAAATGTTAGGAAATTTAATAAAATGAAGAATATTGTCTGTGAATTTAAAATATTAAGTTGCTTTGTCTAGTACTCGTATCTAAAAATCCGAATCAAACAAATTTTTCTGTGTCGGTTTGCAAACATTTCCATGATTTTCCCATGGAGGTGCTACAAACACTTTCTTTATAGCTCGAGTTGACAAAACTGAGATTTCATTCTTAGAAATAATCTTGGCGTTGGGAGAAAAATTTTATACATCTAGGATATTCCTATATTTATACATGACAATGCAAATATACTAACAATAATTGTATGAAAACAATATGCATATGATATTCACGGATGAAAAGGAAAAACATGTTAATCATAATGTGTGTATAATTGGGAATACCAGTAAAACCTGAAAAACTCGTGAAAAGAGATTGGATTTCTCTGTTAGACTGCTTTGAAAGAAAATTATAAGATTGAAAAGGGAAATACCTGTCATTGGGAGGAAAGGTGGTGATACTCAATGCGGTACTCTCTACACTACCGTTATATCTGATATTCTTCTTCATAATGCCGAAATGGGTCAGGAATAAAATTGACAGGATTAGAAAAATGTTTCTATGAAACGAAGTAGATGCATCATTCAACAAATATCATCTGGTCCCATGGGGACAGGTGTGTAGACCAAAAGAAGCGAGGGGTTTGGGAGTGGTGAATCTCAGAACCTTTAACCTATCATTGATGACCAAATAGTAGTGGCATCTAATTACCCATAACCAAGGATCATTTCATAAATTAATACTTAATAAATATAGCCCAAAGGGAGGTACACTGCATGGGGAAACAAGACAGACATAAGGCATCGGTTTTCTGGAAGGGGATGTTGACAGTAAGACAGTTAACCTATCACAGCCTGAATTATAAACTGAAAAGGGGGAATAATATAGTTTTCTGGTATGATAGATGGTGTTCTCAAATTCTCTTGAAGACTTTATTTCCATATGTCTTCCAAAAAACCAATAATAAGATGTTAGGGTGTGTGATTATTGGGGATGTTCAAGATGGAGATGAAACTCAACAGTATTGTCCGGACAGGACTTTGTTAGAATTAGACTACTAAAAGCGTTCCTAAGTGACTCAGCACCCACGCCCTTAGTGGAGGATAGACCTATATGGAGATAGGAGAAAGATGGTAACTTCACAGTGTAATCCACATATTAGCATTTCATAGATGGGGAAGTGACTTCGCCAAACACTAAGTGAATTTGGATAGTGAAATTACCTTAGAAGATAAGACTATTCCTGTGGCTAGTGTACAAAAAAATATCTCCTTACCTGGCCGAAATTGTAAAAAAGAGGTAGGATTGGCCCCAATGTTTGTATTATGTTCAAGAGGGAAGGGGAATCAATTGAGCACATCATGTGTAACTGTTCTTTTTCCAAAAATATATGGAACTCGTATGCTACAGCTCTAAGGCTGAACATCAATATTAAACTAGATATTAATATCTGTAGAAGACTTATAAGGGGGGATAACGATAACCATAAACTTAGAACAGTTATCACTGCTTTTTTTGGGAATATTTGGAAGGAGAGAAATAATACATTGTTTCATAATAAATGTCATTCCATTCAGCATTACATGAGGCTTATCATCCATAATTTCATGATGTGGACATGTATCTCTTTAGATGAGGAGGGACTTCATCTATCGGGAGGATCTTCGGGGGACGATATGGACACTAGCCCACCAGAGCAGGAGTAGAGAAGCACTTCAGAGGTACGAGGCGGAAGGGATTGAGGGCAAAACTAACTGTGATATGCAAGATTGTTGCATTTTATAGATTTTATATAACTTTATTTAGAACTTTTATTATGTAAACTTATGAATGGCCTCCTACTAGAGGTCCATAACTCTTATTTGTTCTCCGTAAAAATTTTCCTTTATTCCAATGATCACAACGAAAGAAGAACAGTAGAAAAACAAACTAGAGAATTTATATTTTATCGCTCTCTTTTATAATAAAAGTGGGTTCTAATGTGGCGATGAGATCTAACTAGTAGAACATGTTGAAGATCTGACGTGAAAATCTCTTTTTGAAGAAGATGATAGTCGGCTCTAGTTTCTCTCTCTCTGTTGATCTCAATGAATTCAAGGCTCTCGCGCATAACTTGAACTCTCTTGAATTGCTAAAGACCAGATCTCCAAGGTTTCAAGGCTATCTTGCGTAATTTGAATTGCCAAAACCCCCTAAAGTCTCCTCAAAGAGGCTATTTATAGACTTTAGTTGGTTATGAGAGTTTCCTTATGAATAGGAATAGAAAGCCTTTATATTTATCAAAAATTCTAGTCAAATATTTGATTTTGATTTAAATCTCTTGATTTTAGATTCTAATTAGACTCAATTCAGATATTATATAATTCCAAATCTCTATCACAATCAATTTAGGATTCTGATAATCTGCCCATGCGGAGTTAAATACTCTGAACGCGGAGTTATGATTTTAGCTTCGCATTTTACATATCCACGCAAAGTAAAGCTTCTGCCCCTCGCGAAGCTAATTAATAGGTTCTCATTCTGCGAGCTATTTATTATTTTTTCTTTATTTCTAAAATTTTTATCTCCAACATTATTGTTCTATTATCTTCTCTTTAATGGAATGCGGAGGGTTATATCCCGCCATTTATCATCAAAAAAATGTGTGTATAATTGCACTAAAAATGACCTCATACCTTCCGAGCTGCATCCTTTGACATGTACGCACAAAGAAACTTCCTCATATATATATATATATATATATATATATATATATATATATATATATATATATATATATATATATATATATATATATATATATATATATATATGGGAATTATGTATATAAAGCACCTCCATTAGAGAGATAAGTATGGAAGCCCTATTAAATCTTTAAGGGAGTATGTAGAAGATTCGAAATATAGATTTCCATGCTTTAAAATAGATAGTACATAAAAAATCATATGATTTTCACTTCAACATCGATGTAGAGGTCTTATTTATTTTATTATCGAAAACTATTTATTTTGTACATATCCAATATGCAAACAAAATATATAAAAAACAAAATATATAAAAAAAAATGTATGATTATTTTGTAAACCACCACTCTATAAATAGTAGCCCACCCAAATTCTTAGCTCTTAGACCCACCTAGTCTTGTACCCATTCTCATATCTACGACCCAAATAGTTAAAGGCATATATAACTTACTGCTCCCAAACTACTTTCTTTCAAAAATAGTAATATATAAACATTAATATTGCTTCCTATGCATTAATTCTTATCATTAGGAGCACACTTTTTTTTTTTTTTGAGGTTAAACGGCAGGCACACCCTCTGCATTCTATTAGTGACCAAATAACATAACAAAGTGTCACATACACAGCCTAATATGGCTGCAACGTCAAAAACAAATTAATGCACAGACCACAACATCTCATCTCCCATATCATAATACAACAAATGGGCCCAGCCCGAGCACAACAAAAATACAAAGATGGATCTCCTAGCTGTGATGCGGTCCAGAGCTAAAGGCGTGTTTGGCTCATGAAAGTAATAGAAATTAAGAAAGAAATTAAAAAGTAACTTTCAAAATTGAAGTAAGAGAAAAGTTTTTTTTTTTTTTGTGTTTGTTTATTAAAATTAGAAGAATGAAATGTATTAGGAAGTAAAGGAAATATTATTTAATTAATTAAAATATATTTATCTATCTTATTTTATTTTTTTTATGGACAAAAGTACCACTTTTGAATGATAATGATGATATATAAATAAAAAAAAATATTTTCTTGCCTTATTCATTTACTTCCTAAGCTCTTCCAACTCAAAAGTGTGAGGGAGAAAATTTTAAAAGTGAGGTACCACATAGACGTCATCTCACCTTAGGGGTGAGCATCAGTCGGTTCAGTTCGGTTTTTTGAAAAAAAACCCAACCGAAAACTGAACCGAACATTTAAAACCGAAACCGAACCGACCGAATAAGAGTGGAAACCGAAAACCGAACCGAATTTTCGGTTCGGTTCGGTTTTCGATTTTTAGGGTTTAAACTAATTATGTGATAAACACTTGTATTTTATAGAAAAAATAATAATTTTCTTTCTATTTTTTTCTTTTTCTACCTATTAAAATAACAATCACATATTTTTCATTGAAAATTTAAAAGAAAAACACATTAAAAATAAATAAAAAAAAATAAGTTACAATTCAAAAAGTTCGGTTTGTTCGGTCGGTTTCGGTTGGAGCTAAAACCACCGAAACCCGACCCGAAACCGGTTTTTAATTTCGGTTTTTAAATCGAACCGAACTGAAAACCGAATAAACCGAACCGATCGGTTCGGTTCGGTTCGGTTTTACGATTTGGTTCGGTTTTTTCAGGTTTATGCTCAGTCCTACCTCACCATATAAGAAATAACTTCAAACTTCTTTTTTGACCATACAAACGTTTGAATTACCTCATCATATAAGAAATAACTTCCAACTTCTTTTTTGACCAAACAAACGTTTGAAGTAGTGGAAGTAGGCTTAGTTTCATTACTTTCATGCAAACAAACACACCCTGAATAGATCTCCTCTAAAGCTCTTCGAGACCTCCGCGCTTGGCCTCTGTCCTCCTATCCTGTCTAGGGTCTGAGGTCTGCCGCCGCCCGCCCGAGTCATTAGGCGGTGTCGCCTCATCTCACGATAGACCTGTCCAAAACATGACATTATTAACCGTATGTGTCGTTGAACACTCTATTATTTCTCTCCTGTGGTGAAGTCACATGCGAGCATCATGTGGATAGCTGATTCTCCTGCTGGCTTGCACAACAGGCATTGCATCTTTTGCAGCCAGTCACTAGGAGCACACGTTGGTCCTCCCCTAATTTCACACAAATGAGTGCTCAGCAATCAGGCCAAAAACGTGCGCCCAAGTGGTTGTCGGTTCGTCACTTCGCACGAGCATAAATTGCGACTTTTTTTTTTTTTTTGGGTATATACCATCAAAGCAACAGCTAGATCTAATGGAGTGTGGACTAAAATAGAGTACAATAGACTGGACAATGGCGATAGAGTTACAATGCGCTTTCAGGCTATAAAAAAACATGGCGACAAATATCTCTTTTTTTAAAATAAATAAATAACTGCTCTAATTTATGTATATATCCATTGCCTAGCCCATCCCGAAAGCATTGTTATCTGCACCTATTCTTAAAGAGTTCCATACAAAATTAGCGAAAAAAAGAAGAAGCAGTAATAAGTTGCATATAAATAAATTCCTTTATCGAGCAAGTCTGGTCATTGCAAGATCCTTTTAAATTAAAGTGATCTCTTCCTCCTTCTCCTCCTCCATTTGATACTCAAATGGCAAAAACGAACGGTCAATTTGCGATTGAAGTTGCACCGCCGTGGATCATTGTTGTAGCCAAGTTCAGGGCAGCAACAAGATTGGAGGCTATTGTTGAGGAGGAGCCAAAGGACACTGAAGCTCTCATGATCATTTGAGTTAAGAAAAAGATAGGTTAGATAATCATATTAATGTAAAATTTTCGACTTAAAGAATATAGATTATCAAATATGTGAACTTACGGATGATAATGGGCACGTCTATATGTCAATTTTTTGTCTGCACAATTCGAAATTTTGAATTAAAAATAAAAAATTTATTTTTCTAATTAAAAATTTTGATTGATATTCCCTACGGGAAATCATTGATCGTATGTGTTTTCCTCAAATTATTTGCATCAAAGAGCTCTAACATGCATTCTGCATCGAGCTCTTCTTAATATAAAACAGATGAAGACTCTCCTTGTTGCATTATATTCAAAACAAAAATCTTTGAGCCAAGTTGTACAATAATTATCCACTTAGATCCTGTTTGGCTACTTGGAAGTGTAGGAATTAGAAAAGAGAATTAGAAGTAACTTTTCAAAAATAAAGTGGTAGAAGATGTTTCTTCTTGACTTTCTTTTGTTTGTTTGGTATATATAGGAAGTAAGAAGTGCATACTTTTTTATTTTCACAAGTTAGGTTGTTTGTTTTGCATAAAGAAGAAGCCCCAATAAAGTAGTACTTGCTCTATTTTCTTTTGTTTAGCTAGTAAAAAGGAAATACGGAAGTAAGAATCCAAACACCATGTGAGATTACTATCCTCAATGTTCCAAATAATCTCTCTTTTCATTTTCAGATCTTAACCATAACATATCCAAATCTAAAAATAAAAATAAAAATAATTACTTTTAAGAATTATAATAACGAATATATTAACTAAATTAATATTTAAATATTAAATAAATAAATAAATAATAGTTTAGAATAACTTTGAAAACCTTAGTAGTC
This sequence comes from Dracaena cambodiana, assembly GCA_036321105.1. Lineage (NCBI taxonomy): Eukaryota > Viridiplantae > Streptophyta > Magnoliopsida > Asparagales > Asparagaceae > Dracaena > Dracaena cambodiana. Next base: position 46,132,020 of record JAYEPQ010000007.1, read on the forward strand.
ATTCCGTAATTATAACTTCATAAATAATAATTTAGAACCACTTCATAAACGATTACTTAGAACAAAATTCAACAGAGAATTCTAATTCCAGTTTCCAAATCGGATTCGGATAATCAAATTTCTTATACATGTAACTTAAACATATATAATTATATATACTATTATACCATATAAGTATCTAGATCTCGTATGCATATTAGTATTTATCCTTTCCTGTTCTATTATGTAGATTATGGCATATATTTATTTCACATAATAATATATATTTGTTTTGTAGCAAATAAACATTTGCAAGTTATATATAACCATCAAAACATAGCTATGAAGATATTACTTTACCATTTGAACATCTTATATAATGTTTAATAAAATTTCGTACCATACTCTTTTAGCACGTTTTTTTTTTCTATGCTATTCGAATGGTATCCATCATTTAGCGAATATAAATATTAAATCTACCATCTGGTGGCATATCCATATTCGTAATTCTATCCAAAAAGAAAAAAATAAATTCAAATATAAAAATATCCATATACAATCCGTTTAATCCCTAATATATTGACACACTAATTCAACAAGGAAAAATATTAGTGAAATGAGATGAAGATGGAGACATATAGGGATACGATGGAGAGATCAAAGCATTCATCCTACGCGCACTCGTCATGACAAATTTTTTAAAGAGGATTGGCTATTAATTTTCTTATAAATTTATTCAAAAATTTGACTGCATAGAGCTTCAAAGCATTCATCATGCGCGCACCCGTCAGGACAGTACCCCAGCTCAAAACTAGAAAGATCTGTGTGCAGGGAAAAATTGGTATGCGAACAAATCCGCATGCGTGCGTATGGAGAGATCCTTTTTTTTTGTTCGGCACCTCGCGGGTTGCAATCCCCGAGTGCACCCTACGAGTTGCAACCCGCGGGTGCACCTTGCGGGTTGCACCCGCGGTGCATCCCACGAGTGCATCCCCTAGGTGCACCCCGCGGGTTGCACCCACGGGTGCATTCCGCGGGTGCACCCCGCAAGTTGCATCCTGCGGGTGCAGCCCCGCGGTTGCAACCCCGCTGGTGGCACCCCATACACTACACGGTTATCTTTTTTTTTTTTTTTTACAGACGATGACGTCTTTCCTGTTGTTATGGGCAATGACGCTTCATACTTTTTAAACCGGCGATGATGCCTTATCAGTTTTTTTTTGTGGGCGATGACACCTCACTTATTTTCACAGACGATGATGCCTTGTCAATTTTGATGGGCAGTTACGTCTCACCTTTCTTGATCGGTGCCTGATGATGACGCCTAGGCTCCGAATCAAAGGAGTTTGAAGAAAGGAATTATTCATACGTTTGTTGGTCGACTTCGACGACTAAGATTTCAACCACCGATCCGATGGATTTACAGTCGGACTGCGCCACCAAATTCTCCGCTGTGAACAGAGAGGCTCCCACTGTAGTCGTCAATTCTTGTATGCTCGAAATTTGTAGATTTCTTTACATTGCCAATTTGATTTTGAATACAGCAATGAAAAAATTACAGAATAAAATCTGAGATTAGAAGAATAGGGAACGATTAATTTCGTTTTCCCTTTTAATTTCTGTGGGTCTAGTAGCGGTGGAGCCTCGCTGATGCATTACGTTGACGATCTGATCTAGATTGGGAAGAAGACGGCCGCTCTCTGGAAAACTTATCTATAAATTCTTGAAGAAATAGATCTCTCTGGAAATTCTCTGATCTTCTCGATTCTGCACTCCGGAATTAATCCCCCTTTTCTCAAAACTCTACCCTCTTTTTTATATATCGAGAGATAACTGCTTTGATAAGATCTAAACCAAATCCGGTAATAGAAATATCAAAATCGGGGTAACCATTCCCCTAAAAATCATGTCAAATCCACGTAACAGAAGCACTCGGGGGTGAAACCCCCCCCCCCCCCCTCGCGTAGTTGCACCCCCACGGGATGCTCTCGCAGGTGGCAACCGCGAGTGCGTCCCGCGGGAAGCACCCGCGGGTAGCTCTTGCAAGTGCGCCCCGCGAGTGGCAACCGCGAGTGCACCCCGCGCGTAGCACCCTGCGGGTGCACTCCAACACTTTTTTTTTCTTTTTTTTTTTTTTGTCGTCTACACAGGACTCCTAGTTCGCATAATGACTATATGGGACTCTTCACAACATTTAAAAATCTGGATAAAGACTTTGCTAGAGATACGATCGCCAAACTACTGGAGAATGTTATGAAGGGGGATCAAACAAAATTTGTTAAGAAACCATGGCATAGACAGACCTCCTGGCTTCCGAAAAGGATACGAGACAGGAAGAGACTTCAAATCAAGGTAAGAGACGGGCTCGATACTCAGGATCCAGAGGAAACTATATAGGAAAAGACGGTGCTGCTCCCTTTAGACAACTTGACACTCATGGAGATAGAGGTTGAAAAGACCACAACAGAAGAAGATCTACAATTATCATACAGAAGGATTCTCTTATGGAGCAGGAGACCCCCGAAGACAGACAAAAGATTCTAATTATCACTCCTAGCAGACGGAGCAGGAGATTGGAGGAAAAAAGAGGGGGACAATAATATTAGTCTAGTCAAATTGCAGTCTCAGCTTCCAAATGCAAAGCTCTCCTCTCAGAACTTGCTCTAGATATTCCTTAAGATGAGAAGCGAGTATAGATTTTGGGAGGTTCATCAGATGATGATCTGGGCTCCCAACATGATTTGCAACCCCCACTTTGGAGCAGGAGGATTGTTCTAGAGCACTTGGAGAAAGAACTGAAACTTCTTTTATTTGCTGTATTTTTTTAGTTTTCAATTTATGTAAGAATTATTGTAACTTGAGAACTACTCTTATGAGTGGTCATACTCTTTAGCTTTACTGTAGTTATGTTATTTACTTACTAATGGAACACGGAGAGTTCACACCTGCCGTTTTGCTTCAAAAAAACAAGAACCATCTTTAATTGGTGCATTTTCAACCGCTCATTTAACAGGCGGATAGCTCAGGATTTGTTATTATATAATACATGGTAGTATAAATAACATGATATAGTATGCACTAGATTGAGAGAGATCTTGACCACCTATCAACTTAATAGACGACTAACGGTAAATAGAGTTCGATTAAAATCAAAATAACAGATCCGGATTAGTAAAATCCAAACTAACCAAATAATTCAATCAGCATGAACCTAACTAACTGAATTATTTATATATTATATATAGAGAATAATAGGAATAAGCTGTCATCTAACGTAAATTATCTAAGCTGCGATCCCTTTCCACTATCTCTAATAATTCTTTTTTTAAAATTTATTTTGAATTATGGTCTTAACCCTCTAAGGCTCACTTATATCCAAATTTTTTGATTTCAGTTTTGATTTAATCCTTCATTAAGTAGATACAAAATTAATAGTTTTCAGTAAATATAATATTTTGTATTCACTTGATAAGGACAAAGAAGCGTCAAAATCTATGGAATTTGATTCTAGAAAAATATTTGAAATAAAAAATAATGGGATCATTAATTTTTTACCGCTAACTCACGTAACTCATTTGAACGGGTGGCTCATATATAATAAATCCATACATACACGATTATTAAATAAGTTTTATTCCAAAGTTAAGAATCAAATATAAGCGCAGCATACCAAACCACATTGAATAGTTTGGTTCAGTTTTAATTTCGATTTCAATTTTATTTTCAGTTTTTTATCCGGTTCGCTTTATTAAAATTGACAAAAGGCAATGAGAACCGACCTAAAAAACCTAACCGACATTTTAATTTTCCACACGAATGATCCCTGTGATCTTATGCTGAGAAATAAGAATACAATTCGAGAATATTCCGAGACCTAAATCAATCAAGAGTAAAACAACATTCACGTTGAGATTAAGGACGACCCCTCTTGCTGCCAAAAAGAAAAAAAGCAATCTGCATCTAAAATTCAAACCAAACACGTGGGCGGATGTTGACACCTGAGGTGACTCAGCACCTCACCGCCTCAGCACCTGCCCTTCGTGCGCGTGTCCATAATCGTGGGTGGCCCGAAACAACAGCACTCTCACTACCTTCCCAGCTCCTGCTCTTCGTACGCGTGTCCAGTATCGTCGGTGGGCAGAAGCAACAGCACTCTCACAAGACTCTCCACAATCATCGAGCTCATACAAACTCTCCTGCACGTGCAAGACTAACACCGAAACTTTCTATAAATTTCCATACCTTGTCAAAGATCTCTCCACAAACAAATCGCTTCAGTTATATCAGGTGACTCGAGTTCCTATCTTAAAAATGGCGAGAGCAGGAAAAGGGAGCAGATACGTTTGCGAGGTGGCGCCGCCGAAGATGGTGTGCGTAGTGAAGCACAAGAGAATGAAAAGCCTGGACACCATCGCTGAAGAGGATCAGGCGGCGGATGCGATTGAGGGTCTCGCGTTGTCTTTTGAGAGCAGCATCCCCTTTTCTGAGGCTCACTGGTTGCAGGGCGGCAGCGGAAGTAGAGCACGAGGGTGATGTGCTCATTGATTTTGGTTATGTAGCTTGTAAATATTTTTGGTTGATTTTAGATATATATGGAGATTCTATATCTGTGGTTTAGTGAAATTTGAGCGATCATGGGAAAGGGGAAAGTCTCCAGATATTTTAGTTACTTGTTGGTTGTATAAATTGTTATTGATGTTGTCGCGTCGATATCTTGGGGCGTTTGGGCAAAGGCCTTGGTACTGAATTTGGGGAACTTCTAAACGAGCAAACCATTTTTATTATGAGCCCATTTTATTAAGTTGTAATAATTTACAAGTTTGTTATTGTTTTTTTTTTACAAATTACCCTTGCCTTTAACCATTTAAACGCGCCCCCCCCCCCCCCCCCCGCAATTCCGAGAATACTTCTTTTCAAAAATTTTGAATCCATAGACCCAAAAGCAGGAGGGAGGGCATGTGTGCGGCAGGGCTGGAAAATTTTGGTGTGCTCGTTTATAAAAACCTATTTCTTTTAAGGGGTTTTAAGGGGTATTTAAAGGTTTGTTTTTATATCTTTATAAATTATGATTTAATCCCAACATCTTCATATTTAGATTTAGTCCCAAATCCTCTAAGTTACTACAATTTAGTTGCACGGTTAGTTTTTTCGTTTAGTAGAATTTAATTTTTACTTTTTTAAAATAATGAAATAACTTAAATACCCCTATAAAGAAAAAGGAATAAAGAATAGAGAAATAGAAGAGAAGAAGGGAGAAGCCAATGAACCAAATGAAGAAAAGGAGAAAAGAATAGGAAGAGAGAAGAAGAAGAAATGAGGAAGAATGAAGAAAAGGAGAAGAGAGGAAGAAGAGGGGAAAATGAATTAAGGAGGGGTAAAAATGGAAAAATTAGGTCAAAAAATAAACTGGGCTAACGAAAGTTAGGAAAGGGATTAAATTGTAATAACTTTAGAAGATTTAGGGACTAAATTCTAAATATGAAAATGTTGGGACTAAACTATAATTTATAATGATTAAGGGTCAAATTTGTAAATATCCCTTTTTAAAATAGAGAGAGGACTCGGTAAGAAGGGTGTGCTACTAAGACACGTGGTGTTCTGCTACTAAGACACGTGGGTGCTTATTTAGAAATTCTCCTGAATTTGCATCGGTGGATGTGCCCTTTTAGGTCCCTTTTTGACCTATTACGAGAATATAAAATAATTATGTTTTGATCTTCTTAATAGGAAAATTCAGATAGACCATCCAAGGTAAAATTTTGACAATGGCTAAAATGATTAATGAAAACCTACCATTTTTTATTAATCAGAACTTAACAAAACAAGACAAGATATATAAAAATACATAATAACATTTTCAATGAGAAGTTTTCCGAATTACCAGTGAAAATCTTACAGATATTAGAGTACTAAGTTACAACCAAGTAACATAATGGAATTTGAGTTCCTATTGAATATTATTATAATTTGATAGGCTTCATATTATCATAATGTATGTAATAATGCATGTGATGTATCAGGAAAAAAGTCGATAAGTACGTATTTTTCTCTCATTTTTATAAGAAACCAAAGCAAATAAAGGCTCTGATTGGATTGAGGGAAAATAAAGGAAAAGAAAAGAAAATAAAAAGATAAGTTTCTATTGTTTGGTTTGAAAGAGAATTCAAAAGAAAAAAGAAACAGTGAGGGGAAAATCAGAAAAAAAAAAAAAAAAAAAAAACTCAAAATTTTCTCAATCTTTTTCTCTCTTCTATCGAGAAACTGAGAGAAAATATTATTTGATTATAGTAGAAAAGCGAGGGATTTGAAAAAAAAAAAAAATCAATTGCTCTTTTTTTTCTAGCTTATATTTTTGACATCTTAAGCTCAATCAAATGTACTTAAATATAATATGTAAGATCTTTAAAGAATTGTTAAGAGAAAAGAAAACGAAACTTTTGAAAAAGTAACATAAATAACAAACTTCAATTGCTCTCCTCAAAGGTGAACCTGCCAAGTGAGTTTAACTCATCCACTTAAAGTTAATGGTCAACAAATTAAATTGTAGGTGGACATAAAACATAATAGCTCGAGTTCACAAAAAACACACACATGTACGTGTGTATGTATAATAGAAATAAGTCGATAACTCACATAAGTTATCTGAATTGTAGTTTATTTTTACAATCTCCAATATTCTTTTTCAATTTTTTTTAATGCATTATGATCTAAGCCATCTAGGGCTCACTCAATCATAATTTTTAGGGCTTTAGTTTTGATTTGACCTTCCATCAAATAGATACAAAATTAACGATTTTGTTGAATACAATATTTTGCATCTACTTGATGAAGTGACAAATAAACTCCAAAATATATGAAATTTGATTCTTAGCAAGGTATCGAGTTGAATATCATGATCCTAAATTTTTTTTTGGATAAAAGATAATAAGATTATTATATTTTCGTCTCTAACTTACGTAACATATCTGAGCTGGTGCCTTATGTAACACACACATGAATATGAATATGATACTTTAAATGATATATTTACTAAAATGATTCAAATGATAATTTTTAAACAAGTTTTCCTTCAAAAATTGGAACCAAATTTAACCGAACCAAACTGTATAAGATCAAACTGAATTGGCTCAGTTCAGTTTCAGTTTTTATTTTCAGTTCAGTTCGATTTGTCGAAATCGGCAAAAAATGACCGAGGTTTACCCGTAAAAAAGCGTACAGTTTTTCTAATTTTTCATAAATAACTATTCTTGTACTCAATGGGGCGGATGCTGGAATTTTATTTTCTTTTTTCCTTACACCAGGGAACTCAAAATAATTCTAGAATATTCCTAATAACTACAAACCAACAATCATCACAAGGAAAACAACATTCACGCTGAGATTCAGGCCCCTCCCGCTGCAAATGGAGAAGCTAAAAGAAATGATCCTGACCTAAATGTTTCGGGAAATTCTATATGCGCACCACATTTTACTTAGTGAGCACCACATCCCATACTAAAGTGATTTACAACATAGGGGAAAATGATGCTCACTAAGACAAATGTGGCGCGCATTTAGACTATCCCCAGTGTTTTTCTCTGCAATAAATGAAGCAGGCTGCATCTAAAATTCAAGCTAAACACGTGGGTGGATGCTGACTGTCGAGGTGCCTTAGCACCTTCCGAGCTCGTGCTATCCATACGCGTGTCCACTATAGTCGGTGGGCGGAAACAGCAGCGCTCTCACAGGACAAACACAGTAATCATCGAGCTCATTCAAACTCTCCTGCACGTGCAAGACTAACACCGAAACTTTCTATAAAATTCCATACCTTGTCAAAGATCTCTCCACAAACAAATAGCTTCAGTTATATATATCAGGTCACTCAAGTTCCTATCTTAAAAATGGCGAGAGAAGGAAAAGGGAGCAGATACGTTTGCGAGGTGGCCCCGCCGAAGATGGTGTGCGTAGTGAAGCACAAGAGAATGAAGAGCCTGGACACCATCGCTGAAGAGGATCAGGCGGCGGATGCGATTGAGGGTCTCGCGTTGTCTTTTGAGAGCAGCATCCCCTTTTCTGAGGCTCACTGGTTGCAGGGCGGCAGCGGAAGTAGAGCACGAGGGTGATGTGGTCATTGATTTTGATTATGTAGCTTGTAAATATTTTTGGTTGATTTTAGATATATATGGAGATGCTATATCTGTGGTTTTGTGAAATTTGAGCGATCATGGGAAAGGGGAAAGTCTCCAGATATTTTAGTTACTTGTTGGTTGTATAGATTGTTATTGATGTTGTCGCATCGATATCTTGGGGCGTTTGGGCAAAGGCCTTGGTACTGAATTTGGGGAATTTCTAAACGAGCACACCATTTTATTAAGTTGTAATAATTTATAAGTTTGTTATTATTATTATTTTTTGACAAAGTTATCCTTGATAAAATCTTTTTACCAACCCTTCAACTCTCCCTCTCCCTCTCTCTCAGCAATTCCAAGAATTGCGCCGGAAAATTTTGGTGTGCTCAGTAAGAAAAATATTTTTTTATAAAATAGAGAGGGGACTCAGTAAGTAAGAAGGGTGTTCTACTAAGATGCATGGTGTGCCTATTTAGAAATTCTCCTGAATTTGCATCGGTGGATGTCCCCTTTTAGGTCCTTTTTGATCTACTACGAGAATATAAAATAATTATCTTTTGATCCTCTTAATAGGGAAATTCAGATAGACCATCCAAGATGTAATTTTGATAATGGATTAATGAAAACTACTATTTTTTATTAATCAGAACTTAATAAAATAAGACGATATATAAAGATACATAATAACATTTTCACTGAGAAATTTTCCAAGTTACCAATGAAAATTTTACAGATATTAGAGTACTTAGTTACTTAGTTACAACCAAGTAACACAATGGAATTTAAGTTCCTATTGAATATTATTATAATTTGATAGGCTTCATATTATCACAATGCATGTGGTGTATTAGGAAAAAAGTCGATAAGTACATGTTTTTCTCACAATTTTGTAAGAAACCAAGGCAAATAAAGGCTCCGATTGGATTGAGGAAATAAAGGAAAAGAAAATAAAAAGGAAAGTTTCTATTGTTTGGTTTGAAAGAGAATTCAAAAGAAAAAAGAAACAGTGAAAGGAAAGTCAGGAAAAAAAAAAAAACTCAAAATTTTCTCTTTCTTTTTCTCTTCTCTATCTAGAGAAACTGAGAGAAAATATTATTTGGTATTATTACCAAATAGGATTATGGTAGAAAAGCGGAGGGATTTGGAAAAAAAAAATCAATTGCTCTTCTTTTTCTAGCTTATATTTTTTGACATCTTAAGCTCAATCAAATGTACTTAAAAATAAGATGTAAGATCTTTAAAGAACTGTTAACAGAAAAGAAAAAGAAACTTTTGAAAAAGTAACATAAATAACAAACTTCAATTGCTCTTCTCAAAGGTAAACTTGCCAAATGAGTTTAACTCATCCGCTTAAAGTTAATGGTCAACAAATTAAATTGTAGGTGGACATAATACATTCGCAACACACACATATACATAGGTCAAGTAAATTATCTCTGAACCGTAGTCTATTTCTACAATCTCCAATATTTTTTTTCAATTTTTTTAATGCATTATAATCTAAGTCATCTAAGGTTCATTCAATCATAATTTTTAGGGTTTTAGTTTTGACTTGACCTTCCATCAAATAGATACAAAATTAATGATTTTGTTAAATACAATATTTTGCATCTACTTAATGAAGTGACAAATGAACTCCAAAATATATAAAATTTGATTTTTAGAAAGGTATTGAGCTGAAGATCATGATCCTAAAAAATTTTTTGATAAAAGATAATAAAATTATTATATTTTCGCCTCTAACTTACGTAACATACCTGAGCTGGTGCCTCATGTAACACACACATATGAATATGATACTTTATATGATATATTTACTAAAATGATTCAAATATGATATATTTACTAAAATGATTCAAATGATAATTTTTAAATAAGTTTTCCTTCAAAATTGGAACCAAATTTAACAGAACCGAACTGTATAAGATCAAACTGAATTGGCTCAGTTCAGTTTCAGTTTTTATTTTCGGTTCAGCTCGGTTTGTCAAAATTGACAAAAATTAACCGAGGTTTACCTGTAAAGTACAGTTTTTCTAATTTTGCATAAATAACTATTCTTGTACTCGACGGGACGGAAGCTAGAATTTTTTTTTCTGTTTTTCCTTACATCAGGGAACTCAAAATAGTTCTAGAATATTCCTAATAACTACAAACCAACAATCATCACAAGGAAAACAGCATTCACGTTCAGATTCAGGCCCCTCCCGCTGCAAATGGAGAAGCTAAAAGAAATGATCGTTTCGGGAAATTCTAAATGTGCACCATATTTTACTTAGTGAGCACCACATCCTATACTAAAGTGATTCACAACGTAGGGGAAAATGGTGCTCACTAAGACAACTGTGGCCCACATTTAGAATATCCCCAGTGTTTCTCTCTGCAATAAATGAAGCAGGCTGCATCTAAGGCCCTGTTTGGTTATTTGGAAGTGTAGGAAGTAGGGAAGAGAAGTAGAAGTAACTTCTCAAAAATAAAGTGGTAGAAAAAGCTACTTCTTGATATTCTTTTGTTTGTTTGGTCTATATAAAAAGTAAGAAAAACATACTTCTTTTACTTCCACAAATTAGGTTGTTTGTTTGGCTAGTTAAAAGGAAGTATGGAAGTAGGGATCCAAACACCATGGTGAGAGAAGTTCAATCTCCAAGAAATCTTTTGTTTTTTTAATTATTTTTTTATCTCGATCCGTGAGATCCCTCCATCTTCCGCTCGTTTTGCGGGGGAAGAAATTTTGAGTATTTACTAAGCCACGTAGGATCCACGTCAGCAAATAGGAAGTAAGTTCCAAATTACTTCTGAGTCCAACAAACAACAGAAGTAGTGGAAGTAAGTTACTTCTCATACTTCCTACCTTACTTCAGTGCAAACAAACAGGGCCTAAAATTCAAGGCAAACACGTGGGCGGATGTTGACTGTCGAGGTGACTTAGCACCTTCCGAGCTCGTGCTATCCATACACGTGTCCACAATAGTCGGTGGGCGGAAACAGGAGCGCTCTCACAGGACAAACACAGCAATCGCTTCAGTTATCAAATGGCGAGAACAGGTAAAGGCAGCTGATACGTTTGCGAGGAGGCACAGCCGAAGATGGTGTGTGTAGTGAAGCAGAAGAGAATGAAGAGCCTGGACACGATCACTGAAGAGGAGCCGGGTCTCGCGTTCTCTTTTGAGAGGATCCCTTTCTCTGAGGTTGACTGGTTGCGGGGCGGCAATGGAAGTAGCAGATAGACCTGCCTATCGGGCCGTGCCCGGGCACGGCCCGTGCACAGGCCATACCGTGCCACCGGCACGGCACGGTTGCCCGGTCCTAGGCCCGGGCTCGGCCTGCCGGCACGGCCCGGCGGGCCCGTGTCGTGCCCGGGCCGGGCCGGGCCGGCCCGGGTTTTTAAAAAAAAATAAAATAGAAGAGCTATGTTGCTTCATTTAACTAGATTTAACAAAAAGTAATAACAATAAAAATAAATATTATATTATATTTAATCTCATTACATTCATATAATTACTCTATAAATCTCTTTAGAAGTTATACAAAGCCCGAAGAGAGGGGAGAGGACCCTACCCGCCACTCTCAACTTGTTCTTAATATATTTTCTAAGAGAGTTATGAGTTAAAAATTACAAAAAAAAATTAAATATACATGAAAATCCTTACAAATTTAAATGCTTTTAATCAAGTTTCATTTTCTTCTGGTAGGCCTAAGATCTCTAGTACAACTTCATTAGTCAAGTCTTGTTCCCTATCTTCTGCATCGTACCAATCTTTCAAGCAGACACACATCTCTAATGTGTCCGACGCCAGTGAGGTTCTCAAGTCCGTGAGCACTCTACCACCTGCGCTAAAATCAGACTCCGATGCTACAGTAGATACTGGAGAAGTTAGTAGATCACGGGCCATGTTGGAAAGTACGGGATATGTTTTTTCCTGTGATTTCCACCATGCCAAAATATCAAAGGATTCATAATTTTCAGGAGATGCGTTATCTTCATAGTTAGCTCTCTCTAAATAATAATGTAATTCATTAAAATATGTACTAGTTTGTCTTGCCTTTTTCCTGTGAAATACAGATGATATTATTGGATTACGAATTTTCCTACTAGATGGTTCTTTTGTGGTTTGTATTGGCACACCATACATATTTTCATATATTTTATACATAATATCTAAACATGTTTTAATATCATTAACTAAATCCCTCACATTATTTTCATAAGACATATTTGTATAAAATAAATCTATTAATATTTCAAGTCCATCTAACTTGCAACGGGGATCCACAACAGTTGCAAAATATAATAAGTATGGAAAATCTTTAAAATATTTATTAAATTTAATTTCCATAGGTTCAACAATACTTTCAAGTATAGAGTGATTTCTACATTCATTAAAAACCGAACTAATTTCGGTTAGATAATATAATGCAATGTGTGTAGTTGGGTAATAAGTTCCTAACAGTGCTCTAGATGCATTTTCAAATTTGCCTAAAAACTTAGAAATGCAATGCAACTGGTGCCATTCATTATTATCTAAACTATACATTGGTGACTCCATCTCATTAAAAGTATTTATTACATTTTTATACTGAATAGCTATGTTTAACATTTTATATGTAGAATTATATCTTGTTCTAACATCTATAGGTACAATTCTAGGTGATATTTTTAGATTTTTACATATTTGTTTAAATGCTTGTCTTCTTGGCCCACTATCTTTAATAAAAAGTAATGTATACCTAAATTTCATTAGTGAATCATTTACTATTTTTAATCCATCTTGAACGTATAAGTTTAGTATGTGGCAAATACACCTAACGTGGAATAATTTTCCATCTAGAATTGGTTTTGTCATACTTTTAAGAATTCTAATTGCAACCGTATTTTCAGAAACATTATCCAAAGAAATGGTAAATATTTTTTTATCTATTCCAAAATCTGAAAAAATACTTAGAAGGGATTGTGATAAATTATGTGCATTGTGAGGAAATTCAAATACCCTAAACCCTATTATTCTTTTCTGTATGCACCATTCTTGATCTATATAGTGTGCCGTTACGCATAAATAATTAGTCATATTTTTACCTTCCCAACAATCTGCAGTTAAAGCAATTCTAAAAATTAAAGAAGTAAAAATAGCTATTAAAGTGTCCCTCTGCTCTTTATATAGTTTGAACATGTCGGATATACATGTTGAACGTGGGACTTTTTTATATTCGTCAGTAAATGTTGATTTACAAAATCTTTCAAATTTGCGATTTTCCGAAAAAGTAAATGATTGTTCGTCATGTATTATAAATCTTGTTAAATATCTCTTGTTTTAATTGGATCATATTTACGTATACCTAATGATCCACCAAATGTGTTTATTTGTGTTTGATGTGGTACATTCTGTGGGTTATTTTTTCTAGGTGTCTTTTAAGATGACCCGTTTCGCTACCTAAAAGAAACGAATAAATTTTATGACAGTATTTACACTTAGCTTTCCTAACATTGTTTTCTATTAATTTTTCAAAATGTTTTCATATGTCTGATCTAACAACCCTAGTAGATGTGGTAGTTTGTGTTTCGGGTATGATTGTATCAGTTGGTTCTTCCTGAGATACAGAAAATGGTACTTGAGGAGATTGTTCTAAGGGTTGACATAGATTTTGATATTCTTCATCAGTTTATAAGGGAGTAAAAGAACCCGTGGTTTGAGAGTAAGAAGCGCCAGACGAGTGTGGATCCATTTTAATAAAATCCAGAAATTCTCAAAAAAACTTTAAATTATAAATACCTGTTAACCGCTGAACTATTTGAGAGAGAGAGTGAAATATCTAGCTAGAGAGATGAAGCTGGAAACCGAAATAGCGAATAAAACCTTGCTTCAATGAGAAAACTTGCTTGGATCTTGTTTGTGAGACTTGCTTGCTTGAGACTTCTTGATCACTTGATTGAAACTTGCTACTTGCTTTGCTTGAGACTTCTTGAGAATTAAAAATTTTAGGAGATTTTTAATAATGAATTTGGTGTATAAGAATGATGAATGGTAATAGAAGAGATATTGAGGTATTTATAGAGAAATAAAGGTTTTAATTTGCAAAAAAAATTACAAAAACCCCCCGAACGGCTATTTTGACCGTTGGGGGAAAAATCTGCAATTTTTTTTGCAAGAAACCCACCAACGGCTATAAATTGCAAAAAAAAATTGCAAAACCCCCCCTAAACACCCCCAACGGCTAAATTTAAAAAAAAAAAATACCGGCCGTGCCGGGCACTTGGCTCGGCCGAGGTGCCCGGCACGTGCCCGGCACGTGTCGGGCCGCCCGGCCCGATAAACAGCCCTAATTGGGAGATGAGGATATCTTTAAGAATATGAAAAATTCGGCAATCATTCTCCAAGAGTAGTACCTAAAATGATGAATAAAAAAATTTAGTACTTTTTAAGGTCAGACAGGAGCACATAATATGGTACGCTCCCACAAAGTGAGGGTGCAAAGGACGGATGTCATCAACCCAATGAGGTCATCCACAAGATATGAAATAGAACAAAGACGGCTAAGCAAATCTTCAACAAAGTTACAGTTGATACACAAATGCATATTAAATATTGATATCATCAAAACAACAGAGGAATGTCCTAGCCGGCATATACTTTGCTTAGATAAGTAGTAAGAAAATGATTATAATTCATTTCACTATCATGATCAATGCATGTGTACCACGAGTATTTAATTTACATAGGGATGCTTATGTGCCTGCATGAGCTTGTCTGTATGTATTGTGCGTCCATACATGCATCCAACTAACATCAGCATGAGATATAGTTGCAAGTATAATCACAGAAATAATCCAAGAGAAGTAAATTTAATGGCCGTTAGTTTGCTGATAAAGTAACATTACAAAGTCATAAAGTTTTGAAGCATGTTTTGAAACGTACCTTATTCGAATATTTATCAACTAATGATGGAAGATGAGATTTTGGTCTCCACCCTCCGAATAAAGAACCCTCTAATGTTCTTCCAGAAAAGAAGCAATGCATAATGTGCTGATATTTCAGGTTTCACTTTTGGTACACCCAAAGTCACAGTTAATCCCCAACCCTAAAGGTACCAAAGAAGAATCTATCATAAACTTAATTTCATCAGTAAATAGAAACTAAACTGAAAGAGAGGATGAGAGTTACATCAGAGCATGATTGTAATGCAGTACTGGACACAGCATCAGTGTCACCAATGCATTCAAAGGAGTAATCGGCACCTCCTTCTGTCAAGCTCTTGATAACCTGCTTATCTGAACAAATCAATATGTTTATCTGTTCATTACTAATGAAGCACTGCTTCTAACTGCTAACCTATTATAGACGACAGTAAAATTTAGGATACAAGTGGCACATACACATATAAAAGCATCAGATCACAAGTTCTTGAGCATTGTATATGAGAATTCAACAAAGAATTCTAATTCCAGTTTTTCCAAATCTGATTTGGATAATCCAATTTCTTATACATGTAACTTAAACATATATAATTATATATACTATTATACCATATAAGTATCTAGATCTCATATGCATATTAGTATTTATCCTTTCCTGTTCTATTATGTAGATTATGACATATATTAATTTCACATAATAATATATATTTGTTTTGTAGCAAATAAACATTTGCAAGTTATATATAACCATCAAAATATATCTATGAAGATATTACTTTACCATTTGAACATCTTATATAATGTTTAATAAAATTTCGTACCATACTCATTTAGCATGTTTTTTTTTCCTATGATATTCGAATGGTATCCATCATTTAGCGAATATAAATATTAAATCTACCATCTGGTGGCATAACCATATTCGTAATTCTATCCAAAAAGAAAAGCTAAATTCAATTATAAAAATATCCATATACAATCCGTTTAACCCCTAATATATTGACATACTAATTCAACAAGGAAAAATATTAGTGAAATGAGATGAAGATGGAGACATATAGGCATACGATGGAGAGATCAAAGAGTTCATCTCGCGCACACCCTTCAAGACAAATTTTTTTAAAATGATAGGCTATTAATTTCCTTATAAACTTATTCAAAAACTTGACTGCATAGAGTTTCAAAGCGTTTATCATGCGCGCACCCATCAGGACAGCACCCCAGCACAAAACTAGAGAGATCTGTGTGGGGGAAAGATTGGTATGTGGACAAATCCGCGTGCGTGCGTATGGAGAGATCTTTTTTTTTTTTTGTTCGGCACCCCGCGGGTTGCAATCCGCGGGTGCACCCTGCGAGTTGCAACCTGCGCGTACACCCTGCAGGTTGCACTGGTGGGTGCATCCCACGGGTGCACCCCGCGGGTTGCACCCACGGGTGAATCCTGTTGGTGCACCCTACAAGTTGCATTCCGCGGGTGCACCCACCGGGTGCAGCCCCGCGGTTGCAACCCCGCGAGTGGCACCCCGCACACCACACGGTTATCTTTTTTTTTGACAGACAATAACATCTTGCCTGTTGTTATGGGCGATGGCGCCTCATACTTTTTTAACCGGCCATGATACCTTGTAAGTTTTTTTGGTGGGCGATGACGCCTCACTTGTTTTGACAGGCAATGACGCCTCACTTGTTTTGACAGGCGATGACGCCTTGTCAATTTTGATGGTTGATTACGCCTCACCTTTCTTGATCGGTACCCGGCGATGACGCCTAGGCTCCGAATCAGAGGAGTTTAAAGAAAGGAATTATTCATGCCATTGTTGGTCGACTTC
The DNA here is from genome assembly GCA_036321105.1 of Dracaena cambodiana. NCBI lineage: Eukaryota > Viridiplantae > Streptophyta > Magnoliopsida > Asparagales > Asparagaceae > Dracaena > Dracaena cambodiana. The sequence goes on from JAYEPQ010000007.1 coordinate 46,148,846, forward strand.
GATAACCAAGGTTTCAACCACCGACCTGATGGATCTACAGTCAGACTGCGCCACCAAATTCTCTGTTGTGAACAGAGAGGTTCCTACTGTAGTCGTCAATTCTTGTATGTCCAAAATTTGTAGATTTCTTTACATTGCCAATTTGATTTTGAATATAGCAATAAAAGAAAAATTACATAATAAAATCTGAGATTACAATAATAGGGAATGATTAATTTCGTTTTCCCTTTTTATTTCTGTGGGTCTGGTAGCGATGGGCCTCGCTGATGCATTTCGTTGACGATCTGATCTAGATTGGGAAGAAAACGGTCGCTCTTTGGAAAACTCCTCTGAAAATTCTCGAAGAAGTAGATCTATCTGGGAATTCTCTGTTCCTCTCGATTCTGCACTCCGGAATTAATCTCCCTTTTCTCAAAACTCTGCCCTCTTTTTTATATATCGAGAGATAACTGCTTGGATAAGATCTGAGTCAAATCCGGTAATAGAAACACCAAAATCGGGGTAACCGTTCCCCTAAAAATCCGATCAAATCCACGTAACAGAAGCACTGGGGGGTGAAACCCCCCCCCCCCCCCCCCGGGATGCTCCTGCGGGTGGCAACCACGGGTGCGTCCTGTAGGAAGCACCTGCGGGTAGCTCTTGCGGGTGTGCCCCGCGAGTGGCACCCGTAGGTGCACCCCGCCCGTAGCACCCTGCGGGTGCACTCCGACACTTTTTTTTCTTTTCTTTTTTTTTCGTCTACACAAGACTCCTAGTTCACATAATGACTATATGGGACTCCTCACAATATTTAAAAATCTGGATAAAGACTTTACTAGAGATACGATCGCCAAACTACTGGAGAATGTTATGAAGGGGGATCAAACAAAATTTGTTAAGAAGCCACGGCGTAGACAGACCTCCTGGTTTCCGAAAAGGATACGGGACAGGAAGAGACTTCAAATCAAGGTAAGAGACGGGCCCGATACTCAGGATCCAGAGGAAACTACACAGGAAAAGACGGTGTTGCCCCCTTTAGACAACTTGACACCCATGGAGATAGAGACTGAAAAGACCACAACAGAAGAAGATCTACAATTATCATACAGAAGGATTCTCTTATGGAGCAGGAGACCCCGAAGACAGACAAAAGATTCTGATTATCACTCCTAGCAGACGGAGCAAGAGATTGGAGGAAAAAAGAGGGGGACAACAATATCATTCTAGTCAAATTGCAGTCTCAGATTCCAAACGCAAAGCTCTCCTCTCGGAACTTGCCCTAGATATTCCTTCCGATGAGGAGCGAGTACAGATTTTGGGAGGTTCATCAGATGATGATCTCAGCTCCCAATATGATTGGCAGCCCCCACTTTGGAGCAGGAGGATTGTCTAGAGCACTTGGAGAAAGAACTGAGACTTCTTTTATTTGCTATATTTTTTTAGTTTTCAATTTATATAAGGATTAGTGTAACTTGAGAACTACTCTTATAAGTGGTCATACTCTTTAGCTTTACTATAGTTATGTTATCTACTTACTAATGAAACACGGAGAGTTCACATCCGCCGTTTTGCTTCAAAAAACAAGAACCATTTTTAATTGGTGCATTTTCAATCGCTCATTTAACAGGTGGATAGCTCAGGATTTTTTATTATACAATACATGGTAGTATAAATAACAAGATACAGTATGCACTAGTTTGAGAGAGATCTTGACCACCTATCAACTTAATAGACGACTAAGGGTAAACAGAGTATGATTAAAATCTAAATAACAGATCCGGATTAGTAAAATCCAAACTAACCAAATAATATAATCAGTTTTTGATTTCGAGATTTGAAACATAAACCTAACCGACTGAATTATTTATATATTATATATAGAGAATAATAGGAATAAGCTGTTATCTCACGTAAATTATCTGATCTGCGGTACCTTTCCACTATTTCTAATAATTTTTTTTTTTAATTTATTTTGAATTATGGTCTTAACCCCCTAGGGTTCACTTATATCCATTTTTTTGGATTTCAATTTTGATTTAATCCTTCATTAAGTGATACAAAATTAATAGTTTTCAGTAAATATAATATTTTGTATTCACTTGATAAGGACAAAGAAGCGTCAAAATCTATGGAATTTGATTTTAGAAAAATATTTGAAATAAAAAATAATGGAATCATTATTTTTTTCCTGCTAACTCACATAAATTATTTGAACGGGCAGCTCATATATAATAAACCCACACACACACACACACACACACACACACACACACACACACACACATATATATATATATATATATATATATATGAGAAAAATAAAAATAAGCTGACAGCTCATGCAAGTTATGTAAGCTGCAATTAATTTTCACTATCTCCAATAATTTTTTTAAAAAAAAATTCTTTTGGATTATGATCTCGGCCCCTAATTAGGGTTCACTCATACCCAATTTCTTGGATTTTAGTTTTGATTTGGTCCTCCATCAAGTTAACACAAAATTAACGGTTTTAAATAAATAAAACATTTTATATATACTTGATGAAAAGGTAAATGAACTCCAAAATTTATGAAATTTAATCCGAAAGAAATTAAGAAGGTAGAGAACATAATTGTAAAAAAAATTAAAGAAAAAACATTGGATCATTATAATTTTGTCACTAACTCACGTAACTTTTTCTAGGCTGGCGGCTCACCTACAGTAATCCATATATATATATATATATATATATATATATATATATATATATATATATAACACCGAATACATATATTAAAAAAATATATTTGCTAAAAGGATTCAAATGATAATTATTAAATAAGTTTTATTCCAAAGTTAAGAATCAAATATAAGCGCAGCGTACCAGACCATATTGAATAGTTTGGTTCAGTTTCGGTTTCGATTTCGATTTTATTTTCAGCTTTTTATTCGGTTCGTTTTATTAAAATTAACAAAAGTCAATAGAAACCGACCTAAAAAACCAAACTGACATTTTAATTTTCCACAAGAATGATCCTTGTGATCTTATGCTGAGAAATAAGAATCCATTAAGGATTGTCTATCGAAAACTTCCATAAAATTTTTCCGGGAGTGGTACGTCCGATAACTCAGAACAATTCGAGAACACTCGGAGACCTAAATCAATCAAGAGGAAAACAACATTCACGTTGAGATTAACGCCGACCCCTTTTACTGCCAAAAAAAAAAGCAATCTGCATCTAAAATTCAAACGAAACATGGGCGGATGTTGACCCCTGTGGTGACTCAGCACCTTCCCAGCTCCTGCTCTTCGTACGCGTGTCTATAATCGTGGGTGGCCCGAAACAACAGCACTCTCACCATCTTCCCAGCTCATGTTTTTCGCACGCGTGTCCACTACCGTCGGTGGGCAAAAGCAAACAAGACTCTCCCCAATCATCGAGCTCATACAAACTCTCCTGCGCACGTGCAAGACTAACACCGAAACTTTCTATAAATTTCCATACCTTGTCAAAGATCTCTCCACAAACAAATCGCTTCAGTTATATCAGGTGACTCGAGTTCCTATCATAAAAATGGCGAGAACAGGAAAAGGGAGCAGATACGTTTGCGAGGTGGCGCCGGCAAAGATGGTGTGCGTAGTGAAGCACAAGAGAATGAAGATCCTGGACACCATCGCTGAAGAGGATCAGGCGGCGGATGCCATTGAGGGTCTCGCGTTGTCTTTTGAGAGCAGCATCCCCTTCTCTGAGGCTCACTGGTTGCAGGGCGGCAGCGGAAGTAGAGCACGAGGGTGATGTGCTCATTGATTTTGGTTATGTAGCTTGTAAATATTTTTGGTTGATTTTGGATATATATGGAGATGCTATATCTGTGGTTTTGTGAAATTTGAGTGATCATGGGAAAGGGGAGGTCTCCAGATATTTTAGGTACTGGTTGGTTGTACAAGGGTGTGTTTGGGTGTTTGGAAGTAGTGGAAATAAGGAAGAAGATTAGAACTAACTTTCAAAAATAATAAAGTGGAAGTATCATATTTCATATAATTTTAGTGTTTGTTTTTTTACTTTTTGGAAGAAAGAAGAAACGGAAGAAAACTAAAATATTTATTTGTTTTGGAAGAAAGAAAAAGATAGGAAAACACAAGATAATAAAATATTATTATTTTTTACTTCCAACTCTACTTTCATCCAAAATCAATGTGAAGTAAAGTTGAGAAGTAAATATGCTACGTAGGATCCACCTCACCATTATAGAAGTAACTTCCACTTTACTTATTATGCAAATAAACACATAAAATAGTAGAAGTGATTTTACTTCTATTACTTCCTTTCTACTTTCATGCAAACAAACACACCCTAAATTGTTAATTGATGTTGTCGCGTCGATATCTTGGGGCGTTTGGGCAAAGGCCTTGGTACTGAATTTGGGGAACTTTAAGTTGTAATAATTTACAAATTTATTATTTATTTTTTTTAACAAAGTTACCTTTGTCTTTAACCTTTGTCTTTAACGCTTTAACTCCCCCCTCTCTCTCTCAGCAATTCCGAGAATACTTCTTTTCAAAAATTTTGAATCCATAAACTCAAAAGCAGAAGGGAGGGCATGTGTGCGGCAGGGCTGGAAATATTTGTTTTTAAACAGAGAGGAGACTCAGTAAGAAGGGTGTGCTACTAAGGCACGTGGTGTGCTTATTTAGAAATTCTCCTGAATTTGCATCAGTGGATGCCCCCTTTTAGGTCCCTTTTTGATCTATTACGAGAATATAAAATAATTATCTTTTGATCCTCTTAGTAGGGAAATTCATGTAGACCATCCAAAGTGTAATTTTGACAATAGCTAAAATAATTAATGAAAATCTATCGCTTTTTATTAATCAGAGCTTAACAAAACAAGACAAGGTGTATAAAGATACATAATAATATCTTTACTGAGAAGTTTTCCAAGTTATCAGTGAAAATTTTACAGATATTAAAGTACTTAGTTACAACCAAGTAACACAATGGAATTTGAGTTCCTATCGAATATTATTATAATTTGATAGGCTTCATATTATCATAAGAGTTCCTATCGAATATTATTATAATTTGATAGGCTTCATATTATCATAATGCATGTAATGTATCAGGCAAAAAGTTGATAAGTGCTTGTTTTTCTCTTATTTTTTTGTAAGAAACCAAGGCAAATAAAGGCTTGATTGGATTAAGGAAAAATAAAGGAAAAGAAAATAAAAAGGAAAGTTTCTATTGTTTGGTTTGAAAGAGAATTCAAAAGAATAAAGAAAATTGTTTGATTTGAAAGAGAATTCAAAAGAAAAAAGAAGCAGTGAGAGGAAAGTCAGAAGGAAAAAAAAAAAAAAACTCAAAATTTTCTCTTTCTTTTTCTCTTTACTATCTAGAGAAACTGAGAGAAAATATTATTTGATTATGGTAGAAAAGCGAAGGGGTTTGAAAAAAAAAAAAAATCAATTGCTCTTCTTTTTCTAGCTTATATTTTTTAACATTTTAAGCTCAATCAAATGTACTTAAATACAATATGTAAGATCATTAAAGAACTGTTAACAGAAAAGAAAAGAAACTTTTGAAAAGTAACATAAATAACAAACTTCAATTGCTCTTCTCAAAGGTAAACTTGCCAAGTGAGTTTAACTCATCCGTTTAAAGTTAATGGTCAACAAATTAAATTGTAGGTGGACATAATACACAATGGCTCGAGTTCACAAAAAACACACACATGTGTGTATGTATAATAGAAATGAGTCGATAGCTCATGGAGAGATCTGTGTGCAGAGAAAAATTAGTATGCGGACAAATCCGTGTGTGTGCGTATGGAGAGATCCTTTTTTTTTTCGGCACCCCGCGGGTTGCAATCCACGGGTGCACCCTGCGGGTTGCACCCGCGGGTGCATCCCATGGGTGCACCCCGCGGGTTGCACCCACGGGTGCATCTCGTGGGTGCACCCTGCAAGTTGCATCCCGCAGGTGCACCTCCCGGGTGCAGCCCCGTGAGTGGCACCCCGCACACCACACGGTTATCTTTTTTTTTTTTGACAGACGATAACGTCTTGCCTGTTATTATGGGTGATGACGCCTCATACTTTTTTAACCGGCAATTATGCCTTGTCAGTTTTTTTTGTAGGCGATGACGCCTTACTTGTTTTGACAGGCAATGACGACTTGTCAATTTTGATGGGTGATTACGCCTCATCTTTCTTGATCGGTACCTGGCGATGATGCCTAGGCTCCGAATCAGAGAAGTTTGAAGAAAGGAATTATTCATACCTTTGTTGGTCGACTTCGACGACCAAGATTTCAACCACCGATCCGATGGATCTACAGTCAGACTGCGCCACCAAGTTCTCTGTTGTGAACAGAGAGGCCCACTTTAGTTGTCAATTCTTATACGCCCGAAATTTGTAGATTTCTTTACATTGCCAATTTGATTTTGGATATAGCAATAAAAGAAAATTTACATAATAAAATCTGAGATTATAAGAATAGGGAACGATTAATTTCGTTTTTTCTTTTAATTTCTCTAGGACTGGTAGCGGTGGAGCCTTACTGATGCATTCCGTTGACGATCCGATCTAGATTGGAAAGAAGACGGTCGTTCTCTGGAAAACTCCTCTGGAAATTCTTGAAGAAGTAGATCTCTATGGGAATTCTTTGTTCCTCTTGATTCTGCACTCCGGAATTAATCTCCCTTTTCTCAAAACTCTGCCCTCTTTTTTATATATCGAGAGATAACTGCTTGAATAAGATCTGAGCCAAATTCGGTAATACAAACACCAAAGTTGGGATAACCATTCCCCTAAAAATCCGATCAAATCCTCGTAACATAAGCACTATGGGGGTAAACCCACCCCCCCCCCCCCCCCCCCCCCAGTTGCACCCCACAGGATGCTCCCGCGGGTAGCAACCGCGGGAAGCACCCGCGGGTAGCTCTTGCAGGTGTGCCCCGCCAGTGGCACCCGCGGGTACACTCCGACACTTTTTTTTCTTTACTTTTTTTTTGTCATCTACACAGGGCTCCTAGTTCACAAAATGACTATATGGGACTCCTCACAACATTTAAAAATCTAGATAAAGACTTTCCTAGAGATACGTTTGCCAAATTACTAGAGAATGTTATGAAGAGGGATCAAACAAAATTTGTTAAGAAGCCACGGTGTAGACAGACCTCCTGGCTTCCGAGAAGGATACGAGACAGGAAGAGACTTCAAATCAAGGTAAGAGTTGGGCCTGATACTCAGGATCCAGGGGAAACTACACAGGAAAAGACGGTGCTGCCCCCTTTAGACAATTTGACACCCATGGAGATAGAGACTGAAAATACCACAACAGAAGAAGATCTACAATTATCATACAGAAGGATTCTCTTATGGAGCAGGAGACCCTCGAAGACAGACAAAAGATTCTGATTATCACTCTTAGCAGACGGAGCAGGAGATTGGAGTAAAGAAGAGGGGGACAACAATATCAGTCTAGTCAAATTGCAATCTCAGCTTCCAAACACAAAGCTCTTCTCTCAGAACCTGCCCTAGATATTCCTTCCGATGAGGAGCGAGTACAAATTTTGGGAGGTTCTTCAAATGATGATCTGGGCTCCCAACATGATTTACAGCCCCCACTTTGGAGCAGGAGGATTGTCTAGAGCACTTGGAGAAAGAACCGAGACTTCTTTTATTTGCTATTTTTTTTTAGTTTTCTATTTATGTAAGGATTAGTGTAACTTGAGAACTACTCTTATAAGTGGTCACACTCTTTAGCTTTACTGTAGTTATGTTATCTGCTTACTAATGGAACACGGAGAGTTCACACCCGCCGGTTTGCTTCAAAAAAATAAGAACCATTTTTAATTGGTGCATTTTCAATCGCTCATTTAGTAGGTGGATAGCTCAGGATTTTTTATTATACAATACATGGTAGTATAAATAACAAGATACAGTATGCACTAGTTTGAGAGAGATCTTGACCACCTATCAACTTAATAGACAACTGAGGGTAAACAGAGTTTGATTAAAATCAAAATAACAGATCCGGATTAGTAAAATCCAAACTAACCAAATAATACAATCAGTTTTCGATTTCGAGATTTGAAACATGAACCTAACTGACTGAATTATTTATATATTATATTTAGAGAATAATAGGAATAAGCTGTCATCTCACGTAAATTATCATGTAAATTATCCGAGTTGTGGTCCCTTTCCACTATCTCTAATAATTTTTTTTTTAAATTTATTCTGAATTATGGTCTTAACCCCCTAAAGTTCACTTATATCCAATTTTTTGGATTTCAATTTTGATTTAATCCTTCATTAAGTAGATACAAAATTAATAGTTTTCAGTAAATATAATATTTTGTATTCACTTGATAAGGACAAAGAAGCGTCAAAATCTATGGAATTTGATTTTAGAAAAATATTTGAAATAAAAAATAATGGGATCATTATTTTTTTGGTGCTAACTCACATAACTTATTTGAACGACAGCTCATATATAATAAACTCATATATATATCTATATATATATATATATATATATATATATATATATATATATATATATATATATATATATATATATATATATATATATCACCGAATACATATAGTAAAAAATATATATTTGCGAAAAGCATTCAAATGATAATTATTAAATAAGTTTTATTCCAAAGTTAAGAATCAAATATAAACGCAGCGTACCAGACCACATTGAATAGTTTAGTTCAGTTTCAGTTTCGATTTTGGTTTTATTTTAAGCTTTTTATCCGGTTCACTTTATTAAAATTGACAAAAGACAATGGAAACCGATCTAAAAAACCAAACCGATATTTTAATTTTCCACAAGAATGATCCTTGTGATCTTATGCTGAGAAATAAGAATCCATTAAAGATTGTCTATCTAAAACTTCCATAAAAATTTTCCGGGGGTGATACGTCTGATAACTCAGTACAATTCGAGAATATTCCGAGACCTAAATCAATCAAGAGGAAAACAACATTCACGTTGGGATTAAGGACGACACCTCTTGCTGCCAAAAAGAAAAAAAGCAATCTGCATCTAAAATTCAAACCAAACACTTGGGCGGATGTTGACCCCTAAGGTGACTCAGCACCTTCCCAGCTCCTACTGCTCTTCGTGCGCGTGTCCATAATCGTGGGTGGCCCGAAACAACAGCACTCTCACTACCTTCCCAGCTCCTGCTCTTCGTACGCGTGTCCAGTATCGTCGGTGGGCAGAAGCAACAGCACTCTCACAAGACTCTCCACAATCATCGAGCTCATACAAACTCTCCTGCACGTGCAAGACTAACACCGAAACTTTCTATAAATTTCCATACCTTGTCAAAGATCTCTCCACAAACAAATCGCTTCAGTTATATCAGGTGACTCGAGTTCCTATCTTAAAAATGGCGAGAACAGGAAAAGGCAGCAGATACGTTTGCGAGGTGGCGCCGCCGAAGATGGTGTGCGTAGTGAAGCACAAGAGAACGAAGAGCCTGGACACCATCGCTGAAGAGGATCAGACGGCGGATGCGATTGAGGGTCTCGCGTTGTCTTTTGAAAGCAGCATCCCCGTCTCTGAGGCTCACTGGTTGCAGGGCGGCAGCGGAAAGTAGAGCACGAGGATGATGTGCTCATTGATTTTGGTTATGTAGCTTGTAAATATTTTTGGTTGATTTTAGATATATATGGAGATGCTATATCTGTGGTTTTGTGAAATTTGAGCACCACATCCCATACTAAAGTGATTTACAACATAGGGGAAAATGGTGCTCACTAAGACAAATGTGGAGCGCATTTAGAATATCCTATGTGCTCACTAAGACAAATGGGGAGCGCATTTAGAATATCCCCAGTGTTTCTCTCTGCAATAAATGAAGCAGGCTGCATCTAAAATTCAAGCCAAAGACGTGGGCGCATGTTGACTGTCGAGGTGACTTAGCACCTTCCGGTGACTTGGCACCTTCCGAGCTCGTGCTATCCATACGCGTGTCCACAATAGTCGGTGGGCGGAAACAGAACCGCTCTCACAGGAGAAACACAGCAATCGCCGAGCTCATACAAACTCTCCTGTATGTGCAAGACTAACACCTAAACTTTCTATAAATTTCCATTCCTCGTCAAAAATCTCACCACAACCAAATCGCTTCAGTTATCAAATGGCGAGAACAGGTAAAGGCAGCAGATACGTTTGCGAGGTGGCGCCGCCGAAGATGGTGTGCGTAGTGAAGCACAAGAGAATGAAGAGCCTGGACACGATCACTGAAAAGGAGCCGGGTCTCGCGTTCTCTTTTGAGAGCATCCCTTTCTCTGAGGTTGACTGGTTGCGGGGCGGCAATGGAAGTAGAGCACGACGACGTGTGCTGCTTGATTTTTTGTTATGTAATTTGTGAATATTTTTGGTTGATTTTATATATGTGGTTTAGTGAAATTGGGGAATTTCCAGAGGAGCACGCCTTTTTTCTTCTGGTGAGCCCACTTAAAAGTTTGTTTTTATTTTTGATTTACTATTAAAATTTTAGGACAAAAATATCTTTATTTTCAATCTTTTTATTCTCTCTTTCTCATCTCTTCCATCATCATTACTCTTCCGTCGCTGTCGCCCCTGCTCTCCTCCGACAATGACATCAAAAGTGTGCTCTTCTTTAATACAATCTCCAAATATTGATCAAAAGTGTGTTTATTTTTCACACCAAGCTCTAAACATTGATTTAGACTAGACCGTCCGGATTCACTATGGTAAATCCGGACTTACGGTCCATGATCTATTATGGTGGTTTCGGACTTACAGTTTCGGATCTACTATGGTAAAAATGAAGGCAGATTTTGATTTTTTTTGGTGTGCTTATTAGAAAAAATCTTCTTTTTTCAAAAGAGAAATTGAATTCACTAGAAAAAATGGGCTCACTAGAAAAAATGGTGTGCCCCTCAAGAAACTCCTTGAAATTGGAGTGATCTTGGGAAAGGGATTGGTGTTGTCACATCACTATCTTGGGCATGTGGGGGCATACCCTTTAGAAACTCCAAAGAAGTACACCATTTTTTTTCAGTAAATTCACTTTTTAAGAGTAGTTCTGATCAAAAAATACATTACATTGTAAATTCACTCGGAAAAGTGGTGTGGTCTTTTGGAAACTCCCTTTTTGGATCTATTGCAAGAATATAAAACAATTATCTTCTGATTCTCTCAATTGGAAAAAAAATTGTTGATAATCTGATATAAGAATAGTAATGAACATATTTACTGGCTAAATTTTACTTCTCTCTATAAAATTTTGAATTAAAAAAATAAAATTTTTATTTTTAATTTAAAAGTTTGTACACATTTGGCTAAAATTTGACTCGTGTAAATTTGACAATTTGATGAATGGTTAAAAATTTTTATAAGTTAAAATAGATGTCAGTCAAAATTACGAGGGATAAGCATGAGTATTAGTTAAGGAAAGATTTAAAAAAAGATTTTAACTATCAGTTAGTTTAATGAATAGTTGAGATGTATTTTAGATGGGACATATAATTTTTCTTTTTTGAAAAGGATCCAAATTCTTTTTCCACCATCAGAAAATTCATATTAGCTTGAATTTTCTAAATCGGGTCCCTTTCAAAGCGGAAAACTAAAAAGACGATCGAAGGTGCAATTTGATTCATCAATTTAGTTGATGACCAGTTACAATTTGATTCATCAATTTAGTTGATGACCAGTTAAGGTTAAGATTCTATATAAGGTAAAGCAAATATTAGTTGAAATCATAAAAAGGATAGAGTGTTAGTTTATGAAACATATAGAAAAGTTTTTAACCACCACTAATTTAATAGATGGTTGAGATGCCGCTATAAAGATTTTTGTAGTTTTATATTTAGAGATGATCTAAATCTAAATTTCTTCTTTGTATATAAAAAAAAAAGAGAGAGTCAAATGACTAATTAATTCCATAAAAGGACTTCTATGTATTCTGTATGTCCGAAAAATTGAATCTTTCTTTATATTGCAAATTTAATTTTGAATTACAGCAATAAAAGAAAAATTACAAATAGAAAATCGAGATTACAAGAATGGAGATCGATTGATTTCGATTCCCCGTTATTTTTTGTGGGTTCTGACAGCGGTGGAGTTTTGGTTCTATACTCCATTGACGATCCGATCTGAATTGGAAATTTTCTCTGTGGATTTTTGGACTTTGGAGAAGACGTAGATATCTCCTTTTTGAACTTCCCTTATCTCCTTTTTGAACTTCCCTGTCTCTGGAAAATCCTCTCTCCCCAAAAATCTCCTTTTTTCTCCGGACTCTCCGAGTTCTTTTTTTTTTTTTATTCTTGACTCCGGTCGTAATTTTATAGATTGAGGAACGCTTCCAATTCGGCTCAAATTCTTCTCTCGAATCCGATTAAATCTTCAAGCAAAACGGAACAGAAGCGGAACGGAAGCGGAAAGCAACTCGCGGATGGAGCGCTACACAGGAGAGACCCGCGGGATCGCTCACCCGCGGGAGCACACCCATGGCGCGGGTAGGCTCCCGCGGCTGGGATCCGCGGAGAACTCCTATTTTATTTATTTATTTATTTTTATGTCTACATATTCCACAAATCTCATCATCACTCACTCACTCACTCTCTCTCTCTCTCTCACTCAAGTATTAAAATACACTTTGTTTAATTTATTACGCTTTCCATTCAAAATCAAATGGGAAGGATATATTAATATCTAACTTTAAAGATTTGAAAAACATATGCAACTATTGAACTTTAGAAAGTATGTACCCAAAAAAAAAAGAGAATATTTCTGAGAAACATAAAAATTTGAGAATATGCACCAATGAAGCCTAAAAATAATGGGAGTGGAATAACTAAAGATTTTATGGCCTTGTTGTGAGAACTGTCTCTTTTCTAGTTGCCTTTGTATATTCTGTTAAACTTTTTTGACAAAAACGGAGATAGAAATGATAATGGACACGTTTACGAGCCAATTTTCAGCTCTTTCTATACAAAATTCTGAATTTAAGAAAAATAAAATTTTTATTTTTAATTCAAAAATTTAATAGAGCAGACCAAAAATTGACTTCCTAACACCGCCGTAGAAGACCTATATGTGTGCGCGGGCGCGCATATATATATATATATATATATATATATATATATATATATATATATATATATATATATATATATATATATATATATATATATATATATATATATATATACATGCGTGCGTGCGCGCATATGTATATATATATATATATATGCGCTTACGATTTTTGAATCTCTCCTTCCCCACTTGACAAGTAACTGGGATCGTTGAGTGGACACGACAATCTGCCATAAAAAATGGGAGTTTCTAAAGGAGCACACCTTTTTCCTAGGGAGCACACTTAATACAGTCGAGAGTGGGCTCACTAGGAAAGTGGTCTGCTCTTTTATAAACTCCCAGAAGTACCCGCAACCCAAACGTCTATGTGGGCTGATTGTTGACCCCAGAAGCTAACCTCAGCAACCACCTCATAATGAGGGAGCATTGTTCAGGCCAACTTCATCAATTTGGACTCTTCACAAGCAGGAAGCTTCCTGTAAATTCTCATTCAGTTGCCCCAATAATAGCTCTAACACAGTTCAGTCTTTTCTTCCTTCTTCCTCTTCTTCAGTCATAAGCAAAATTTCTTCGATCAGATCTCTTCTTCGACTTCTTCGTTGACACTGGTAATTGAAACCGATGCAGATTTCTTATTGAAGTCGTGCTGCTGAAGCTTCTCTGTGTATAGGAATGAGAATCCAAAAGATAAATCTGTCATATTCAAAATTTTAAATTAAGAAATTAAATATTTCTTTTTAAACACAAAAACAGATCAAGGACCGGTCCTTGGATCCGCCGTTCTCATTACTATGTGCGGTGAAGTACAAGGGGATGAATAATTTTGACACCGTTGCTGAAGAGGAGGAGTTTGATGCAATTAGGAATGAGAACAGGCATATTTAAAGGTCAACATGTAATTCACCATATTCAAATGTTTGTTTTTAATTCAAAATTTTGAATAATACGGGCGCAGGACTGGCCTTTCTTGGACATATTTAGACAGCATCCTTAATTTTTACTTGTTGCTAAGAGGATTGGTTTCAGGGATAGAGTAAGTAATCACATAATGAAGTTGCCGTGCTGATTGATTTTTATTGAAGTTATATATGTTAGCTTCTTATTCTTTAAGGCATTCCTCTGGCCTTGTAAATGAGCCAGAAATTGGTTTTAAGACCCACCCATTCTCATCCCTACACATGATTGGTTCATCTACTCTTGACAAGACCCGATAATCCCTCCGCTAAAAAGCACCTTACCTCCCATAACACCTACACCTTCATTCTAGTCACCCGATGCAACCTAATTGTTTCTTGTTAGACATCCACATCAAGCATGATTTAGAAAAACCATCAAAAGGATCCATGTCCTAATAAACAATCATAAAGACATTATATAATAATACCATATTGTTAATTTCTAATTAATAGAATACTAGAACTCATCCACTTTTATGTTTAAAAAAACTAGAATGCACAGCTTTTATCATATTTGACATGCATTTACGGAAGAACACAAGAGAATGAGGGGATTCGAATGGATGTTGACACAGCGATGACAACAACCGCTATGGAAGAGGGAGACATAAATAAAGAATGATGTTTCGAGGCGTTGAAGGGAAGAGAAATGATGCGACAAGCTTTCGTTTCTTATTTTGATTATTAATGTCATGACAAACATTGTAATAATTATGTTAAACTGCTTTATTAGCCTTTTTTTTTTTTTAAAAAAAAAAAATCATGAAAGCAACATCCCAACGATTTCGTTTGTAATGCCCACATGCTAAAGCAAATGACCGATGTAAGCAATCAACAAGTGGAGCGAGTGGACGCCACCAATTAGCATGGAGTTGGTGCATCCAACAAGCTAGCACTAGAAACGTGTCCGCATGTCTAACCCAAAACCATAACTTTAACAACCTTCCTCCTCCGTCCCTTTACCTCACGTGTTATATTTGGACCCTATAAAATCTCTTGCAAAGTCCCATTAGCTCCTCACAAAGCTCTACTATCACATTCTTCAGTCATCATCAGCATCTCCTCTCCCTTGCCTTGCCCCCATGGCCAGAGCAAACAGTAGATTCGTTACAGAAGTTGCCCCCGCCAAGCTTGTCAGAGTAGTGAATATGAAGCTCAGGGCATCAAGAATCTTGGAGACAATTGAAGAAGAGGAAGCCGAGGAGACTGAATCTCACTCGCCAATCTTTTGAGTTCATTACTGGAACGATTATATGAGAGACTGAGGTTTATGTGAGGTTTAGGGTTTTTGTTGATATTGGTCATCAAAAGATTTCTACCACAAGTTGGTGTCTTTTGTGTTGTAGGCAAGTAGTTACAAGTAAGAAGAGATTCAAGCATGTGCATCAAGAAAAGCCTGCACGACTTTTTTTTTTTTTTTTTTTTTTTTGGTATCTACTTAAGAATTTCAAAAATATTATAAATTCGTTGTCACTGATGGGATGAGAATGAACTGATGGGATGAGAATGAATGGATTCATAGATTAATTTTTGACCTCTCTATTCTAATTTTTATTTTTAATTTAAAATTTTAAATAAAATATTCACTCTACTCGGGTTTCCATCTCTGGGAATTATTTTTGCTTGTCGATTTGGCTCTGCATAGTTATATTAATTTCCATGACAAACCAATTAGAAAGCTGAATATTTAAAACAAGGGTTATTTACAAATCTGCCCCTTATATCTTTATAAATTATAATTTAATCCCTCAAATCTTCATATTTAGTATTTAGTCTCCAAATACTTTAAGTTACTGCAATTTAGTCCCCTAGTTTATATTTTCTTCCGATTTTCCTGTTTTACTCCTGATTTCTTTCACTTAATTCCCCTTCCCTCTTCCTCCTCTCTTCTTAGTTTTTATTGGGTTTCCCACTTATTCTTCTCTTCTCCCTCTCTATTCATTTATTGGATTCTCCATCTCTATATTGAAACCAATGTACTATTCTCCACTAAATGTACTAAACCTTTAAGTCTCAATATAAATTCATTTATTGGGTTCTCCCCATCTATATTGGATAAATTTATTTCTAAGTTTAATATATTTAGTAGAGAATAATACATTTGGTCTCAATATAGAGAGGGAGAATCCAATAAGTGAATAGAGAGAGAAGAGAAGAAGAAGGGGGGAACCTAATAAGAATGAAGAAGAGGGGGAGAAGAGGGAAAGAGAATTAAGTGAAGGAAATCAGAGGAAAAATGGAAAAATCGGACCAAAATATAAACTGGGGACTAAAGTGTAATAACTTAAAAGATTGGGGAGACTAAATTATAATTTATAAAGATTTAAGGAACAGATAAATACCACTTAAAACAAATGTAATTTACATACAATGGCTGAACACATGAGTCCTATTTTGCTAAGCTACATCTTGTCTTAACATCATTCTTGATGGTAAGATTTCTTCCTTCTGACAATTTAATTTGCGGCAAAAAACATGATAATATATAAATATGCAAAGATGTACGAATGAAGCCACTGTAATCTTACACTGGAACCAAATTGGTGACCGAACTCAGAGACTGATGGTTAGGCTACCCCCAAGAATTTCGTGCTTAAACATCGTCAGCGTTTTGTGGGATCTTTCGTGCAGGAATTCAAGAATGAGGGCATCACAATAGATTGAAAGTCCAAACGCGATACAGCTGCATGTATCTCTGCTCATTCCACAATCGTGTCGTCAGCAACTACGTACTGACTCGATGATTCTGCACTAAACATGGCCTACTACTTGCATGTCGTTGAAATCATACAGGATTTTGGAGTCCACCTCCACAGCATCATCAATATCCATCTTCATTTCTTTAGAGAGCATCCTATTTTCTTGTTGTTAGGAGGATTAGTTTCAGGGATAGAGCAAGTGATCATAGAATGAATTTGCTGTGCTGATTGTTTTTTGTTGAAGTTTTATATATATATATATATATAGAGAGAGAGAGAGAGAGAGGAAATGGGAAATACACCGGCGGTGAAGGGAGTTCCTTCACCGCAGCTTAGGTGGCCTAATAAAATTATTACACGTGGCGCCATTCAAGATAACAAATAAATGAATTTCCTTAATCGCCCTTTGAGTGGTGCCACATGTAATAATTTTATTGGGTCACATAAGCGACGGTGAAGGAACTCCCTTCACTGCCGGTGTATTTCCCGTATACTCATATATATATATATATATATATATATATATATATATATATATATATATATATATATATATATATATATATATATATATATATATATATATATATATATATATATATATATATATATATATATATATATATATATATATATATATATATATATATATATATATATATATATATATATATAATATATATATATATATATATATATATATATGTTAGCATCTTATTTTTAAGGGGTTTTTACATATTTGTTCCTTAAATCTTTAAAAATTAGAATTTAGTCTCCTAAATCTTCATATTTATAATTTATTACTTCAAAATCCTTTAAACTACCTCATTTTAGTCTCCCAGTCATATTTTTGGCCCGAATTTCCAGTTATGCGCCTGAGTTACTTCACTTTAGTTCTCACTTTCCTCTTCCTCTTCTCTTTTTTTTCTTATTGGGTTTCTCTCTCCATTCTTCTCCTCTCTCTCTCTCTTCCCTCTTCTTATTGGGTCCTGAGTTACTTCACTTTAAAGATCAACTAGGAGGAAAGAGAGAGAGGAGAAGAATGGAGAAGAAAACCCAATAAGAAGAATAGAGAAGGAAGATGGAAGGGAGGACTTAAAGTGAAATAACTAAGAGGTATAATGGAAAATTCAGGTCAAAATATGATTGGGGCTAAAGTGTTATAATTTAAATGATTTGGGGGACTAAATTCAAAATATGAAGATTTGAGAGACTAAATTCAAATTTTTAAATATTTAAGAGACGGATATGTAAAAATCTCTATTTTTAAAGGCATTCCTCTGGCCTTGTAAATGAGCTAACAATTGGTTCTTGGACCCACCCATTATCATCCCTACACATAATAAGCTTATCTACTCTTTACAAGATCCTATAACCCTCTCCACTAAGCGTGTGTATGGGTATTTAGAAGTAGTAAAATTAAGGAAGAAAATTAGAAGTTACTTTCAAAAATAAAAAATTAGAAGTATCACACTTCTAATACTTCTAGTGTTTATTTATTACTTTTTAGAATATTACTTCTTAGAAGAAGAAGAAAGCGATGGAATATGAATAAATAATTATTTCTTGGAAGAAAAAAAAGAAGAGTAAAATATAAGAAAGTAAATTATTAATAATTTTTCCTTCTAATTCTCTTCCACTCAAAATTCATGTGAAATAGATTTGAGAAGTTGGGTTGCTACTAGGATCTACATCATTATTGTAAAAGTAACATCTACTTTATTTCTAGACCAAACAAGCACGCTATTTCCTCTCTACTTCTATACAAATAAACACACCCTAAAACCCACCATACCTCCCATCTAATTGTTTCTTGTTAGACATCCACATCAAGCATGATTTAGAAAAACCATCATGCTCTCAAAGAATCCATGTCATAATAAACAATCATGAAGACATTATATAAAGTACCATTTTGTTAATTTCCAATTAATAGAATACTAGAACTCATCGACTTTTATGCTTAAAAAGAAAATTAGAATGCATAGCTTTTATCATATTTGACATGCATTTATGGACAGATTCTCTTTCTAATGGAGGCAGATAACAGGAGAATGACGAGTTTCAAATGGATGTCGACACAGCGATGACAACAACCGCTATAAAAGAGGGAGACATGAATGAAGAATGACATTCCGAGGTGTTGATGGAAAGAGAAATAGAGCTATGCCACAAGCTTATGTCATGATTGTAATTGAACCTATGTGAGATAAACAGTGTAATAATTATATTAAGCTGTTTTAATGGACCGAGAAGAGTTTATCCACCGTTTTAGTCTTCAAAAGATGCAAAAACAAATCAGGAAAGCAACACCACAGTGATATGCCCACTTGCTAAAGCAAACGACCAATACAAGCAATCAAAAAGTGGAGCGAGTGGACGCCACCAATTACCATGGAATTGTTGCATCCAAGAAGCACCCGAAACGTGTCCACATATTTAATGGAGTTTCTAAAGAGGCACACTATTTTTCCTAGTGAGCCCAGTGGACTCCCTAGGAAAAACACTAGGAAAAATGGTATGCCCCTTTAGAAACTACCCATATTTAACCTATAAACCAACTTTAAAACAACCTTCCCACTTTATTCCTCTACCCCCACGTGCTAATTTTTTTATGGACCCGATAAATTCTCTTCCAAAGACTCATTTGCTCTCACAAAGATCTCTCATCACATTCTTCTGTCATCAACATCTCCTGTCTCTTGCCTTGCTCCAATGGCCAGAGCTAACAGAAGATTCGTCACAGAAGTTGCCCCCGCCAAGCTTGTCAGAGTATTGAATATGAAGCTCAGGGCATCAAGAATCTTGGAGACAATTGAAGAAGAGGAAGCCGAGGAGACTGAAGCTTGCTCATTACTGGAAAGATAATGAGAGATTGAGGTTTATGTGAGATTTAGGGCTTTTGTTGATGTTGGTCAATTTCTACCACAAGTTGGTGCCTTTTGTGTTGTAGGTAAGAAGTTACTACTAAGTAGGGATGACAATAGACATTTTCATGGATCAATTTTTGACATATTTTATACAAAATTTTAAATTAAAAAAATAAATTTTTTATTTTTTTTAATATAGAACAATAAAAATAATCAAGATCTAAAATTTAAATCCGAGTCTGAATCCAAAATCCGAGTCTAAATCCAAAATCCAAGTTTGAATCTGAGTCCAAATGCAAATCCGAATTCAAGTAGCAGTAATAATAATAAATAAAATAAATAAATAAATCAGCCTCGCACCCATGCCAGACTGAGCCTCGCGTGGATGCGAGGCTGAGAAAAATATTTAACTAAAAAAAAAAAATATTATGGTGAGCCTCGCACCCACGCAGGCTGAGCCTCGCATGGATGCGAGGCTACCATGCATGAAATTAAAATTAAAAAAAAAAAAAAAAAGTCATCAACCTCGCACCCACGCGAGGAGCCTCGGGTGGGTGCGAGGCTGAGGAAAAATTCAGAAGGAAAAAAAAAAAAAAATTCCAAGCGAGCCTCGTGTGGATGCGAGCTCGCATCCTCAGACCATGCAAAAAAAAGAAGAAAAACCAAAAAAAGCAATTAAAAAATAATAATAATAATAATAATATATTTGAGGCCTCAGCCTTGCATGAGAGGCTCCCAAGGTGCTCACTGAGCAAAAGTTAAAAAGTGTGCATAATGAGAAAAAAAATTAAATCTCTCTATTTCATCATCCATATTCGATTGCTAGCTCGTCCCGTTCGATCGTTCGATTTCTCACAATAAACCCCCGATTTCATGCACGGAACGTATTTTTGTCCAATCTCCAATTATTTTGCAATTTCTAATTCTATCCAAATTTTAATTAGAATCAAATTGATTTTTGGATAAGAAATTCTAAAATTAATTTCATTAGAGTTTGGATAATTCTATAATTTTTAATCAAGCTTAAATTAATTTTTGAATGAAAAATTCTGAATTAATTTTATTAGAGTTTGATAATCATACAAATTCTAATTAAATTCTAATTTGAGTTTAATTGATTTTGGGTGCAGAAACAGGACCTGATTCGATGAATCTGAAGAAAATCAAGTCAAGAAAAAATTTGAATATCTCATCGATGAGATCACAAAGAGATTTTGATTCTATCTACAAGGAAATCGGATCTAATTCTCATCTACAAGGAAACCGGATCTCGTTCTTATCTACAAGGAAAGCTCTTCAACAACCGGAGGCCTATAAATACCCTCTAAGAGAACTCAGAAAAGACCTTTGGCAAATTGATCTACACGCGAAAGTCTCAAAGTCTTGCAACAAAACAAAATAAGACTTTTCGCCAGATCTCTCTCCCGTCAAAGCGTTCGTACTTCCTCTAAGAATCAACAGAGAAGAAGAACGATCTAGCCTCCAACCATCGACATCAGATCGTCAACGGGGAAGGACCAATCCCCATAACTGCCTCGAATCCCACATCTTCTGTAAAAAGAGAGCGACGATCTATAAGTCCTCTCTGTCTGTTTTATTATTTTCTTTTCATTGTAATTCGAAAAAAAAGAAATTTTTCATAATCTGTAAATTTTTCTCTGTCAATGGCAATGGAAAGATCCAACCCTGTTTCTACCGAAAACAGACTGGCGACCACAGTGGGAGAGATCTCCTATACTGAAGAGGAGATAGTGGTCCAATCTGATGTCCACGAGATTGGAGAGACGGTCGAGATGCTGGTAATCGAAGTCGACCAGCAGAAATATGAAGATTACGTATCTTCGGACTCATCGAGTCCACGCCATAAGAGATCTGCACGGCGAAAGCACGAAAAGACTAACTCTGAACAAAAGGAGGACTTCATGGTTTTGGATGACAAGGAGGCGTTGATTCATCAACAGCCCCTTGGATCTCCGAACTATGATTCGTCAAAGCCAACTGTGTTTCTTCCAATGTTCAGTGAGCTCGCTGCATATAATGCCAAAGGAGAACCTATCGCGGCACAAAAACGGACCCAAATCCGCAACCGAAATCGAAGGGCACGCCGCAAAGCACTCAAATCTCGTTTTGCATGTCAGACTCAAAATCAGCCTAGCATGAAGCTAGATGGATGCCAGACTCAAAATCAGTCTAGCATGAAGCAAGGAGGATGTCAGGCTCAAAAACAGTTTTGCACCCATCAGCTTGGCGAAGGGGAGCCTTGCACCCATCAGCTTAGTGAAGGGGAGCCTTGCACCCATCAACTTAGCGAAGGGGAGCCTTGCACCCATCAGCTTGGCAGATATTAGCGTTGCACCTATCAGCTTGGCCAAAGGCTGCCTTGCACCTCTCATCCTAGTAAAAGTCAGCCTTGCACCTATCAACTTGGCGAAGGTCAGCCTTGCATCCGTCAGCTTGGCAAAGGGCAGCCTTGCACCTTTCATCCTAGCAAAGGTCAGCCTTGCATCCATCAACTTGACAGAGGTCAGCCTTGTACCTCTTATCGTGGCAAAGGGCAGCATTGCACCTCTCATCCTGGCAAAGCTCAGCCTAGCACCTCTCAGCCAAGCAAAACTCAGCCTTGCACTCATCAGCTTGGCATGAATAAGACCAGATGCCAGCATGGCATAAATAAATTTCAAAACCAAACTAAGCTAAGCCAGCAGATGAAGAAGACTGCGAGTTCGAGATAAATCCTTTTGTAATCAATATTAATGATTTTGATGTAACCAGCACTGCCGATGAGGCGGACGAGTGGATTATTAATGAAAACATAGGTTTTGCTTACGTTCCTGCTGTTGCTTCGGATTCTACTCCGTCTTGTGCAAGCACAGAAGTGGATAACATATCCGAGTGCGAGGCTCTAGCAACATTCCATCTGCCAATACGGTCGTCGTTTGCCGGGCAAACCAAAATTCATAATGTAGACGAGACTACTTTTGAGGTGCCCGCTCGATGGCCAGACCAACAGCCGATAATATTTGGGCAAGTTGAGTCGCGGCCCGAGCATACCATAAGTAGTGAAAGCGATGACCAAACGGCACCTCAATTTGGCCATTACGAATCAGTCTCCCATCAAATGATGAAAAGTATGGGCTACGATTTCAACCGTAAACAGGGATTAAACTTCGGAAGAGGACGCCGAAACCTTTTGCGTTCATTTGTCCCTCGAGGAAAGAATCCTGATTACTATCATAAAACCCGCAGGGGGTTGGGATATATTACTACTTCCGAATTCTCGGGAAGAGAGTACATAGACTCAGCCGAATCAGAAAATCTTAAAGAAACAGTAGAGTGGGATTCTGACGTTGGTACAAGTATAATATTCAAGACCTTTGCGGTGAACATGGTTTCAGTAAGTCATGAAGAATCAGAGGATTCATGGGCACAACACATGGATATTCAATGGGATATCAGATTTGAGCAGAGAGAACCGCCAACTGAAGACCAAGTGGATCAAGTCAATATGGGAACTGAAGAAGACCCGAAACCCATCTTTATAAGCGAGAGTCTCACTTCTCAAGAGAAAGAGAATCTCGTGTCCCTCATAAGAGAGTACATTGATGTCTTCGCATGGAGCTACGAAGACATGCCTGGCTTGGACCCACAGGTTGCCATGCACCGTCTTAATATTAAGCCAGATGCTAAACCCGTAAAACAACAACAAAGGCGTTTCAAGCCTGAGCTGATGGAAGCTATAGAGTCTGAAGTCAAGAAGTTGATAGACTCAGGCTTTATCCGCGAAGAGCAACATCCTGACTGGGTAGCAAATATCGTGCCGGTACTCAAGAAAAACGGCAAGATACGGATATGCATAGACTTCCGAGATCTCAACGCTGCATGCCCAAAAGATGAATTCCCACTCCCCATCACGGATGTCATGATTGATAACACGTGTGGGTTTGAGCGAATGTCCTTCATGGATGGTTTCTCAGGATACAACCAAATTAAAATGTATCCAGAAGATGAGAAACACACGGCATTCAGAACACCGCTCGGAATATACTGCTACACAGTGATGCCCTTCGGATTGAAGAATGCCGGTGCTACTTACCAATGGGCTATGAGTGTCATCTTTCAAGAACACTTACGTAAAACTGTTGAGTGCTATGTGGATGACCTCGCCGTTAAAAGTAAGAAGAAAGAAGATCACCTGCAAGACTTGATGGTGATGTTTGATATCATGAGGAAGTATCAACTGAAGATGAATCCTACCAAGTTATTTCTTGGAGTATCGAGCGGAAAGTTCTTAGGATTTGTTGTTACCTCGAATGGAATCCACTTGGACCCTGATAAGGTCAAAGCGATAAAAGAAATGCAACCACCACGGAATTTGAGGGAACTCAGGGGGTTGCAAGGGAAGCTGGCATATATCCGGCGGTTCATAGCAAATATGTCAGGAAGGTGCCAGCCATTCTCAAAGTTAATGAAGAAGGGAGTCTCTTTCATCTGGGATGAAGATTGTCAACGAGCTTTTGATGACATTAAAAATTACCTCACAAAGCCGCCTGTGTTAATGGCACCCGTTTCAGGGAAGCCTTTTCTGATTTATGTGCGAGCGATGGACCACGCCCTAGGGGCTCTATTGGCTCAACATAATGATCAAGACCAGGAGCAGGCGATCTACTACTTGAGCCGGACAATGATTGGTGCTCAGCATCGGTACAGCCCAATCGAAAAAGAATGCCTAGCGCTAGTGTTCGCGGTCCAAAAAATGCGACACTACCTAGTCGGCCAAACGATACATGTCATTTCTCGGGTAAACCCACTGAAATTGCTCATGACAAAGCCGAGATCATTAAACGGTCGGCTCGCCAATTGGGCGTTATTATTGTCTCCCTACGATATGCATTCCATGCCTCAGAAAGCGACGAAAGGCCCATAGCAGACTTTCTCGCCGAGCACCCAGTTCCAGAGAACTCCAAACTCCAAACTGACATCCCAGATGAAGCTACGGAAGTTAATGCAGTCTCAGAAGAACAGATGTGGCAACTGTTCTTTGATGGGGCAGTAAGAAGAGATACTGCCGGCGTGGGGGTCATACTGGTTTCTCCCTACAAACACATAGTGCCTCAAGAATACTCGTTAACCAAGCCCTGAACAAATAATATGGCAGAGTACAATGCTCTTATCACTGGCCTCCAGATAGCTTGGCAACTGGGGGTGAGGCATCTCGAAGCATATGGCGATTCAAAACTTGTCGTTAACCAGATGACCAGAGAATATGAGGTAAAGCATGAAGCCCTCATACCGTATCATCAAACAGCGATGCGACTAGCAAACAAGTTCGAAGAATTTTATATCGACCATATACCAAGATACGAGAATACATACGCTGATGCCCTTGCATCGCTGGCTGCGACCCTGGCGGTACCGAGCTGGTCAACTAAGCATGTTACCATTGGAAGTCGCGAACTCATACACCCAAAAGTAATCATGGAAGTAGACGAAGCGAACCAAGTTGGAATAAAGTTTGAGCCACGAGACTGGCGTTTTCCACTTGTGGACTATGCATTCCATGGCATCCTCCCTGAGGACCCTAAAGAAGCCGCTTCTATAAGAAACAAGGCCGCAAAATTTTATTATAATGCCATGCTCCAGACTCTGTATCGAAGATCTCATGATGGCGTCCTACTTCGTTGCTTATCAAAAAGCGAAGCTCAGGAAGTGATTAAAGAAACCCATGATGGGAACTGCGAGGCCCACCAGCCTGGACCAAAACTCTGGGATCGTATTAGAAGGTTGGGATATTTCTGGCCCAAGATGATCACAGATACAGTGGCATATGCAAAGCTTTGTCATGCATGTCAGGTCCATGCTAATTTTATACACCAACCTCTAGAGTACTTGCATACATCGACTGCAAGTTGGCCGTTCGAGACTTGGGGAATGGATGTTGTCGGGCCGATCACTCTGCCATCCGCCAAAGGACACCGTTTCATATTGGCGATAACCGATTACTTCTCTAAATGGGCAGAAGCTGTCCCCATGAGAGAAGTGAAGACAACGGACGTGGTCAAATTCATCAAACACCACGTAATTTACCGCTTCGGTGTGCCTCGACGGATCATCCATGACAATGGGCCTCAATTCATTAGTCAAGGCTTCGTGAAATTCTGCGGCAAGTTCAGAATTTAAGATGTGGCTTCAACGCCTTATAATCCGGCAGCCAACGGATTAGCAGAAACTTTCAACAAGACTATTGTAAAGCTTCTACAAAAGTTTGTTTCTTCGAGTCGTCGCGATTGGGATGAAAAGTTAGGCGAGTGTTTGTGGGCTTACCGTACAACGGTGCGAACTCCAACAAAAGCTACGCCCTTCTCTTTGGTGTATGGTTGCGAAGCAGTATTGCCCTTGGAAATCCAAATCCCATCCCTGAGGGTAGCGCTGGCTACAAAAATGACGACTGAAGAAAAACATCAAAAACGACTCAAAGAATTAGAGGCCTTAGATGAAAACGCCTGAACGCAAAGCAACAAATCGAGGTGTATCAAGCACGCATCTCGAGGGCATTTAATAAGAAAGTTAAAAGAAGAACTTTCAAAGAAGGAGACTTGGTCTTAGCTGTCAAAAGATCAATGATCCTGACCCACAAGACTAAGGAAAAATTCGAACCCAAGTGGGAAGGACCTTTTGTAGTAGAAACTGTCTACTCAAATGGAGCCTATCGCCTGATCAATCAAGACGGTGACAGGATGATGATGCCCATCAATGGCAAATTCTTGAAGAAATACTACATCTAGCCACCTTTTTTTTTAAAAAAAAAAGGGAAGGCTAGTCAATCCACCGCCCAATACTGTCAGAAACAACGGGAAGGGGAAATTGAAATTTTCTCGCCAACCCTGTCATACTGGGGGTAAGAGTATGAAACCAGTCACCCAATGCTCCAAAAGCAAAGTAAAGAGAGAATGTTTGGCATTTAAACCCAAACAAAACTCTCGACAACTCATCATGCTGAGGGGAAAAGCATGGCTAGCCCAACGCAAACGGCGATTGGTAAAAGCATGTCAAATCCGTTGATAGCTGGGGGCTTTCTAAAAATCCCGTGAACCTGTCATGTTAAGATCTTACCTATGACAGCAAGATTTTAGCAATCACAAATAATGCAATCTATGATTCCAACATATCACCGGCTCTGTCTGTCAGCCAGGCGAGTCATCAGCCCTGTCTGTCGGCAGGACGAGCTACCTTATAACTTAAATCCAATCATCTCGGTATGTTTAACAGTACACCTCTGCCGAAACTTCTTGGTACGTTTTCTAAACACCTCTGCCCATGGTTTCCGACCCTAATACGGTCATCTCAGTACGTTTTCTGAACACCTCTGCTGAGACTCTATCGGTATGTTTAACAGTACACCTCTGCCGAAACCCCTTGGTACGTTTTCTGAACACCTCTGCCAAGGCACCGTGAGTACGTTTTCTGATCACCTCTGCTCACGGCTTTCTGACCCTAACCCGGTCACCTCGATACGTTTTCTAAATATCTCTGTCGAGACCCCATGGGTATGTTTTCTGAACACCTCTGCCCATGGTTTTCGACCCTCACCCGGTCACAATCCACCAATCTATTGAATGATTACCTATTATGATAAGAAAGAATGAGCTGACAGCCCAACGCCCTTGAGGCAAGGGGCAAGAGGTAGTTAAAATCCTCGATCGGTCTTATCATACTGGGGGTAGAAACAATCCAATGCCGAAAAGGCAAAGAGAGAAGGTAACCCATTAAACATACCAAGCAGTCTTGATATGCTTAATAGGATACCTCTGTCAAAGCCTCATGAGTACGTTTTCTGAGCACCTCTGCTCATGGTTCTTCAATCTCGATTCGAAAGTAATCGTCGGCTATGTCTGTATGTCAGATAAGTCATCGGCTCTGTTTGTCAAGCCAAACGAGTCCCATCACAGTCAAAATACTCAACTTGTTAAACTATCTCCATATCCTTAGCAAGTTTCATCTCTTTGAACTCATCCACCCATAAAAAAAAAATCCAAAGTATTTCAAAATTTTCAGAAGAGACAAAATTTGAAAACTTTGGAGGGAGTCTTGTAGAACAATAAAAATAATCAAGATCTAAAATTTAAATCCGAGTCCGAATCCAAAATCCGAGTCTAAATCCAAAATCCAAGTTTGAATCTGAGTCCAAATACAAATCCGAATTCAAGTAGTAGTAATAATAATAAATAAATCAGCCTCGCATCCACACCAGGCTGAGCCTCGCGTGGATGCGAGGCTGAGAAAAATATTTAACCAAATATATATATATATATATATATATATATATATATATATATATATATATATATATATATATATATATATATATATATATATTATGGTGAGCCTCGCACCCACGCAGGCTGAGCCTCGCATGGATGCGAGGCTACCATGCATGAAATTAAAAAAAAAAAAAAAAGTCATCAGCCTCGCACCCACGCGAGGAGCCTTGCGTGGATACGAGGCTGAGGAAAAATTCAGAAGGAAAAAAAAAAAATTTCCAAGCGAGCCTCACGTGGATGCGAGCTCGCATCCTCAGACCATGCAAAAAAAAAAGAAAAACCAAAAAAAGCAATTAAAAAATAATAATAATAATAATAATATATTTGAGGCCGCAGCCTCGCATGAGAGGCTCCCAAGGTGCTCACTGAGCAAAAGTAAAAAAGTGTGCATAATGAGGGAAAAAATTAAATCTCTCTATTTCATCATCCATATTCGATTGCTCGCTCGTCCCGTTCGATTTCTCACAATAAGCCCCCGATTTCATACACGCAACGTATTTTGGTCCAATCTCCAATTATTTTGCAATTTCTAATTCTATCCAAATTTTAATTAGAATCAAATTGATTTTTGGATATGAAATTCTAAAATTAATTTCATTGGAGTTTGGATAATTCTATAATTTTTAATCAAGCTTAAATTAATTTTTGGATGAAAAATTCTGAATTAATTTTATTAGAGTTTGATAATCATACAAATTCTAATTAAATTCTAATTTGAGTTTAATTGATTTTGGGTGCAGAAACGGGACCTACAAGTCAAGAAAAGATTTGAATATCTCATCAATGAGATCACAAAGAGATTTCGATTCTATCTACAAGGAAACCGGATCTAATTCTTATCTACAAGGAAATCGGATCTCGTTCTTATCTACAAGGAAACCTCTTCAACAACCGGAGGCCTATAAATACCCTCCAAGAGAACTCAGAAAGGACCTTTGGCAAATTGATCTACGCGCGAGAGTCTCAAAGTCTTGCAACAAAAGAAGATAAGACTTTTGGCCAGATCTCTCTCCCATCAAAGCGTTTGTGCTTCCTCTAAGAATCAACAGAGAAGAAGAACGATCTAGCCTCCAACCATCGACATCAGATCGTCAACGGGGAAAGGACCAATCCCCATAGCTGCCTCGAATCCCACATCTTCTGTAAAAAGAGAGCGACGATCTATAAGTCCTCTCTGTCTGTTTTATTATTTTCTTTTCATTGTAATTCGAAAAAAGAGAAATTTTTCATAATCTGTAAATTTTTCTCTGTCAATGATAATGGAAAGATCCAACCCTGTTTCTACCGAAAACATTTAATAGTTTAAAATTTTGTATATAACGGATCAAAAATTGACAAGTAAGTACATCCATTACCATCCCTACTAGAAAGGAGAGATTCAAGTATGTGCATTCAAGAAAAGCTTGCATGCTTTTTCTTCTTTTGTATCTACTTAAGAATTTCAAAGATATTATCAAGTAAAGACTTTTATTTTTGCTGACATTAGGGATGAGAATGGGCAAATCTATGGACCAATTTTGGCATGTCGTATTCTAATTTCTAAATTGAAAAAAAAAATTGTTTTCCATTTAAAATTCTAAATAGAACGGATCAAAAATTTATCCTTCAGACTTGTTCATTTTCATTCATGTTTGTTTGCTGTGCGCTAGATTCTCCTCAAGTAGCATCTGAAATGCATGAAAAATTCAGAAAGGATGTGAAAATGGCGAGGATAGCAAAAGAATTGCTAGTAAGAATAATGCCAGGAGTCCAAACACGGTACAGCTGTGTCTCTGCTCATTTCACAGTAGTGGGATAAAACAAATATTTTAAAGAGAAAAGTGTGGTTAGTATCTCCCAATATAGCCTCACAAACTAATAAGTATGCAATCAGATGAAGGCAAATTGGGAAGAAGAGAGGAAAAAAAGAAAGAAAGAAAGAAAGCAGGGAAGCCTGCGGAAGAAGAAAGGAAGGGGGAAAAAGAGGGGTGCGGCTCGAGAAGGCGCGGGGAGTGGTTGAAAAATTTTGAGATTTGAAGTGAAAATTTTGAAACTTGAATGGCTTGCTGGTGTTGGGCCCAAATAAGAAAATTGGGCTTTCTCGTTCATGTTGGACAATTCCACTCTGGACTCAAGCCCAATAGATTTATTAGACACTGCTTACTATATTAGTGAGTCTGTTAGAGAATATAATTATTTGATCTTAGGGAGTCTGTTAGAGAATATAATTATTTGAGATGATTAATATTGTGGACTTTCATTTTGAAGAGTAACTTTGTACGAGGTAAAGATATACCATCGAACTGTCTATGAAAAGATTAAACAGATGGAGGCCGCAAAGTAATATGACAACAAGTTTGGTGGTCTGGGTTGCGACCTGTAGGCAGTACGGAGAATTTATGGAGTTTAGATAGGAAGTATGATTATAATCGATTATCTCATTGATGGATTACTCTACAGTATAGTCAGGACAACAAGGCAGACGACAGACGCGAATCTCGATTCAGACTCCAAACGTTAATGGTATTTTAGTGTTAGAAGATATATGATAACTTTTTGTTCTACAAAATTATTGTAATAATTTTCCTTAGACACTAATATAATTTTATTTTATTTTACGTTCACTCACGTAAGATGAACGATATATGTAGTAAGTTCTTTTAATTTCTAATTAAAGGAACGCGGAACTATACCCACCGTTTATTCTATTTAAAAAATAAGAGATTTTTACATATCTGTCCCTTACATCTTTAAAAATTAGAATTTTGTTCCCCAAATCTTCATATTTTGATTTTGTCCCCTCAAAATATTTAAATTACCTCACTTTAGTCCCCAGCCATATTTTTTCCCCGAATTTTCCGTTATACCTCTGAGTTACTTCAATTTAGTCATCATTTCTCTCTTCCTCCTCTCTTTCTCTTATTATTGGGTTCTCCTTTCCATTCTTCTCCTCTCTTTCTTCCATTTTCTTATTAAATTTTCCTGAGTTACTTCACTTTAGAGATTAACTGGGAGGGAAGAGAGAGAGGAGAAGAATGGAAAGAGGAACTAAGAAGAAGAAGAAGAAGAGAGGAGGAAGAGGAAAAAGAGGATTAAAGTGAAGTAACTCAGGGGTATAATAGAAAATTCAGAAAAAAAATATGATTAGGACTAAAGTTTTGTAACTTAAAGGATTTGGGGACTAAATTCAAAATATGAAGATTTAGGGGACTAAATTATAATTTTTAATGTAAGGGACTAATATGTAAAAATCCCAAAAACTAAAAAATAAAAAGTGGTATTTACTGGTTTGTCCCTCAAATCTTTATATATTATGATTTTGCCCCCCAAATCTTCATATTTAGAATTTTGCCCCCCAAATCTCATAAGTTACAACAATTTTTCCCCTCTCTCTAACACAGTTAAATATTTGACCATTTTACCCCTCTTTTCCTCTTCTCTCTTCCTCCTCTCTTCTCCTTTCTTCATTATTTCTCCTCTCCTCTTTCTTCTCTCTTCCTCCTCTCTTCTCCTTTCTTCATTATTTCTCCTCTCCTCTTTCTTCTCTCTTCCTCATCTCTTCTCCTCTCTTCCCTAACACAGTTAAATACTGAAAGAAGAGAGGAGAAATAATGAAGAAGAGGAGAAGAGAGGAGGAAGAGAGGAGAAGAAGAGAGGAGGAAAATAGAAGAGGAAAAGAGGGGTAAAATAGTCAAATATTTAACTGTGTTAGAGAATGGACTAAATTGTTGTAACTTATGAGATTTGGGAGGCAAAATTCTAAATATGAAGATTTGGGGGGCAAAATCATAATATATAAAGATTTGAGGGACAAACCAGTAAATACCCTAAATAAAAAAACCTTAACCGGCCCTGATATACCAATCTCATCCTAACAAATTATTAGAAAGTCCAAACAGACAGAAAAACTTGGCGCAATAATAAACTTTGCCAATATGTTTATAGCTTTATATTATCTAATAATATTTTCATCTCTTTTGGTTGCACTCTATAAGTAAAAAATCTAAAGACCATAGCTAGATTTGTTTTTTAACAGAAATAATTCGTTTCCCTCTATACAATCTATTAAACCTCCTCACAATCATTATATGAAAGGAAAAAAAAAAAAAGTAATTAACTACAACTATGAACGATCATCCATTGCAAATGGCATTGAGCAGAACATGACCAAGCATGAGGTCCACGAAGTAATGGTGCCCAATCTGCCCATCCTTCCACTGCTTCTTCTCCGGCGGCCGCCCGTAGTGCACCCCGTCGCTGCACCGGCTATCGTAGTGCCACGGAAACGTCATGTCGAACTGGTCGATCACCCCGCCGGTGATCACTCCCTTCTCCCTCAATTTCTCCAGCAGGACTCCGTTGAATGCCTCCATCTTGCTCGGATTGTACAGCTCCTCCCTCGCTGGCCCTGCGGTCGCAACGGTCGACCGATAGAACACTCTCGGCAATGCAGCTGCCCTCGTCTTCATGTGTCTCATGATCTCGCTCCAGAACTCCGCCGCGTACTCTGCACCCTCGGCGAACTTCTGGATGTTCTCCCAGTATATGCCGTCGTGCAGGCCCGAGTTCAGAATCATCACGTCTGGAAACGTATCCTCGCTGAAGTACTTCCTGATGAGCTTTCTGAAGTTTTCGTTCTTGAGTGACTGCAGGCCTAAGTGGTTCATCGACTCGTTCCAGTGCCCGTTGAAGATGCTGGTGATTCTCACGGACTCTGACCCGTTCTTCGGATTGACGAACTTGTCGTCGATCCTGCGTGCAATCTGTGTGATTTCAGGCAATCCAAGAACGAAATTGAGTAGGTTTCGGATCGTATCGACGTGATTCGAATCACCCCAGAAGAACAACCACTTGCTTGCTAGGCATTGCCAAGCCGAATCCTGGGTGAAAATTCCGAACGAGCAGTGTGCGGAGTAGACCCAGCCGTTGCTCTCCAATGCTGCCAGTGGCCCGTCGCACCACGGGCTCGGGCACTGGACGTTCGGGTCGAGGCAGCGGTACCGCCCGGAGTCGTCCACCTCGCATGTGTCGTTCTTGCTCGGCCGTGTCCAGCGGCCCGACCAGACGTCCCGCTTCCAATCTTTGTTCTTGCATTGTTTGATCTCCGGCAGTGAGGAGCCATCATCATAAAATGTAATCATAATCTTTCGAAGTTCTGACTTGTTCGTAACCTTCCTCCGATGCGTGTACTTCCCTTTTTCCAGTCCCAGTAGCCCGTCGAAGCCGTGGTAGACGAGCACGACGGTGAAGTTGTACACGCCGACGAATGAAGCGTCCACCTGCACTCTGACAGTGTAGGAACCGTTGTTATGATCGACCACCGGAGGCCGGGACTTCCAAGAGCTGCCCGAGAGGTCGGTTTCGAAGTAGTCCCCGCCGGAGCATCGAGGCGAGTTGGACTTGCCAAAAGTCTTGATTTCAAACTCATGAATGGCGCCGGCGGGGAGCTCAACAAGGGAGTTGGCGGCATCGTCGAGGCCGGAGATAAAAATGGACGTAGTGCGGAAATTTTGGCAGCGACGGGGAGCGGAAGGCCGACGCCAACGGGAGAGGAGAGTGGAGGTGAAGTTGAGCCGGTTCGGCACTGAAAGCCATTGCGGGCTGGTAGAGCGTGGGCTCAGATGATCGGCAAATAGTGGTAATTGGTTTCGGCCATTGTCAAAAAATGCGATGGAGTGGATGATGCAGAGGAAGAGCAGGACGGCAAAGGCCACGGCGATATGGATAGCGTAGGCCGTGCTGGACCGAGGAAGGTGCATCGCCGGGGGGCAGCCAACGGCGTGTACGTGTAAGAGAGAAAGTTCTCAGAATTTGTGGCCTCCATTCGCATTCTTGGTGGTACGGTACGCCAATTTTTAGCGGAGAATGGTCGGTTTTCGACTGGTTTGAAAGGATAAAACTATTTTTAGCATCCGAGTTTTTTCCAGTGCAAATTTTATAACGAATCATAACATATAAAACGTAAGAAGATTGCTGCTCAATGGACTACAAAGATGATTGTTGGTGTTGTGTGGCTCAAAAATTAGGAACTCTTCCCATTACTAATCAGTATCCGTCAATAGTGCACAAGAGCATCTTGGAAATGGCGATGAATATGGCTGTTAACTGGGCCGGGCGGCCCATCGGGCACGCCCGGCCTAGCACGTGCCGGGCACGTGCCCGGTACGGCTCGGGTGAGCCAAGCCGTGCCAGGCACGGCCCGACACCTCGGCTCGGGAGGGCGGCCGTGCCGTCGGCACGGTGCGGCCCAAAAAGATTTTTTTTTTTTTTCCAATAGAGCCGTTGGGGGATTTGGGGGGTTTTGCAAATTTGTTTTTGCAAAGAACCCTCCAAGTTACAAATTGGAGATGTGTGTCTGCTTGAAAGATTGGTACGACACAGAAGATAGAGAAAAAGATTTGGCTAATAAAGTAGTAGTAGAGAGCTTACCAGCAAAAGATGAATCATGATTAAAAGTATTTACATTTAATCGGATTTTCATGTATTTTCTATTTTATTTTTTTTTGTAATTTTTAACTCATAAATCTCTTAGAAAAAATACTAAGAACAAATTGAGCGTGACGATTAGGGTCCTCTCCCATCTCTTCGGACTTTGTATAACTTCTAAAGAGATTTATAGAGCAATTATAATAATGTAATGAGATTAAATATAAAAAAAAAATTTACTATTATAACTTCTTGTTAAATCCTATTAAATGAAGCTAAGTAGTCTCCTAATCTTACTTAATTTTTTTTTTTTAAAAACACGGGCTGACACGGGACGGCACGGGCCCGGCGTGCCGTGCCGACGGGCCGAGCCCGGGCAGGCGTGCCGTGCCGGAGGCACGGCACGTCCCAGTTTTGGGGCGTGCCGTGATCGGCATGTCCCAGTTTTGGGACGTGCCGTGATCGGCACGGCACGTCCGTGCCAGGCACGGGCCGTGCCCATGCCGTGCCCGGCACAGCCCACTGGGCAGGGCTAGCGATGAACATTCCGGAACTTTCATATACAGAAGAAGTACCAGAATAGGGAGAAAGAAACCTCCATTTACAGCATAAGCGTAGTCAATTTTTAGTCCGCTCTATATAAATTTTTAAATTAAAAATAAAATTTTTATTTTTTTAATTTAAAATTTTGTATAAGAGCGGACTAAAAACTTAATCGTTCGTTTTCATTCCTAATGAAAGTATGGTATAATAATTGTGATTTTTTTAATTGAGTCCAATATAGAGATTATTAGCGTTTGACAGATTTAGTAATCGTGAGTGTTAAAAAGAATATAATTTAGTGATCACGAGCCTCAGAGAAAAGTATAGTAGTATAGTAGTGAGTGCTCAAATATGAAAACTGTGATGATTTTACGATTTATTTCCAATAGTGAAGCATGGTGTATATGTAGTAGATGTCTACAAAGCGAATGGTGAGAACTAGAGAGCTCCTCCAAGTTACATTATCCATAAAATACGAGCAAATGTGAAGATTATTTGTTAGTGTCTCGCATACGCTAAGTGCGGAGTATCCATATAGCTAATATTTTATTTGGTTTGAAACACTGTGTAGATGAAGATAATGTTATCCCTATCAAAATTTAAAATACAGCGCTATCTATATATCTTTAGAGAGACAAGATATTGTTTTTACAAGAGAAGAGAACATAGGCGAGTTAGAGAAACACAGAGATATTTGGATCTTCATGTAACCTTATTTCCACTTAGTAAATTTTTTCATTGTTGTTCTATGATTATATGATCGAACTTACTTGTCTCGTATTATTGTTTTCTTATCACAATGATCTTGACATATTTATCTCGTGCTGTTTCAAAATCAAATTTGTGGATTAAATGCAAAAGAAAGACGACGCCCCCAAGCTGTGCAGCCTCTTGCACTCTGCACGGCCCTCGACATCACCTGATGAAGAGATCTTGCCATCTTGCCGTCAGGTCGCCAACCTAATGAAGAGTGAAGCTTTGAGGATTTATGCGCTGCATTCTCAGACCTCCTATAAAAAATTTTGAATCTAAAAGATTTTTATAGCAAGATTGTTATTTTTGGATACGAACCAATTACTATAATAGTAATCACGACACACCCACATACAACAAATTCTAAAACAACAGAGAGTCGACATTATAAAACAAAAAAAAAAAAACATGCTTGCTGATGGGTTGGATCAAATTTAAGCCTAGACTCACTACAATATGCATGATTCATGAGCAGGAAGCACATAAAGAAGCCTCCTTGAGTTCCTACACCACCGGTCGAAGCACCCCTGCAGGTTTGGCCAGTCGGAGTTGGTGGCAGCAAAGTCTTCCAGCCAATTTCGCAGTATCACCTCCTGATCCTCCAACGCCAGGCTCATGATCAGATCTTCCACCGCCATTTCCACCTCCAACCTCTCCAAGCCCATCAGCACTGGGCTGCTTGCGCCGTTGCTTGCATAGCACAGCACAGGTAGCCACAGCAAAAGCATTTGAAACTTCACATCCCTTGGCGCCCTCCATTCCCCGTGGGCTAGTTCCCGAAACAACATTGCTGCCCCAGATCAATAAATCAAGTCAAGTTGGTAACTAGAATGATCTAAATCAAGTAGCATATATGGAATAGTTTGTTTTAGAAATGAATGCAACTGATGCAAATTTGGATATTCACATTCAACACTAGATTATGTAACGGCCCTGATGTATCACATACATAGCTTTTGTGATCCATATTTTTCCCCCTTTTCAACACAATCAAACTATAGTCACCGACAGTGGGGTAAAAAGCATCAAGAAGCTGAAAGAGGCCAGAAATGTTAAAATGCAGCCCAAAGTGCTTTCTATTTCCCCAAAAAAAAAAAAAAAAAGTGTGACAAGTTTATTACTGGTTCTATTTCATTATATATGTTATGTGCTTATTTTGATGCAATATTAGGTTAAAATGCATATAAACATTACAACATGTAGAAATCAATAGAAAATACATATTTGTAATTTTTTTCCTCCAACATAACTGTTTTTTCCTCTCATTTTACCACTATTTTGTATGTGTGTGTATTTAATTTTTTTCGCTTTTGATCTTGCTGCTTTTTGCCTCTTATGCCGCATTAAAGTTGTGAGAGCAGAAGTGACACTTTTCCACTTTGCTTTCCGCTTTCCACAATCTTGGTCACATGTTTGTTATTCAAATAACTTCCATATTTCCACATTAAATACGATGAACATGAGCGAAAACACATGCAGTAATGCTGGATATAATAGTTATAGAAAGTTTGGTAATGTATTATTTTCTCTATATAATTCAAAACACAGTATAATTAAATTTTTCTCACCTGATGTCTTGACAATGGAACCTTGCACTCTGGGATGAGCTGTGAGAGCCAAGGATGCAAGACTAGATGCAAATCCCCACTTCTGAATTGCTTCTCCGACAATGGAACATGTTTTCATCTTGTTCGTAATCCATAGAAGCTCTTGTGCTAACTTCTCCGCCTCCAACCACTCATTCGAGCACGAATTAGGTCCCACAATCACAAGATTAAGGAAAGATCTCGACGGTTTCCATGTACTAATCCCTGGGAGAAGACTGCTGAAGCACTGGCGGAGGGTGTCGTAGCCAGCAGCAAGATGAGGACCAAGAGGCAGCAGGTGGATGACCCGGGACGGCCATGTGGCAGACGTTGAGGCCTCTGACTGCCGGAGGGACTGGCCGAGGAGCTCACACGTGCGGGAGAAGGCACTGGACAGAACGGAGTGTGTGATGTCGTGGAGCCCCACATGGCAATGCTGCAGGCTGTCAGTGATGAGCTTGTCAGCCGTGGACAGCATCAGCTCGTACTTCCTTGAGGCGGCTGGGATATCATTGAGGATCCGCAAAATCTGATACACATGGAAACATGTTAAAAGAATGACGTTAAGGTGAATGCCACGTGCCACGTGTTAACATAAATCAGAAAAGGCCAACAAACGCCCGCATGCATTCATGCGGGGCTTGCTGCTGAGGCATGAGATCGACATCATTCACTGTCATCAAATATGTAATATGTACTTGTTTCTAGCGAAAAATTGCAAAATAGTTTTTAATACAAGCTGTCAAAAAGTGATCATATCTATTGAACTGTTTTTAACTTCGACAATGACAATAAAAACAACAATAATATATTTTTTTTTAAAAAATGAAACGAAGAAATATATAAATCATGTTCACGCCCATACCATTAGGGATGAGTATCGTTCGGTTCGGTTTGGTTCGGTTCGATTTTTTGAAAAAAAAAACGAACCGAACATATAAAACCGAACCGAACCGACAGAATAAGGGTGAAAATCGAAAACCGAACCGAAAATTTCGGTTCGGTTCGGTTTTCGATTTTTAGGATTTGAAACTAATTATGTGATAAATGCGTATATTTTATAGGAAAAATAATAATTTTCTTTCTATTTTTTTTTCTACCTATTAAAATAACAATCACATATTTTTCATTAAAAATTTAAAAAAAAAACACATTGAAAATAAATCAAAGAAAAAAAATAAGCTACAATTCCAAAAGTTCGGTTTGTTCGGTCGGTTTCGGTTAGAGCTAAAGCCACCGAAACCCATAATTAATTTAGGTTTTTAAACCGAACCGAACCGAAAACCGAATAAACCGAACCGATCGGTTTGATTCGATTCGGTTTTGCGGTTCGGTTCGATTTTTTCGGTTTTATGCTCAGCCCTACATGCCACACACTAAGCCAGGAATCAAGGAAATATTAAAAAAAAAAAAATCATCTGATAGATTGCTAAAAACCATGCAACAGGATGACCATATCAATGATTTTTACTGGTTCATTAATAGTTAAATATTCCAATAGAATATAGAAAGATGGATTCTAATTGGTATGTTTTTAATTATTAAAATGAGCCTATCAATGAATTTGCCTGGTAATATCACATTAATTTTATATATAAGCACCAGAACTGTCGGTGAACATGATTAAATATCCAAATCTTAGATAGATTTTGCCAGGTTTAACTTAAGTACTCTATCTAGATTCAAGTACGTAGAGATGCCAAAAGTTCAGAAATTACTACAACTACGCAGACATGTGAATACAAAATTTAAATCCTAGAGAAACAAATAAAGCTTGAATTTTCTCATCATTTTTGGTGATGACTAACTCTTTTTCCCTTTTATCCATACTATAAACGGCAAGAGACAAAATCTAAATCCTAGAAAAACAAATAAAGCTTGAATTTTCTCATCATTTTTGGTGATGACTAACTCTTTTTCCCTTTTATCCATACTATAAACGGCAAGAGTGAAAGTGAATCCTTGCCTCGAGTTTCTTTGTTTCCCTCTTTGCAATTAAACAACACATGAACCAATACAACAACAAAATTTTGTTTTAATTATCAAAGACATGCTAAGGGAAACCAATTTCACTATTCATCTCCATTTCATTTAAAATAAAGAAATAAATACAGAAGTATTATAAAGAGAACTTACATGTGACAGCGCTCCCCCAATGGCAGAAGCGGTTCTATTGGATGAGGACCACCCAGGCCCCAGCCCAAGTCCCCCATGCAACACCAGAGGCCCAGCAGCCGTCTCCAATCCCTCGACACCAATTCCCTGACCACCCAATTTTCGCAACCGACCAACCATCGAAGAACGAGAAGAGAAGAAATCCATGAACGCCCAAAGGATCCAAACATTCACCCAAGTAGTCAGCAAAACAAAGTACCTAAAATGATCCATTAGCCACCACCTCTCCCACCTTCATTGGCCACCGCAGCGGCCGAAGCTGCATCCACGAGCATTCTCAATGCCCTGCTGGCCGTCGAGGCCAGAATGGAGCTCATACTAAAAGTCCTAGTGGCGTAGCC
This sequence comes from Dracaena cambodiana, assembly GCA_036321105.1. Taxonomy (NCBI): domain Eukaryota; kingdom Viridiplantae; phylum Streptophyta; class Magnoliopsida; order Asparagales; family Asparagaceae; genus Dracaena; species Dracaena cambodiana. The sequence goes on from JAYEPQ010000007.1 coordinate 46,188,540, forward strand.
TCTCTGCAAGGCCAGCCTGGGGGCCACAGTCATGGTCAGTTCTCCTGCTATAGTGAAATTGAACCCTTGCTTTGCTCTGGTTTTATAGTGGGGTAGAGTTTTTGCAGTCTCGGGGAGCTTTGGTGTCATGTTTCTGAAATTAAGGGAAAGTTTTAGGGGGTGCTTGTTTGGTTTCTGGCTTAAGTTTGATCCTTGTGAAGGGAGATTCTAGGTGATTGACACCTACGAGGCCTTCTGTCAAGTTGTTTCAAGGGTTCTGTTTGTTGCTTTTCATTCTGGGCACTGGGGGGATCTGGTGGATGTAGTGCTTATAAACTGTGTAGAGGCATAATTTTAGTGCCACATGTACTAAGGTATAACCAAGAATTTTTGTAACTGAAGCTTAGAGGAAAATTATTGCTGTACCCTCCTTTTGACTCTGATTTTCCTACTGACCTCCAAATGTTCCTTGTGTTTAATCCCATCCATATCCTGAAAGGGATAATAAAGTTGTTTCTCCAGAGGCTAGACAGGGCATAAAAATAAGGGGCAACATGAAAATCAATTTGGTAATAAACAAAATTTACCATTTATAGGTTATCAGTTTACGAAATTGAGTAATCTGTTTGCTTCCCAATTTTACATAGGCAAAACAAAAGCTAAGGGTATAAAATAAAATTTGGCCTAGAACAAAAATTGTAACAGGGAAAGAAAAGCTGAGCAACCCCGAAAAAAAATTACTAGTGTGTGTTAAAACCCATTCCCACAAGATTTATGGCCAACTTATCAATGCTAACAAGATTTAAAATGCATGAGATTAAGCAACATTATCAGAAATAAAGTAGATTTTGCAAAATGAGGACTAAAGCATCACCATTTGCTAATCGACTACTAAAACATCACACGTTCAATAAAAATGCAGCACAATCAGTTGAGGGCCAAGATAAACAGCCAGAGTGTCTTAAGGTGGATGAAAATTTGCAGTCTAAAAAGTCTACATACTTAGCTACCTTCAAACTAAAAGAAAGTAATTGTTGAGACAAAATAGAAAGAAGATACCAAGACGGAATTGGCTGCACAGCAACTCAATCTATTCCAAGCAGACTAATCCATTGAATGCAGTGCTCTGGGTGTACTCATCCCACTTTTGAATCACACAACTGTAGTAGACATAATCAACGATTCGGAAGCGATGCAGCATCCAGTGTTGATTTCGCAATGCTGATTTAGCTTGTTGCTGCACTGCTGCTCCTCTTACAGAAGTTAATGTTCCCTCTTCAGTTTGCGTTCCTTCTTTGGCATCCCCATGACCATCTTGCTTTATATTCATGTCTGCATAAGAATCTCCAATACGAAGGCGTTTGCTCGGGCAGGTTGTCTCTTCTCTTAATGCCCCTTGCGAGGGGCCCGATGAGCCGGAATCAGCCTGAAGAGGCCACTGTTGGGTCACAGTTTCAACTTTTCGAACTTCACAACTTCCAAAGAACTGTTGAGGTGTTACTCTTTCATACCCTATTGTACTCTTGTTATCTGGCACTACATTCACGGGGCAGTCCTGCCACTCATCTATATCTCTGTGACCAAGCAAGGGAGTGCAGGAAACACCTAAAATGTATGCTAGTGATATGTCCTCAGCTTGGCAATTCCCTTCCATAGGAAACCAAATGTAGGCTCGGTGATCATGCCAGTCAAGCAGCCAAGTTGGACGTCCCAAAGTGTGAGACCCCAAGGGGATGGTTCGCCGAATCTTCATTTCACCGAATGTACCCACCATATCTTGAAGAAGTGAGAAATTCTTGAGGAATCCTGTAATGCCAAAAGGATTGTCAGTACTCCAATCAGGGTGAGCATGGATGATTGGGATGTAAATGGTGTCCTCTGTAGCCATCAAGATACGTGTGGGACGAATAACAGCATTCAAGGCGCTAAGGAAAGGATCATATGCCTTGAGAACATGGACTTGCTCTTCTCCTCTCAAGAGATCATTGTAAGCTGAGTTGGATAATTTCTTAACTGCTTCACGATTAGAGACGTACAAATCAATGAACCATGCCGAGACATAAACTTTTGCTGCATACTCTATGTGACTTTGACTACCGGTGTTGTTGAAGGCAACACCTTTCAACAGATCCTGGAAGTGGCTATAATATCTAAGAAACAAGCCTTCATAAATTTTGACGAGGGAATTGAAGATATTCTGACAATGCAAATGTACAAATCGTGGATACATGCAAGCCTTATCATGAAAGTCACCAACCCTGTCATTGTCCTGCAAGTAGTAGGTGATCTTAGTGATTTCAGATCCACATCCAAGAGAAGTTAGTGGCCTGAGTGAAATTGGATTGGAAGGTTGTCGCTTCTGCATTAGGTCACCTTTGTGGTATTTCCAGATATGTCTTAGGGTATGAATGGTTGAAAATTTCGTTCTGCAACCGATACAAAGGTGTGAGCACGGAAGGCATGCAGAATTGCTATTAGAATTGAGAACTGTAAATCTGATCCTTATTATCAAGAATGGTATGGTACAATGTAAGTGAAAATTAAATGTAGGTCTAAGATACATGGGAAATCAAGCAACTTAATGATGATTGTTGTATCGCGACTTCCAAAAAGGAACCCAAATCTTCATTCAGTTGTATCTATAAAACAACTTTTGAGTCTGCTGGCAGCACATTGATATGCATGTCCTCAAGCTCATGTACTTAGTCTACTATAGAAGGGGCTGATTAGCATGCAACCGAAGTTCTTAATCGATTCCAAAATGTGTGATTACGTCCATTTGGTGTCATTAGATTCTTGCCAATACAGTACTTTGTAGCATTTGAACAACAATACCAGATGCAGTATTGATGTTTGGTAGCAGATGTCTCTGACACCCTTTTTCTGTTGGATTTAGTGCTATGTACAATAACTTTGACTGCTCCCACAAAAGATCACTTAGTATACTATTGAGTAATTGTTCTTTGCTATGTAAACATCTAATTCACATGTGCATGGCACGTCCAAAAAATAGTATTATTTTAATGCAAATCTCTTTAAAATAAGTCTTTTCAAATAGATTAGCAAGCTCATATTTTACTTTTGTCCTTCAAAGAGATCTCAGCCCTTGATTTAATCAGGGCAAGATTAATGGAGGAGTAATTTTCGGTGGCTGGGGATTCCTAGTTTAGAATAGAATTAAGAGTTGTTATTCCCAAGTGCTCACCACCCACTAGGAGAGGTTGCTTTAATAATTGCCATCTAATTTTCTTACCTTCCAATCATAACCTTTCAATCATGCTCAAGTGTCTAAAGTAAATTTATGATCAAAATTTTATAATTTAGCATAACAATTATGGTGGGATTTTGAACCATCCCTAAGCCATCTTTAAGCCTCAAAAAACTCTGACAGAACCCAATTTTCTCTTAACATAATCTCACCATCCATGTAAAAGCAATGGTAATTATGGCATAAATGATAGGGAAGAAGCTCTAGTTTCGTGATATAGCTGACCATATAAAGAAGGGCTTTCAAATTAGATATTGAGAAAACGGGCTAACTCGACAACAACCTTTGCTCCCAAGAGGATAGTTCCAAACTTGAACCTGGTAACATTAGTCACGTAATTTAACTTGGGTAATTAATCAGGCTACTGTCTTCCAATAAAAAAAAAAAGTTTATAAATTAAAATTTTGTTTTGGAAATAAAATTTAAATCTCAAAAGAACTCTTATCAAGAAGGATTGACAAACATTGAACAGTTAATCGTGTTTGAACTGGTTTCATTAAGAAAGTTATTGGACTACAGTCACTACACACGATTTGACTACTTGAAAATCTAATAGTGGGTAATTAAAAGGTATTTCACTTAGAAAGAGAAATAGTCGATCGGGAGTTAAATGGGCTTATTAAGTAATGAAATATTGTGAAAGGGGATTAGCCTAGCTGGTAATACCTCGTACTCCCAAGAGAATGGTCCTAGGTATAATTCCAACGATGTCAATCAGCAAATTTAATTTGGGTAATTAAATAGACTACGGCCTTAGTATAAGGGCAAAAAATAAATAAATTACTTAAGAAAGTATATCTAGGAAATATTCTCTATTTGTCAACAAAGGTATATGCGTGAGTAATCTAAAATATATAAAAAATCACGTATCAAAAGCAAATTTGGGATAGCACAATTTCTTTATCATATGCATCCCTAGATATTCTGCTTTTTCGCCTTACTTTCTAGTTTCTACATTCATGCAATCATGCTCCACCTTAAATATTACTATCTACACATACATGTTCTTCGTAGAATCTAGTTTAAACCAATTTATAGGCAATATCTTTGTTGTATGTATAAGCCTGCTAGCCTGCTCATGAACATTTCACCATATTTGTTAACATATAGATTGGCATCAACTGCAATGCATACGCGCACCGCACATGCCAAAAAACTAGTCATATTTTAACTTCATGAGTAGAGGCTTAGAGCAAGGGCATTCAAACCACAAAATAAAAACAAGGACACATTTAGGAACACTGATGCTCTTAAATAGTTTGCACTCTCCCTGTTCCATTTTATTTGACGTTTAAGGTTGTTGCACATTGTTGAAATGCAATTACTCCAATATCAAAAATTTACATTCTTCCCATTATAACCCTAATTAAGAAAATAAATGAGAAAACAATCAGAGCTCTCTCTCTCTCTCTCTCTCTCACACGCATATAATTACTCTACTAATTAAGGATAATATGTGAAGATGACAATAAATACACTTTGAGAACTTCAAAGAGCCAGGAGGCAAGAATATATCAAAGATAATAACCAGTTCAGCATACTTGACTACACCAGCATTTAGTGCACAAATAGAACAATGTTCATAATCAAACCCAGCAACTATACCTTACGTTATTTATTGTCTGCTACTTTCAACAAAAACCATGCCCACTAACTTAAAAGGAAAATCCTCCAAAATTCTCTCTTTTTTTGTTAGCATAATAACAATAAGATACAGGCCTAATCAATAACTCAATCGATGGGGAACAATAGATGACCATCTACAATCTTAAAAGCTGAAGGTCCAGATTCTTGCATTACCATTTAATCATTATCAGGATCAATATATTTTCCTTTTCCACACAGAACGTAGCACCATGATAAGCACAATATAAACAACACTATGACAACCTCTGGAATAATATCTATCTCAAAGGACGGACCAATGGACACGTATCAAAGAAAGGATGAATATAAGAATCAGCATTTAATTTCTAATCATGTGGAATAGCAGCCACTAAGGATTGTTAGACTATTGAATCATGAAAAGTTCAGATCACTGATTACCTGAAGGGAATAAGTAAACAAAGGGTGGATGGGCTCTATTTGAATAGTGATATAATTAGAAGAATTAACCATCACCACAATTTAAACAACCAATCTAAAAGGCAAGTCAGGGTATCCAAATCTAGTAACAGGGACCTTATATTTTGCTCTTGGATAGCCAATGAGCCAAGAATTTGGCTCCAAAATTACCTGGTCCGAAAAAAAAAAGAATCAATAGTACAACGTACACCAATTTTCTTACTAAAAGACCAGCAACAGCAGTCCCATACTCAAAGTGCTATGAGTTTCACATAGCAATAACAAACAATACACGGGCAGCAGTGGTGCCCTAAAAGGTCATTACTACATCTACAATTAGTCCTTAACTCTCTTCATTCTCACTACTACATGCAAACTCAAGTGATCAAGTCAAGAAGCCTGATATATGTGGAACTACCAAATATGATCATTATCATTGTTACCACTGGACTAAAAAAGAAAATATGACTAATCATTTCCATATAGCCATTAAACAGATACAGGTATTCTCAAATATTTTCTATTTAGAAGCATGCAGTTAGTAGCAATACTGACTTCCACAGATTGCCTCTCCGACAAAAAGTTATGACATGCTACTATAATTAGCCTATTGTATTTTTTATGAAATGGTTCGAAATAGGTAAGATGATTCTCCAATAAGACCTAAATAAAACCACTTCCTATCACTTAACTCATCATAAATAACAAATGATTAAACCGGTGTGCCTGGATTTAGATATGGCATTCTAATCTTCAACATGAATATCACACTCATCTAGCTTAAACCATCACAATTTCTGATGCATACTTGCAGTGACAGTAAAGCAAGTTACAATTAGTATCAGAAGAACCAAGCACCAGCTCATGAGCTCGAACCTAGGAGTTGGTGAACAAAATATTTGCAAAGGAGGATTAAAACACTCTAGAAAGACGATTTTAGATGTCATTAGATGTCAATTTAATATTCCATTTGTCCCAAATTAGTAGTCATTTTTTTTTTACCAAAGATTTGTCCCGAATTACTCATTTCGCATTCCAAAGTACTTTTGTGATTTCTGGTTATTGGTATGTATATAGCACCCCTACATGTTTTAAATTACAAAAAACATCACTTCACTTTGATTCTTTCATTAAATTATATAATGAGTAGTGTAATTACTAATGATTAGTTATTCTCCTTGAATTTAGTTTTTCTAAAGTGTGTGTTTAGTCAAAAAAAAAAAAAAAAAAAAAAAAAAAAAAACAAAACAACAGAAAACCAAACAAAGGGAGTGATCAGAATAAGAATGACAGGTTCCATTATTGACTATATGCTATTCAGTATGCGTCTTGAAAATACGAACATACGCTAGTGAGATATTAGCATTTGGAGATGGATTAAATACACTTTCTATATAACGATTATGAAGTCCATAAATCATATTTGCAATTATATTTAGGACACTTTTCCCAACCGAAAAATTGATGTGGTCGTCCGTGTTGGACATGACATTGTGTCCCGATGTCCGATAATTACAAATGAGTGCATCTCTATACATGTTAAAAATATGTATAAGATGTAGTATGTTATGCCACCTTTTTTACTAAAATTAAATATTTTATTGAACACCATAGTATTATAGTTTCTTCCATATGTTTATAACGACCACATACAAGTTAAATTAAATATGCACAAATATTTTTCTTTTAATATGAGTGTGAGTGTCAAGGTATTGAAAGGACATTGTATTTGACATTCCGTGTCCGTGAAAAAGCATGACACTCATAAACATGTCTACCAGATTTGGAAGATATTACTGTCATGCAACAGTGATAAAATGTTGGAAGGAATAGAAAGAAAATGGGCTAAATAGAAAGAAAATGGGCTACGTTATGGCAATTATCTCAAATTCCCACTTATTTAGAAAGTACACCCTACATGCTTTAGTTGCAAAATGTTACTAGTAATGCAACTTAATAATAATATAAGACTTTTGAAGAAAAAAAAAATTAACACAACAGTGGCTGATTTGTAATTTAAAAAAAAAAAGGAGCTTTGTGTAATAATAACAATTAGTTTAGGACAATTCATATTACTAAAATATAAAGGCTCTACTTGCACAACTATAATAAAATAAAATTTCTCTTAACTGGTGGTTGGTGGGAACTCAAATAAAACTCAGGCCAAACTCATCGGTTTCATTGCTGTCCAAACAAAAAGGAAAAAGAAAAGGGAGAAGAAAAAAAACTGCAGAATAGAAAATAGCAGTGGATGAAGGGGCAGAAACTGCATGGAAGAAGGAGAGAGATAGGCTTGTCAGGTAGTCTCTAAAAAATTTCAGGTTTCTATCTTTGAGATAGACGCACTCGTAATTTAAAAAGTGACAATTAAGAACTTGTGATAGGGCCTCCTCTAATCCATTATAAATCTGATTTCTGAATACCATCTAAATTTCGAGTTTGGGTCTATTTCAAGTACTCAATGTTTAGTTTCTTTCTACTTATTGCTATGGATTAATTTAAAGAATCTTGTTTGGACCACATTTACAGTTTTTCCATAATGGATTAAACAGAGTTATCCTCTACAAATTGTTTTATGAATTGTATCAATAAGAGGATTGTCAAGAAATCAGAATAATTATAATTATGGAGCAGAATTCAGTGCTGGAACAGAACCTGTACTGTAGGTCCTGAACTGAATATTCAATTTTAAGCCTTATTATATCTAATTCATAAATTTAAATTGCTGAACATTCCTAATAAAACTCTAAAGCTAGTATAATTGATAAAATGGAGTTTATTTCAGTTTACAATATTTATTTCAGCATAGTAAGAAAAGTAATAGTAAGGATTATTATAGAAAGTTAGCATATGTCATATTCAATACTATATATGATGTATCTGTATATTTTCTAATTATAAGAGAGCAATTAAGAATTGAGGAGAACCATCGAAGCCACCTTTGTGAACGTTGTGACTAATAGGTAAGTAATGAAATTAGTTTGATAGTTTATGTTTCCCCTTGTTCTCTCCTATTGCATAATCTTTTATTATCTTGGGATTGTTATTTGCAAAATCTTGTGTGGGACTGAAGATGGCCTTATTATTCTGTGTCATGGAATTTCTATTGTATGTATAGGCTACAAAGAACCTTCTTGATCTCAATTTCATTGCTATTCATGTTATCCATGTATAAATACAATTCTTGTAGCAAATGGATTGATCTTATGGCAAGTATGTTGAAAATAACGCATTATGAAACCCGTTATATTGTGTTACGTAACCTAACAGAGCCCCAGCGCTACGTAACAACTGAAAACAACTCAATGCACGTAACAGTATATTTTTTATGTTATTTTGCGTTATATTACATAACGTTATGTTAAACTACGTTATGTTACGTTATTTACAATTATCTTTTTAGTAATTTCTATATTGTTGTTGATTATTATTTTGATTATTAGCGAATTGTTGTAATTTTATTGCTTGACCAATTATTGGCTTATTTGATTGCTTGTGGAATTGCTAATTTATTAATTTACGATTATTTCCTTGTTCGCTTGTAATTGATCAACGATTGCTGAAATATTTTACTTGTTGATTGTATTGAAATTTTAATTGAACTAAAATCAATAATTACAAATAAGATAAATTGAATATTACAAAATATAAATTACAACAATAATAATAACATGAATTGAAATGAAAAATTAGAATATTGTTTTCTTGTTTAAATGATAACTGGAATTACGGCTGCAGACTTAATATAATTTATGAAGATAAATGTGAAATCTATTGTAAAATTTAATATAAAATTAGAATAGATTATGATTATAAAATGGTTTTATATTTTTTTTAGATATTTTAATTTATAGAAATTATTTTATATAGTTTATATTTATTTTTATTAAATAAGTAGGAAATTGCATAATCTACGTTATGCATTATGTTATATGTGACATAACCTAATAGAGGCAAAACGTTACGTTACCGTTATCGTTATTTTAAACATTGATGGCAATTATTGTGATTTGTTTGAAGCCTCCCTTTATGAGCTCTAAAAATCAAGAAAAATTATGCTATCCATTAGTCAAGTTCATATCATGCAACTCATGTCTCATAAGAAAATGTATATAGTAGTATATTAAACAGGTTGCGTGTCATGGATTTATATTAGCTGCACAATGCTCTATGGATGTACTGTAATAAGCTGTGGTTGTAGACCTCATGTATTTTGTTGTTGTAGGCAGGTCGTTGTAGGCTACCCAACAATGGGATATAGCAAAAACCCATAAAAACACGCACAGTATTTAATTTCCTTTGCATCCAGCACAGAGTTAATCGCATTAAACACACCTTATGTGCCATAGTCATGCATAATCATGAACATGGTATAGTCATGCATAACCATTAACATAAGCATTTCACAAAACATACAAAGTACACTTGTTCTTTTTTGAACCTAGCTGAAATAATCTAATTTCAAATCTGAACCTTAATTGTCCTTGTCAATTATTGTTGAAGTTCCTTATTCATATGAATACTTACGACATTTCATTACTTAATAAGCATGTACCTCATCCCATGATATCATACACTCAAATTAGGATGGCAAGGATCAGTTACTTGTTTGTTGGAGATTTTGGGAATATATTATTTTGATGGAGGTTCTATCCTAGAAGTAGGTTGTTGTTTTGCTTAGAATCATTTTGAGTTGTCCAGTTTTGCATTTTCATAGTTTGGGGTAAACTCTTGTATATGACTTGTATTTATATGAATAGCTTTGGAGTTGTTTTGTAGAATATTATTTTTGGAGACTATCGGGCTTGATTTGAAGTAACGATGTATAATGATTTTGGATAATCTTGTGGGACATATATACTCTTAGTTGATCTTTAATAAAGGAAAAACTTTTAAATAATCTATGGTTACTGAGATCATAAGTGATAACATATAATAGTACCTCGATGATATTTTCACTTGCAACAATATACGATATTACTTTATGCGTGTGTGAATATATGAGGCAAAATAATATATATATATATATATATATATATATATATATATATATATATATAGACACACACACACATATACATGTATATATTATTTTGTATTATATATATGAGATTATTATAAATGAGTTGTCAGCAAAGGAAATTTACATGCATTGTCAACTGAAAGAGCTAATCTCATAGTCTAAAACCAATTTTTTTTAATCATGATCTCCACCTTTACAGCTTTTTTAGGAATAAATTTATGGGTAATGGAGTTCATTTTTTCCTTTCATCAAGCGGATAGATCTTGTATTCATTAAACAAAGTTAATCTTCTGTCTATTTGATAGAGGGCCAAATTAAAACTAAAACTCCAAAAATTGCATATGAGTGAAACCCTAGGTGGTTGAGATTATAATCAAAAAAATTGGAAAAAATACTAGAGATATGTCAGCACAAGAGACTTACATGTGTTGCCATCTCATTTCCATAATTCTCATATGTGTGTGTACATGTGTGTGTGTGTATATGTGTGTGTGTGTGTGTATGGCTGTGTGTGTGTAAGTATGTATGTATGTATGCATGTATGCATATGTGTGTGTATATGTATTATATGTATCTTAGTACATATATATAATATGTATATGTGGGTGTGTGTGTGTGTGTGTGTAAATGTGTGTATATGTATTATATGTATATTTGTATATGTATATGTATACAAATATATATTGTGTGTATTCATGTGTATGTGTAATTATATGTACATGTGTTTATATGTGTATGCATGTATATGTATATGTGTGTGTGTGTGTGTGTACGAATACATATGTATGAAATATGAATATATACATATGCATGAATATATATAGCAGGTTAGGTCTTGTGAATTTCTCTAAATGGCTAAATCGCAACCGGCTGGTTATGCTTTCATATTTAGAGAGACACAACTAAGTTTTTAATTATAGATAACCACCATATGTGTGAATTTCAGAATGAAAAAACAAAAATTTATTTGGGCCCCAACCACTTGGTTTGTACCCCTCTTTCTCCTCCCAATTTCCATTTTCTCATTTCTTAATCACATTCCACTACAATTCCAAATTAAATGCAGTTTTTGAAGATGAATATATACTAAAAGAAGGCTCTTGTAAAAGTCAAATAGTACACAAAATTAGATGGCTTCACCAGCCCTGCCAATGGGAAGAATTAAAAAAAAAAAGATAAAGAAAAAGAAAAAAGAAAGATTCCATTGAATACCGATTGTGACACAGGAGATTTTGGAAAAATGTTAATAAGTTCTCGTGGATAGTTAGCTCTGAGATGAAAGGAGTACATGTAGATGAAGAAATCAGTAGAGAACAAATTTGGAAAAGAAGTTAACTAAATGCAACAATAACTAAAGATATAAATCTCAACCAAAAGAACAAAAACGAGAAGAAACTAAATGCCTGAACTCAACTTTATAACAACAACACAGGCCTAGTTTCAGTAAAGGTTTCTGAATGCTCTAGTTTCACTTAAGTTACAAAAAAACAAACTTTAGTTTTAAAAAACTGGAGCTTTACTTAAATTAGATATAATTTGGATACAAGGTTTCAAAATGAAGAGCTTATAAACACTAGAAAATTTTAGCAGGAGTGGAGTTTTGATTTTTGGAGTTTATATGGTTTTAATCCATTCGAAACTAAGCCTCAGTGGCTGGCTAACAGATTCCTTTCTTTTAGTGACTGAACTTCCCTAACCCTAACCCTAAACCAAGATTAATTGATATCAGACATGGAATAGATAGATAATGAATATAATGAAGACATTACTATCAAGTTCGCAAAGTTTATCAGCAGGAATCAACCAGCACCAACAAAACTATTAATCAATCCATAGCAATTTTTCATGGGCCATTGACATTGAACAATATGAAACCCTATAACAAGCTACAATTAAAAATCGCACCTTTTTCAGTAAGGAATCTAATTAGCGATCTAAACTTGATATGGAAAACGTCAATAGATCTTGAATGATGGAATTGGAAAAATGAAAATTGTAGGAGAGGATAAAGGAGGGACCTTTAGGGTTTAGGGTTTATGAGTGGGGGGTTGGGTTTAGTCGCCGAATTTTTTGCGGAAGTACTCGCGGAGGAACTCTCTTCGGGCCTGGGCGCGGGCCTGCTGGGGGGCGACGTTGGCGTAGGAGAGGTGGGCCCCGACGGCGATGAGGGAGCCGCCGGCGAGGAAGAAAAAGGCGGTGGCGCCCAGCTGCTTTGGGGTCGGGGGAAAGTTCCACACCATTCGTATAATTGTATATTTCGTTTTGCAAAAATAAAATGGAATTTCTAAAATATACTCTTCCAAATTCTAGGTACTTTGTACTTCGTGTATCTTCTATAAAATATTTTTTTTAAAAAATAGATTTTCTAAAGTACACCACCTTTTTATATTCTCCAAATATTTTTTTTTTTATTTTCTATTTAATCCAACCCTCTCATTTTTCTTCTAGAATGATTTTATGTCACTGGCTAAACACTAAAAAAATTATTATTAATCTATTTAGAAATTAGAAATATTTTATCCTCCTTTTTTTTGTACGTGCATCTCACGTATGTTCTTGTGTTTCATTTTTTCAAATTCTTGTTTTTTCAACTTAAAATGGGCATTTCTCCTTTTTAAGAAAATGGCTTACATAGTAATGATGAGTGCAACCAAATTTGGATTCAAAATTTTAAATGTGGCAGAATTTCTGCTATCAGATCAATTATGGGTACAAATATACTTCTTATTTTTTAAGTTTTTTTTCTGATCTGAATCTATATGCATATTTGGTTCTAAATACGAATAAGATTCAAATGGATCCAAATATTAAATTAATTCTTATATTAGCTATATACGTAGAAAGTTATTGTATTTCTTAAAATATGAGTTACTTGTAGAATGAATTAGGACAATTAAGTGAAGTTCATATTTGAAAAATGAAAAATTACTTAGTATCAACATGACACTTCACAAGCTTGCTATCATGAATGATTGAATACATGCTTGCTATCATGAATGATTAAATACGTGGAAGTCTCATTACTAGGTTATACTTATTATTTGTTGTTTATAGACATAAATGTATTTGTTTCTGTTTTTATCAAATATGATAATGATATCCATGGCTGTCGAAGAACTAAAAATAACTTTTTTAAAGAAACTAAGTAGGTGCGGTGACAAAAAGTCCAAAGAATTTAGTAGGCAATAATGAAAATAAGTAGAATAATATCTCCACAAAATATTCAATCCTAAAATATTAAGTAAATCATTCAGTCAAATTGATAAATCGACAGTTTTTTTTTTTATTGTTTCTCCACTTTCTCATAGAAATATGATATATTTTGATCTTATTTCGGTAGATCCATCTGTAAATCTAGACATGCATATCTAGAAACATCATACTGCAACCAATTTGTGTGTGCCTGTGAATCACAAATTAATTAAAAAAAATCATATAAAATTAGTCTTAAAACATTTAATAATTATTTAAATAGGTATTTAGAAATAATAAGTCTTCTAACCCGCAAATATAATGCTATTAAGAATCATCAGATCAACCTCAATTCACTATTATTATATAATCGTAGAAATTTTTTGAAAACTTCAGTATTGATGTCATCTGATAATCTAAAAACCTTAGGAATGAAGGTACTAATATTTCAAAATGGTTCTCATACATACTGTAATTGCTTTCATAACTAAACTTGGAATTATCGCTAGGAAACAAGAAATAAATAAATAATAAATAATCATCGGTCAATGGCCTAGCAACCACTACATGCCACGTGATGGTGCGAATGTTAGCTGGAACTTATAAACTCGAGATACGATTTGTTTCCATTCATTTAGTTTCCCTCAAAACCCACATTATTATATGTAATTTATTTCATTATCAGCACGTTATTTCAATGTATCTCGCTACAATATCATTTCATTTCGATATCAATCTATGGTTCTTCAATTTAGACAAGATAATCATCATTATCTTTAAAGTATAAATAATGTAATATAAGAATCTTGTTAATAGTGATATTGCTACGAACATAATATAACCATAATAAGAACTGTAACAACATTAATATGTTTAGTGAGTTCAAGAGAATTCACTCTTTCTTTTACACATATAACCATAAATTAGATTCCTAAATTAATTATGCAAAATCTACAATATAATATAAAATATGATTAGCAAAACTTAATCCCATTAATTTCATGAAGTTATAGTAATTAAAAGCATGATCTTATTGCAACAAATCCATACAATAGCAAACTACAATATAACATGATTTTAAGGTTCAAAAAATTCACTTTCTATCAATACTAGCTTCACGCACAATCCCGATTCAACAATATATTTAGACGTGCCAATGTAAAATCTTTTTAATTCGTGTTTAGTAATTATTAGAGATCAAATTACAAATAAAAATATATTTTTTATGTTTTTATATCTTTAGGATCATAAACATTAGTCCATCTTATTGGATTACTAAGATGATAGATAGACCAATTTTAGTTTGTTAAGTTTTGGATATGGTAAGATTTTAGTTGTGTTAGTAGTTATTAATATTCATTAGGAAACTAAATAAGGAATGATGGCCTACCTCAAATGATGAAAAAACTCAAAGAGTCAAGGAGATGAAGACGATGTCGAGATCAAAACGAGCTCAAGTTTGTGGAAAAAGTTGACGGCTGCGTTGGTGACTCGGTTAGCCGAAGGAGGGAGAGAGAGAGAGAGAGAGAGAGAGAGAGAGAGAGAGAGAGAGAGAGAGAGAGAGAGGAGGATAGATATGGAAAAATTAAGAAAATAATTTTGGGACATGTAGACTTCAAATATAATTTGGTGAATGAATTGACCATTGAGAGAATAAGAGTAAAGAAAGATTTTGCTAATATAGATAAAAGGAAACAAAATAAAAGGATAATATATTACTTATGCAATAGCCTAAGTCCAAATTCTTGGCCCAAAACAAAATTCCTTCATCAAAAAATAATAATTATCTAAATTTAGTTATCCATGATTCACTCATGCACTCACTACTCTCGTATTCCTACTATAAAGTCAGCTCTTTTTTAGTTATTATGAGAGATTAACTTTTTTGAAACTTTTGTTTTTTTTTTACCTTGCTACTCTTTTTCTTTCACCAATCAAGTCCTAGAATCCCTCACTAATCAATTTAATTCATGAGCCTTTTGACCCATTTAAATTCTATTTTAATCCACATTTATGAGCTTTTTAATCCATTTCAAATTTGTCTTAAAAATCTTCTAAATGAGCCTTTGATTCATTGAAATTTCCATTTAAAACCTTTTTAATTCCATTTATCTCTCTCCTAAATCAAGCCCACTAAATCCAATTTAAATCTCTCCATTCATTTTAATCTATTTGCACATACCAAACTCTCACTCTCTATCCTCTTTCCCTGCTCGCCAACTGCTGCCAGCAATTGTCACTTCTGCCAACCGCCGCTAGCAACTATCACTTCTAGTAGTAAACGCCACACTGTACACCATGCCACCAACGACCCCTACTATCGGAGCACCTCCTCTTTCTTCTCCTTCTTATTCCCTTATAACTAATCTATTAAAAGAGACTTTAAAATAATTTAAAGGGTTAATTACGAAAACTATCTCCTAGTACTCTTTAAAAATTTCACTAAGAGACCCCCTAATAGGGCGTACAAGTACAATAATTTTTTAATATTTTTTGTTACTCTCATACCCCTTATTAGGAATCTCCCTTCAACAAATTTTCATAATATGGTATTAGTGATGCACCCCAATAGTACAAGGGTACTTGTAGCAATCACCTATATTTTCAAAATTAAAATATTATTATTTTCGTGCTTTGCTCCTGATAATAGTATGCAAGCACATTAATTGATATTGGCAATAGATTCAAAATGAATATGCTAAGTCAGCTAATATATTAGTCACAGTAAATATAGCCACAAAACAGTATATAAAAATAAAATATGACAGGAAAAGTTCTTTTATTTATTTATAAATTTTATTACATCATGATAGTGGAAGCAGTGATAGAAAATGAACTAAACATGGAGCTAGATAGGGTCATTCTTACATAATTATTCATGAAAACTGATATTATAAGAAAATAGTATCTATGGATATTCAGCTATCCTCGGAACATAGATCTAGTTATCATAAGTCTGATCTACTGGTTCCATTTTAAAATTTGGGTATGCACAATAAAATCGCTAGATCATAACCAAAAATGATAATACAAGTACAAAATTGATATAAAATATGATAGAGAATGCATGAATAACATAAGAGACTATGATTTATATGATTGCAACTATAATACAGATTAATTTATTAACTAAATACATGTTAATAGTTATTTTAATCACTATTATGATATAGCCTACATTTCAAGTGTTCAAATTTAGAGTGCCATATATTATTAAGTATATGATTGATGTTATATTCTTATTTCGAGTGCCTCTAGATGGGTCCGACAAAATGGTCTCCAAGGTTGTCTGGGCTTGATCCTGACCTGTACAACAACAAATAATAATATTTGTATATGATCCATTGAAATCACATAGTGTGCATAAAAATTAATTGTGTAACTTGATAAGTACAATTGAAATACAATATTTCATATCAATTAGTATTTTTCTCAATCCAATGTTGTTGTACACAATATTCACATCATTCAGTATTTCTTTTAATCCAATGTAGTTTACTATTATCAATATCATGTCAAGTCTACTGGCCAATTAAGTTTGATCTCAATTTAGTTTGAGTTTAAGTGCAACTCAAGTTAATTACATTTAAATAATATTTACAAAGAAGTTATCTTTTGACATATTATTAGAAATCCAAACACTATTTTATGGATTTTATAAGTAACTTAATGGCATGCAGCCATGCAAAAGTAAGAAAGTCGAAGATTATCAAGATAAAATATGATATGAGTATCATGGATAATGTAAGAGAACAATTAATATTAGCGCAATTGTAATACATATTAATTTATTAACTAAATACTTATTAATAATTATTCTAATCACAATTATGCTCTAGTCCATATGTCACATGTTTTAGTTTAGGGTGTTATAGAATATTGAAGAATCTAACTGATATTATATCCATATTTCGATATTATCTCATATGGACCCGACAAAATAGTCTTCAGAATTGCTCGGAGCTGATCAGGACTAGCATAATTATAAATAGTATTATTTAGATATGATCTAGTGAAATCACCATGCACCATTATGTGCGCAAAAGTCAATTGTACAATTTGATAAGTATGGTTGCAACATAGTATTTCACAACAATAAGTATTTCCCTTAATCTAGTATTTTTACTATTATCAAAATTATGTAAGGTCTAGTACAATATACTTCCAATCAAGTTTGAGCCTAATTCAGTTTGAATTTAAGTATAGTTTAAGTTTTTATAGCTAAAATGATATTTACAAAGAAGTTGTCTTTCTGACATGTCACCAAAAATCCAAATACAAATTCAGGGATTCCTGAATGTATATCACAATGGCATACGACCGAAAAAGTAAATAAGTGAGAGGTTTTTCATGCAAGCATGTTCTATAATTATATAACAACCTTCTTTTGAACTCTTTTCTAAACACTATTACTATATAATATTAAAATCAATATCACAATATCACCGTGAGCTAGGATTTTGGTTTACTATTTTCAAATATTAAATTAGTCGATTTACAACCTATGTTTCATTTGAATAAAGTCTATGGTATTATTTTTCTTTATTCACTAAAATAACCCTTCACAATATAAACATGCATAAATAAGAAATACAAAACAATCTATTTAACGTAAAATAAGAACGTTGGAAATAAGAAACAACTTTATTTAAGTAATTCTAGACATAATTGAAACATACTGTATGTCATAAACATACATATACAATTTTATTCAGTAAAAATTAAGTATAATTCATTCCTATTTGAGGAAAATAACAAAAAGTGAATTTGAGAAAGAGTTCACTTTAGTCTGAAAATGCATTTTTCAATGGTTCACACTCAAGTTTCAAGTTAAATATCAATATCTCAATAAAAAAAAAAGCATTATAAAAATAGCTAAAACATGGATTTTTGTGATTTTAAAATTTTTTCTTGAATTTTTATGATTTTAAAATTTTAATAAAAGTAATAAATTTTACGGGTTTGGTTTAGTTCTAATATGTCTAAATCTATTAATTTAGGTATAAAATTTAAGTCAATTTGATTAATGAGTTTGAGTTAAAAGTTATGGACCCAGAAAATAAGTCAATTGGGTATGAATGTAATTTATTAGGTTTTGAAGGTGGTGTTCTTATTGGGAAATTCTATTTGCATGCGGAAATTTATTCTTCACGCACTATTTTAAAACTTGTAAATAATTACAAGTTTGCCACTTATTTTTTTGACTAAATTACTCTTTATTCTCATATATTTTTAACTCTATACTATTCTCCTCCTCCCTTCCGCCGCCCGACTCCCCCTCCTTCCCTCTCCCCATAGCACCCTCTCCTACAATCCCATCGAATCTCCCATCGCTCGACTCCATACTATATCGGCTCTCGTCTGTCGCTGTGTAGCATGTGCTCGGCCGTCCCCATCTCCACCTCCAGCAGCCTCCTGTCCTGTCTGCGTTCCATATGTACATGATCATTAGTCTCAACTTGAATTTTGCAAATAATTGAGAAGAAGTTAAGCGTGATTTCTGCTTCCCAAAGGCTTACAAGGGCTTGCACGAGGAGCAGAGGGAGGAAGAGGAGTAGAGTGTATGTGATCCATGGCAACTTGTTGTGCATGAAGGCGCCAATGAGAGAAATGAATATCATGACCCTGAGGAAGGCAATGCAATCGCTGATGTATGGAATGGTAGAGCCATTGATGTCGAATCTGAGAATGAGAGCCAGGAAGATGAAACTGGCGAGGGACGACACAAAAACGATCAAGTGCGGTGCCGCTGCCTTAGACTTGAGAAGCTCCCTGCCCTTTTCAGTTGCGAGGAAGCCCCCGAAAATGGGGTAATGAGCCCGCACAAACAGTCAAAAATCTGTCCGATAAGACCAACCATAATACTTCGACCGCATCATCTGAAACGAGCCCGGTGGCACGCGCGTCGATCGCCTGAGATCGACCCGGGCATCTGCCCTCACTTCGACCACCGGACTACCAGAGTTGGAACCGGGTGGCCGTCGCCATCCAAGTCGGATCCATCGATTGGCCGTCTGATTTGAATAAGATAGATGTTCGCCACCCAAGTCTACTAGTAGCTCGGTCACCTACTCAAAACTGTTGCTTTAAGAGCGAGTATTAAAGTTGGAAAAAAATTTGAAAGCAAGTAGTAAAATAGTAATATTTCAAATTAGGGGAGACGTGAAAAGTAAATTGCGGTGTAAAAATAGAATTTCTCTTTCTTATAAAACGGTGGAAACCTTTTGACCATTCTCACGACAGTTCCTTTCCCTTCTCTCTCTCTCTCCCGCCAAAAGTCCCAAAAAAATGCGGAAGAAAGGCGACAAGCCCCCAAAATCCAACCCCAACCCAGCCCCGATTGACCCCGAGACCCAGCAGAAACAGCGCCTCCGATCCCTCGCCATCTCCAAGCGGATCCTCCGCCGCTCGCCGGCGAGCCCCTCCACCGCCCTCGCCCCCTCCAAGTCTGTCCTCAAGCTCGACGGCCATGACGTCGTCAAGCGGGGCCAGCGCAAGAGCCGCTTCCTCTTCTCCTTTCCCGGCCTCCTCGCCCCCGTCTCCGGCGGCCGGATCGGCGAGCTTGCCGATCTCAGCACCAAGAATCCTGTCCTCTACCTTGAGTTCCCCAATGTCAGTCGGTTTGAAACCCTAGCTTTTGTTCCTTTGTCGAATTTGTTGCTCTTCTTTAAAATTCTTCTGACAATTTGAATTAGGGGAGGATGAAGCTATTTGGCACGCATGTGTATCCGAAAAACAAGTACTTGACGCTGCAGCTGACGAAATCGGCCAAGGGGGTCATGTGCGAGGATTGCTTCGAGAGCTTGGTTGGTATAATTTGCAACTTAAAAATATAAAAATAAGAATAAAATAATTTTAGTACTAGCAAGAAATATTAAAATCTGAGTGCAAAATGAAGTTCTAGGGCTTTGGATGAACTGAGCTTTTCGAGAGAGATTGTAAACGTTGTCGACTAATGTTGAACACTGCTTTTAGAAATGGAAAAATAGATAGAATTATGATCTTACGGCTATTATTCACTTTACTGAATTAAACCATACGTTTGGGGATGAATCTTATGCTAATTTTTGAAGTTAAATATCGATAATCAAAATAAAGCACTTCCATCTGGGTAATGATCCTGGTTTGTTTATTTGTCACTGGTTATAGAAATAGGGGATTAATGATTCTAAATTCTTTATGCACAGTTCGCTTGAGTAGGGATCCATGCACAAAAAATTTTATTAGTTGTTTTGTAATTTATCATCATTGCTGTTCATATTTTGATGTAGATTGTATTTTCTGAGGCATGGTGGATTGGTACAAGGGAAGAAAATCCTGAAGAACGCCAGCTTGAGTTTCCTAAGGACGTCAATGAGGTTAGTTTCTTCCACTGTGATACTTAGTTTCTTGTTCCACAACAATTGGCTTTGACCCTCCGTTTTCTTGTTGTTAGAACAAACAAGCAGAGCCTGATTTCAAAGGAGGGGCTGGAGCAGTGTCTGAAGAAGCAGCAAGTCTTAAAAAACCTCCTCTGGAATGTAAAGAGAAATCACCTTCTCTTGACACCGAAACACTGGAAGATGAGGATGCAGATTCCTATCCTTCAACTGGAGAACATGCGAAGATTGTGCTGGAAGCTACACCAGTTCGACAATCGACAAGAATGGCCGGGAAAACATTGAAGTACTATATTTCCTACTTTGCAATTCTGCTAGTGCTGTTATATTTGATTGCTGAAAAGGTTCTTCTAGTAGAGGACTTGCCGGTATCATAATTACTAGGATTAAATTTTTTTCTATATGTAGTTTCCTGCATCTCCTTTCAGTAGTTGCTGGTTCGTATCTGCGCCATAAGGGATAACTTATTATCCTTCACTAGGAACTTGAACAGATTAAGCAATTAAACATTACCCTGATGGAGCGAATCAAGTTTAAGAGAGCGAAATGTACTTTCTGTTTATTATCATGATAGCCATGTGGATTCTGTTTCATATTTTGTTTGCTAAAACAGAACCTCAACAATTACATCCTCTCTTATTAGACTCTGTAAACATCCTTTCCCGCAAACTCTAATAGTCCTTGAGCAAAATTATCCTGCGAAATAACCTTCACATCCATCCTACTATCCCATGACGCAGCACATGCATATATTACCCTTGTTCCAAGTATGCTGGATACGAAGTTTATAAAAGTAACTTTCCAATATATAGGCATCATGGAGTAGTGGATGACCTCACACGCTATAATGGTTTGTGAATAGTGTGAGAACATCCTGAGTATCACCTTCTAACACAATGCAATGTCCATGAATTCTGCCTACAACCTAAAGTAGTCTCCCGTAAATTCCTAATTTTAGCTTCCAGCACTGACATACATACGATTGGAATGTTACCTGCACCAATCAAAATCCCAACATCATTCTTTACAACAAACCAAGCTCTCATCTTATCGACTCACAGAGTCATCGAAGTTGAGCTTGTATCATCCTCTAGGCGAAAGTTTCCATGACAACGACCTCAGTCCTAGGGCTCAGGAGTTAGGTTAGTAAGGCTCCATGCACTTTAAAATTCTGCAATAAATGGGGGAACCATGAGATCACCCTTAGAAAGCTAAATCTTCTCGACCGCAACAACCACCATATTGGACACCCTATCGGGATGAAAGGGAACATTTCAGACAACAAAAAAATCTTGTCCTTCTGAATTTTTTAGCTCGTGTACATAAAAACTAACTGTATAAACTTCCTCAGTTTTAGTGCACTCACTCCCACCCGACAACCAATCCTCCCAAAGCTTTCAAGTAAATTGTAGATTAAATTCCTCACCAACTCTATTCCAAATCTCCTGAGAGTGCATGCATAATAGCACTAAATGATCTAAGGACCCCTCCTCTAACCTACATTGCAGACATATAGTAACAATTGGTATACCATGGCTGCAAAGGAAAGTCCGTTTAGTTAAACAAACCTGCACTATACTCCATGTCAAGGTCTAAACTCTAAACCCTAAGTACAGCTATCGCCTTCCACACCCACTACAAATTGATAGCTGATCCATGCTGACTCCAAAACTTGTAAATGAAAGAGGCACAAAGATCCCATAGTGTACACCATGCTAAAAAATGAAACCCTTATTGAACTGCCAAGGGAGCTAAATGAAGACAATCCCTTCGAAAGCATTGTTTAAAACATGCACTCTAGCTTGGCCCTATCCTACCTATTATCCTGCATACTAAAGTGGCTGACAATAACATCCTGGCTAACTGTAGTAACATCAAATACGGATATCCTTAGAAAGTGGCAACTCAAAAACCACAGCTCCTCAAGTACTCTAAGAGACTGGCTTCTGTCTATTAGAAAGTAGTAACTCAGTAAACCTGATTCTTTCTCAAACACAAGGATAACCTTAAAAAATGACGAGTCAGAAAACTTGATTCTATCTCATGTTGCTAATTAATTACATTGCATAATTATTTATATATTTGGAACTATTTCTTCTTGATCTTTTTGACAGCTTCCAACTCTATGCTTTCAATTAGAAAGTATGTTTTTTTTTCTGTAATTTAATAAAAATTTTTTCCTACGTACCCATTTTTGGTTCACTGTCATACATAAGCCTAGAACTAGTCGGATGAAGTAGATCATGTTTTTTCATAGAAATAGAGGAAAAGACCCCATGCATAACCGTGCTTGCGTTTTTCATTGCACACGACTTTTCCTATGTATGCATTTTAATTACATATAAAAACTTACATAGTTAGAAGAAAGTCTAAGAATTTGACTATTCAGTGGTTCAACCCTTAAACTACTTACACGGGCATTTCATAATGAAAATTGATAAATTTTCTAGTTAAAAGGTATTGTGATCAATCTTGAATTATTCACTTGATCATTAATACATATAATATCCAAATATTAAATATGTCCTCTATGTGATCCATGTAAAATAAATAGCGTTGTTTTGAGGGAGATCAAATAAAGAAGCCTGATCTTCTTTTGTAAATAATTCTTCTAATAACCCTAAGCCCAATCTTCGGAAAGAAGTGCGTACTCTACTTATATGATCCCGAGCCAAAATTCTAGCACACGAATATGAACAATATTTTTGCATTCTACAACAACAACAACAACAACAACTAAGCCTTTTATTCCAAGTATTTAGGGTAGGCTACATGAACCAAAAAAAGAATCACACCGGATTGATCACTTTGATATTCCTTTTCCATTCATTTCTATCAAGTAACATCTTCTTATTTAAACCTCTAGACTCTATATCTTTGCATATCACCTCCAGCTATATTTTCTTCAGTCTTCTCTTCGTTCTTTTAACTTGTTCTATATTGATAAACTACCCTCTTCGAACTGGTGCACTTGTAGGCCTACGTTGCATATGAACAAACCATCGTAAGCGATTTTCTCGCATTTTCTCATCAATGGGAGCTACACCTACTTTAGCACGAATATATTCATTTCTCACTTTATCTCTCCTAGTGTTACTGCACATCCAACACAGCATGCACATCTCTGCTACACTTATCTTCTGTGAATGACATTTTTTTAGAGCTCAACATTTCGTGCCATATAATAAATCTGGCCTAATAGCAATCCTATAAAATTTTCCTTTCAATTTTAACGGAATATTACGATCGCATAAAACTCCCGTTGCCCTCCTCCATTTCAACCAGCCAGCTTGTATCCTATGGTTAACATCATTATCGATCTCTCCATCATTCTGAATAATATAACCCAAATATCTAAACTGACTGCTCGTTTGTATCTCTTGCCTATCCAATTTTACAGCATTATAGTTTATGGTTCATCGTTTACTAAATTTACACTTCATATACTCTGTTTTAGGCCTACTCAATGTAAAACCTCTAGATTCTAATGTATACCTCTATAACTCTAAGTTGGCATTTACCCCTGCTCTTGTCTCATCAACTAAGATAATATCATCAGCAAATAACATATACCAAGGCATCTCATCATGAATGGTTTTAGTAAGCTCATCCATCACTATAGCAAATAAAATGGGCTCAATGCAGATCCTTGATGCAATCCAATTGTGATAGAAAAATCACTTGTTAAACCACCACATGTTCTGACATTGGCCACTATTCTGTTATACATGTCCTTAATTATGTCGATATAGTTGATGGGAACTCTTTTCTTCATCAGTGTCTACCAAAGTATCTCTCGTGGAATTTTATCATAGACTTTCTCTAAGTCAATAAATACCATTTGCAAATCTCTATTTCTCTCTCGGAATCGCTCTATAAGTTGATGAAGTAAATAAATAGGTTCTGTCGTCGATCGTCCTGGCATAAATCCAAACTGGTTCTCCGATATTTTAACAGTTTATCGCAATCTATGTTCAATTACGATTTCCCAAAGGCTCATAGTGTGACACATGAGTTTTATTTCCCGATAATTAGAACAATTCTGAATGTCGCCCTAATTTTTATACACAAGTAGTAGTTGACTCTTTCTCTATTCATTTGGCATTTTCTTAGTTTGTCAAATCTTGTTAAAAAGATCTGTTAGCCATCTCATACCAATCCCTCCTAAGTATCTCCATACTTCTATAAGAATCTCATCTGGACTAACAGTTTTTCTTAATTTCATTCTCCTCAAAAGTTCTTTTACTTCAGACTCTTTAATTCTGCGCATAAAACTACGATTCATATTCTCACATTGAATAGTAAGATCTCCCAAATCTTGAGTAAAACTACCATTATATAATCTATTAAAATAATATTTCCATCTTTCTTTAATCTCTTCGTCTCGAACTAGAACCGTCTGATTCTCATCTTTAATACACTTTACAGTACATAAGTTTTTAGACTTTCTTTCTCTTATTCGAGCAATTCTATATATATCATTTTCTGCCTCTTTATTATCCAACTTCTAGTACACTTGTTTATATAATTTAGTTTTTGCATCCCGAACAGCTTTCTCAGCCTCCTTCTTTGCTAGTTTATACTTCTCAAAACTTATTTTATTATTATTATTATTCTTCAAATCTCTATAAAGGTCTCGCTTGATCTTAATAGCATTTTTTATCTCTTCATTCCACTATGATGTATCCTTATATGATGGAGTACCGCCACTCGACTCACTGAATATATGTTTAGCTATTCTTTTAATGCAGCTAGCCATTTTATTTCATGTTACATTAAAATCATCATGGTCCCTCCAATCTGCTTCTTGTATTACTCTATCTACAAAACCTTTTTGATTACATTCTAATCGGCAACACTTAATTTTAAAATCTAATTTATACTTAATCTTTCTAAGTTTCTGTCTAATCTGAATATCTAAAACTAAGATTTTATGTTGGATTACTACACTCTCACCTGACACTACTTTACAATCGATACAACTAGCTCTATCTACTATCCTAGTTAAAAAAAAAAAAAATCTATTTGGCTTACATTCGATCCACTTTTAAAAGTAAATAAGTGAGAAATTCTCTTTTTAAACCAAGTATTCGCTAAAATTAGATCATAAAACAAAGCAAAATCTAGAATTGAGTTACCTGCTTCATGTCTTTCTCCAAAACCAAATCCTCCATTTACACTATCAAACTCATTACGACTAGTTTCTACATACCCATTGAGATCACTACCAATAAATAGTTTTTCTCTAGCGGGTATTTCTTGTACTATCTCATCTAGATCCTTTCAAAATTGATGTTTACTGGATTTATCAAGTTCTACTTGTGGTGCATAGGCACTAATGATATTAAAAATCTCTCAATTTAAAATAAGTTTAACTAATAAAATTCTATCACCGTTTCTCCTAACCTCCACTACATTCCTAAATAATTGCTTATCTATGATCGCACCTACTCCATTATGATTTCTATCTCTATCCGTATATTAAAATTTATAACCCCAAAACTCTATGATTTTAGCTTTCTCACCTACCTACTTAGTTTCCTGCACGCACAAAATATTAACCCTCCTTCTAATCATAACATTAATTAACTCTACTAATTTATCTATAAGGGAACCTATATTTCATGATACAAACCGAAATTTATGTTTATGAACTAACTTCTTTACCCCCACCCGCTCATTAAGATGTGGGAATCCTCTTATATTTGACACCACATCCGGGCGCCGACGTGGCGCGTCGCTTCTGGACAACGACCTAGTAACCTTTACATATTTTTCACTACACCCTGACTCTGATGTAGCGCGTCGATCAGTAGGGAACACCCCAACGAAATTCATATTTTGCCTCATGTCATAATATGTGATAATATTTTACGTTGGCTGTCATTAGCCTACCACAACCGTCCTCCTTTATCCTAGCTTGGGACAGACAGTGCATAGCATTGGCGGAGTTTATTTTTGCATTCTACCATGGAATAAAATTCAATTGATGATTGTTGATTTTATATCTTTGGCAATATGTTGCAATAGACATCTGGCAATTTAGATGTGCTCCTTTGTTGAAACCTGTAGCATGACTATTTTAATTCTCCAAAGGTTATTGAAGTATCACAAAGTTGTGTAGATACATTTATAAGACTTGGTAATAGTCTGTAGAATTGTTTACAATAAAATGACCACTGACCCCATAGAAATAGAACTACCATTCCATTATTATTGTTATACTTGGAAATCAAGGATTAAAATCTTAGAATTGGTATCTGCAGATGGTTTAGGGTATTGGCAGCATTAGACAACAATCGATAATATTAGATATATTTATAGAATATTGCAATACTGGCAATACCGATATTGATTTTATAGCGTCTATGTCATATCTGATTCATCAAAATCTGAGACGATATTCGTAATATGTATTCATATGACAGATAGTTCAAAACAATGTTGTGAATATAACATTTAATTTAACTTTTTGTTTTTGTGAGTTTTTATCAGAGATTTATATATCTGTCTCCTTGGAACCCTTGGGTTAATAAGCATAAAATTATTTTGATATGTAAGATGCATGTTAACATATCCATTATTTCTGAGAGACAAATATTGCTTCCTATTAATATTTATGTCTGTTACCTCATCTGAAAGCTTCTTTTTACCTCTTCCTGTTTTGGGTTTAGTTATGCGGAGTCCTCCGGAAATGATTCTATTGCTAGTGATGCGGACGATCCTAAGACAGAGGAACCTGAGAGAGAGGATCAAGATGATGAAAAAACTGACGATGACAATGTATCTAGGAGATCCATATTGGTTGATATCCATGCATAATTTCAAATGATTTATACAGTATGTTTTGCTTTTGCTTTTGTTTTGCATTACATGTCCTTCCTATTTAAGATAAGTATGCTAATTTTGACTGAAATGCAACATTTTATGGTATTAAACTGTGATTCTTCTCAAGAAAAATTGCTATCCTTAAGTAACAACACAGCTGGAAGAATCCTTGCCAACAACTTCAAGTCTTCTTGTTGACAAGAAGCAAATAGAACAGTCTTCATCATCAAAGACACTGAAAAAAACCAAAGAAAACCCTTCAAGTAAAAAGGGATCACTTGTTCAAACCACTCTTTCTACTTTGTTTGGAAAAGCAGCAGAGAAGGTAAGAACCATTGACTCCATTTCGATTACAGCTTTAATTTGCCATTCCTGTTTTTCATTTTTTTTAATATTCTAAGTCTACCAGTACACAACTTCATCAACAATGGTCATGCTCATATCATCACATGGTGACCCTATATCATTCAACAAACTTGCATTTATTCTGTGTGGTAAATAAAAAAGTCTTTAGTCAATATTAGGTGTAAAAGTCTCACAAGTCAAAATCAATTGTATATTGTACATGCATCTGATAACTCTCAGTAAACTCATTGTTTGTTGGAATCATGGAGTTTTCAAGATGGACAGAGGTCTCTCATAGTATGGCCTTTTTATAATTAAAAATAAGGTGCACTTTTAGGTTTCTCCTTTCAGGTTTGAACTTTGGTCTTTCCGTCCCACAAACTTCCCTTTTATCCTTTCTTGTCACTTCTCTGTTTTATGGTATCTTTATGAAAAAAGAACATACAGCATCAAGTCATTTAAACCTGATTCAGGCCATCTTCAAAGCCTATTTACTCAAGAAAGTGCTCATAGTTTAAAGATAATTAAGGGAGAAAGAGACATTTTCTCAAAAGGGAGAAAGAAACCTCTACCCGCTTAAGATGGGAGACTCTCCTTAGCTTATGCTTTGTATAGTATAGTTATACTTCTATCCTAGGCTAATTATTCAATTGTGAGGTTTGACAAGATAATCTCTGATAATGTGCGTGTAGTACATAGCCTTGGGACCTTAAAAGAGGAATACAGAACTACCTCTACTTGTATCTGGACAAAAAGATGTTACACTATCTTTTGCATCTTCCTGATAGAGTGGTGCGAAAGGAATAGGACTACTGTTTCCATAAATCTTCATTTCATCCTTGCCTGATATTTTTATTTTCTGTATGGTTAAATATCACTTTTTGAATATTGAAGTCTGTTTGCCCCTATATATATATATATATATATATATATATATATATATATATATATATATATATATATATATTCTATTCTTAATTAGTTAACTGTCGGGTTAATATGATTGTATTGCTCCCAAAATGAAGGCATTATTGTCTTTTGAGAAGACATAGCGAGAAGATAACTCTAGAATTCATGCATGAAGTTACTCTGATTCTTAATTCAAAGCCATATGCCATTTGGTGCTTGGTTTGCTTTCCTACTAATAGGATAGTACAATCTCTCTTTTGTTGGAAGAACTCGTACCACAAATTATTTTATAAAAAAAATTAAAATTTCCTCTATAAGGGGGCTTTTGCTAGTAAAAATATCACGTCAAACAATTTCCTATAAATTGTAGTAAACAAGTATACTGTTCTTAGTATAGGAGTACTTCGCTAAAGCATACTGTATATCTATTCACATATTCCAACTATCTTTTCCCTACCAACTAACAAACTACAGGCTTTTTAAGAGAGCTTTACTGGCAATACAATACACCCTCGTTTCATGTCTTATGGTGAACTCAAGGTATGATAATCCTTTAGTTTGTGAGTGGTACTTTGAATACATAAATGCATATGGGTTCACTGTATAGAATAGTATAGTCTTTCTGTTTCTGTATAGCCAGGCTTCATGTCTTAATATGCAGTATCAGAGAGTTCATGGTTATGTTGTCTTAATGAGCACTGGCTTGCAGAAACACAAGCGTACATATTGACTTACACATGAATGCTTCTGTTCGAGAAACTGGTGGTTTGGGATTTTGTTTTCTACATTCTTGTCAAATATGGCAATTCTTGGTGAATTTCATGCCTGAAATTCTTACATACAACAACAACAACAACAACAACAACAACTAAGTCTTTTATCCCAAGTACTTGGGGTAGGCTACATGAACAAAAAAAGAATCACGCCGGATCGATCACGTTGGTAATCCTTCTCCATTCATTCCTATCAAGTAATATCTCCTCATTTAAACCTCTATAATCCATATCTTTTCGTATCACCTCCATCCATATTTTCTTCGGTCTTTTCCTTTCGTTCTTTTAACTTGTCCTATATTGAGAAGCTCCCCTCGTCGAACTGGTGCATTTGTAGGTCTACGTTGTACATGACCAAATCATCATAAGTGATTTTCTCGCATCTTCTCATCGATGGGAGTTACACCTAGTTTAGTACGAATATCTTCATTTCTCATTTTATCTCTTCTAGTGTTGCCGCATATCCATCGAAACATGCGCATTTCTATTACACTTGTTTTTTGTAATGACGTTTCTTTATAACCCAGCATTCCGTGCCATATAATATAGCTCTAAAATTCTTACATAGTTTCATATTTTCAGAAATCTAAGCGTAATGCAAACAACTCCCCTGGACCAAAAGGTTTGATTTCCCTGAAAGCTTTCTGCTTATGTTCAATTATTAGATTACGTAATTGCTCAAAGGGATATGAAGATACTTGCTTTACTTGTATCATTATGCTTTGCAGGTTCTAGAGCTAAGCGACAACGGGCTGATCCAAATGAAGAGCAAGTGCAAGTAGGGAGCTCATGTCAACATATTGTGGTTCTTTGAAGTTAGATAATAGTTTGAAAGTTTAAATTCTCTGAGTAGCTTATGACAGTAAAAATTAATCAAATGTTCAATTGCAGGTCAAAGGATCTAACAAGAAAGAGGTTGCTTCTGGCAGAAAGAAGAGTGGTGAGTATTTGGGTTTGTAATTAATGCTTTGTTCATATGCTTGTATTATGGCAATTTAACTTGGAAAAACTCAAAAGTTGGACACTCATTTACCAGCATGAGTATATGTTTCGTGATGTAAACCCTTTTCTGTCTACTAGGGGTCTCTTATCAAGCAGAACACCTGAAATTAGTTCAGCCATTTCTTTACATGCAAGTCTATTTAATATTTAGTATTACATTTTATAATCTAGGAGCTCCAGTGAATTGAGCTAACAGTGGTTCATTACTATTTCAGGTACCAGAACTGTGTCAGCAAAGAAACAGCGAAAGGTATGCAATTTAATTATGGAACTATTGTCCTTAAAACAATTGAATAGTTTTAAACCCTTTCTGGAACTCTGCTTGTTTCCTAAATATAAAGTTATTGATCAATATATTATTGCTGATTATTTATCCATCAATAAATTATTATGGAATTTGTATCACATACTGCTTTCTAATACATTCTTTGTTCTTAGCTAGTTCCTTTTGTTTTCTAGTTCATTTGTACATTGTTAACACATTTTAAGGGGGAAGTAGAAGATGGGGATGGTAATGGACGCCTCAATGGGCCAATTTCGTCGTCCCCATACAAAATTTTGAATTAGAAAAATTAAATTTGCATTTTTAATTCAAAATTTTGTATAGAGCGAGCCAAAAATTGACCCATGGACGCGTCCATGACCATCCCTAGACTAGAAGATAGGTACAATGGGGGAAAAATGTGTGTATGTGTGCGGGTTAGAAAAGTGTGGCAGTGTAGACTGTGTAATGGAGTAAGAATGCAACAGATAAAAGATATGAAATTAGAGGAGCCCGTAGCACATATGCTGAGGAGCATGCCCTTGTTTTGGAAGTTGAAATAATATCCTATTGGTGCC
Source organism: Dracaena cambodiana (assembly GCA_036321105.1). NCBI lineage: Eukaryota > Viridiplantae > Streptophyta > Magnoliopsida > Asparagales > Asparagaceae > Dracaena > Dracaena cambodiana. The sequence continues at coordinate 46,220,142 of JAYEPQ010000007.1, forward strand.
TGAATCTGCTCCAATGGAACTTATTAATTGAGAAAAGCTTTTGTTTCAGCTGTTTTGACATGTGATGAGGTTGGGACATGTAAGAGTTATTTTCTCATATTGTAATCAGCTGGTAAGTTGTATTATGTTCCTAGTTTAGAATATTTTCCATTGATGATTTCTCAATGCAGATTCAACAAGCAGAAAGAAATTACACTGGTTAAATTCTTCTATGATAGATGTAAATTCACATTGAAAAGTTAACACTCTTTCTGTAATTTATTGCAGGTAGTGGATGACGAGACAGAAGAAATCTCTAGCGACTCTCAGGTTAAGTTACTCGGTCATCAATTCCTTTTTCCTTTCAAGCACAGGTTTTACTTTGTTATTGTTGTAATTCAATTTTGATTTTCATGTCTCATATACCTTTTGTAATGTTGTCCACCTACTTGGGTGAGATTGAGGTGTGATAGCAAGTCATGGTTCTTTTTTTCCGCCCTCTGGGAGAATGACCATGTAGCTGGTTTGTCACCTGCGGGGATCAAACCTGCAAACTTCCGCTTGGGCACAAGGAGTGTTACAGACCGGCTAACCCTCTTTTAGTTCAAAAGTTTGTTTTGATCCCTCTTTTAACATATTTTGTTCTTGAGATTTTATCCAAGGAGTTCATGATCAAAGAAACTGGAATCTATGTTCAAACAGATTTCCAGTCTGCTTAAGATGTAATTGCACGCCCATGAATATCCTGTACCAGTCCTAGCCATTTCATTAGTCTTAATTTCTGTCAGATTATTTTGCAATCCAGCTCGAATTAACAGTAGAAAAAAAAAATGTAGAGTTTATGTCTGTAGTATAGTTCTAGCTACCCTAATTATTTATGCTTTTTTTAGAGTTCAGGGAAACATTTTTTTTACCCATTTATCCTGTAGTGAAGGGTTGGGTAAGCCTTTTTTACCCGTTTATCTAAATGAGCAGGATGAGGCTAGGCTTTTCTTACCATACCATTTACCCTTTCCCAAAACCAAATGAATTGTGTAGGTTAATTACAACTTATAAATTGCCGTATAGGCTAAGATTATAGGATTTGATACATATGGTAAGCGTAAAGGTAAGGGTAAGATTTTTACCCCCTTATCCTACCCCCCTACTGGTGCCTCGTTAATTTACTTCATGGTTTCTGAATGGTGGGCCCAATGACACTAAACACTGTTATGTACTTTTCTTGTCTATAATTTCCACAAATAGGCCTTCTATATTAACTGCAAAATTCACAATTTTTTTCCTCATCCAACTGAAGTCATGGGCAATTTGCTCAAATGAAATGTAAAGCAGTAACACATAATATCAATTATAAATACAGTCAGTGAAACTGATTCTCATCATTGTTGAAGAAACTGATGAGACTATTGTCACCTCTATATTTTGGGTTAATTTGTTGAAGCTTTCTTTCTATAAAAACATTGCAATTTTTACTGGGTGTAGTGTATTTATAGATGAATTTACTTCAGTTCATTAATAGACCCTTGATCTTTCCAGGAAGACAGCGATGAAGACTGGGCTGCATGATTCCTGCAAATCACAGATGCTAAGAGAGGTGTAAACTACTTCTAGCAACAATGTACCAACAACCCTTGGATTCGATCAATACAGCAATCATTTGTTATGATAGTACATTTAGAAAAGTCACAGACTCACAGGCATTAGTTTCATTTATTGTATGTGATTACGCTGTGGATATTGTATCTGATTGGTGGTAATAATTCAGGCAGAAGGGTTCTATCTGCCAAATTAAGACGAGACCATCACATTTTTTATCCATACAATAAATACCAATATAGACAATAGCAAACTTGTATTTAGAACTATCTCAGAAAATGACTATTGGGGAAAATCTTCAACATCTGTATCGTCTAATTTAATGACTTGGGATTGTGTTTTTCATATGGGTTTGTTTTGGTGTGTGAGCCACGTACACTTAAGTATTGTGGGATGCTTTGGTTTAGATTTGAAGGTTTTCAAGAATTATGTACTTAATTGCACAACTTGTGTTGGTTCCTGTATGCAAGTCCTAAGCTTAGAATCAATTATGCACAGTTATATGAAATGAAACAACAATTTCGGACTTTGCATTCACCAAAGGAGCACTAGAGATGTTATGGTCATCTCTGTATGATTTCATTACATGTTATCTACTGGTTGCTGCATACTCATATGCAAACTTGCACACGCACGCACAAACATATTGATGCCATGGTGTTTCGCTCAGGGAACAGGGTAGGCCTTGCTTTTGCGCATGCACTTATATGCCATGGGACGTGTCTCTGCCTCCCGTATCGACACACAGACAGAGCTCACCATGAACCAGATGACACAGCGAGCATGATCCACATGCATGGGAGCAATCTGGCTGCTTCGATCCCACTATCTGTAGTGTATCCGGCTTCCCATGCCTCAACCTGTTCTTCTTATCCAGTTCGCTTGATGCTTCAGTCCCTTGATGATGCCTTCCATCTGCTACATCGAAAAAGTAAGCATATCACTATACATTATAGCTGAGCATGCTTGCAAGCAACATGGGCGCAAGACCATACTCAAATACGTAGTGTGGGCTACATGTCCAGTGACAATGAGGGACTGGGGAGCAGCAGCAAGAACACCTTGGCGAAAAGAACCACAATGCGAGTATCAAGTCTCATGGCTTCGAGCTCTGAACCTCTGCTGATGCTGATCAAGATCAAAGGGGGAGTTTGCCAGCACAGTTATACATGGGAAAAGAAATGATGATGCACGAGAAGGAGCAATAGTAGTAGGGAGACATTGAACCGTGTCACAGGTTGAAGTATGGGCGTGAAGTGTCGTTATTAACAAAGGGTGCGTGTCTTTTCTTGGTGGCAAGAGTTGAGTTCACAGGTCACAGGCTTCAGCAGGGTTCGGGAAAATTTGGCGGCTGTCAGAATTGATAGCAGCAGCTGAAACTATGAAGAGAGCAGGTGAGCTTGTTCAGTCAATGAGTTCCCGGAACTTTAACACCCTCGTGAAGAATCCTGAACTCATCTAGATACTGTACTTCATACTGATCATCAGTGTTTTTAAATGCAGCTCTATCTATTTCCTAATGTTAAATATAGTTTATTTGGATCGGTTTTGATTGATTATTTCCGTTTTCATCAAACTCTACCTAATCTTTAGAGCCTAAATGAGCTGCCCGGCACAATCAAAGTATGAACAATTTTGTTGACGTAACTCATTTAATTGGCGAAGACGAAATTGAACCCGAGCTTTGAACCCAAAACCTCCGTCCTAGACCACCATGTGTTGGATCCTTGATGTGAACCTTTGTAGCTGGGCCTAATAAATTATAAGACCCACCCTTGCAAAATATTGAAAAATGCAGCCTGATACCTACATTAAATAGTTTAGCTACTGCAATTTAGATTACTATTGCTATTTGAACTCCCACTCCAATTTGGCTCTACTACTTTGTAAGAATGGTAATTCCAAATTGCAATTTCTGTATATAACTAGTTATAATTTATTTATTTATTTATTATTTTAAAAACAAACTTAGCAGACCAACAACTTAGCATTCATGATTTGTTAATAATATATATTTTATAGTAAAAAGAAAGAAAAAAAAAACAGCACAAATTTAGCAGTTTACTAGAATTGCACATTGTGAAATTCTCTCAGATCATCTTTGATTGCCTCCTTAATTAGTAAGACTTAGAATTTGACTAAATTGAACTAATTTCTCCTAAGTTAGAACTAGTAATATGATTCGAAATAGAGCTGAACACACCAGACACTACTCTTAGGAATAGTAATTTGATTCAAAATAGCACTAATTTCTCCTAAGCACGCCGTCACGACACACTACTAGTAGTATTCTGATCCAAGTAGAACCACCTCCTACTAAGGATTAACCTTATGAGCTTCAATGATGTCCTAACACTAATCCGACTTAAACTATGACTCCTATTCCTATTCGATTTTGTGTGTTTTGAAACTCTATGATTGCTTCTCATCATATATCAAAATTTGTAGAAGCATATTAGGATTAAAAAAACTCATATATGCTCTTTCAAAAGTCATGACCAGAACTCTGAACAAACAGTGAGGCCACCTACTATAATGTTGAATCTGCCTCCGACCATTGCGGTTCTGCACGCCGCTGGGTGTGCGCGTGCATTTCCATACTTGGATTTGTTTACGCCGGGTTTGGTGCAGCCACTATCATCATCGCTTTTATTTTCATAAGCAACACCACTCTTCCTCGTTTCTCCTTTCAATCTCTCCCCATGTAACCTAACTGCTTTCCTTGCCACCATCAATGTCGGCAACCCCCACCGTTGCTGTTGTATTGAGGCACGGTACAACGTGTCCTATGATGATCACGTGTTGGGAGCTTTAACACCCACATGAAGAATCCTGAACTCTAGTTACTCAACTTTATTACGGATCATCCGAGTTTCAAAATGCAGCTTCATCTATTTTTTTTAATGTTAAATGCAGTTTATCCGCTAAACTAGGCACACTGACTGGTCCAAGCTTCAGGTTGTCGTGTTCGTTCATTTATCTAAACGAGTTCAAAATTTTGTTCAGGCTAGTTCATTAGCTCCAACGAGCTTTTAACAAGTCCAAGCAAAGCTCAGTTTCTATTAAGCCTATGCAGTCAATTTACAGTAGGGTAGAAGAATGTATTTCTAACATTATTTCATGAGTAACATTTCCTACATTGTTTCGACATCTACAAACGTATTTTGTTGAGACTCGAGTTTATTGAACTCATCCCTATGAGTATTTCGAGTTTATTGTCAATGTAAACAATGATAAATCTCCACCACTTCTGGATTGAAAATAGGCAATAGTCAAGCTTGATTATGAATCAGGCTTTGAGCCTAAGGGCAGCCGGTTGCGGTTGCTTTTTGTCAATTTTCGCAAAATTGAATCGAACCGATTAGGAAGAGAAATTGAAGCCAAATAAAACTAATTCGGTTTAGTTAAATTATTCAATTCCAAACTTTGGATAAACCTCATTTTAAAAATGACTTTAGTATAGTATAACTATTCAAGATATTCAATTAGTGTTGAATTTATTATATATATATATATATATATATATATATATATATATATATATATAAAACAGAAAATTCACCTTCTTTCACCGCCGCTTAAATGACCCCAATAAAATTATTACACGTGGCGCAAAGGACAGTTTAGAGAGTTGTTTTATTTGTTATCTTAAATGACGCCATGTGTAATAATTTTATTGGACCACCTAAGCGGCGGTGAAGAAACTCGCTTCACCGCCGATGAATTTTCCGTTTTCTCATATATATATATATATATATATATATATATATATATATATATATATATATATATATATATATATATATATATATATATATGAGAAAAATGAAAATGAGCTGACAGCTCACGCAAGTTACCTGAGCTGCAGTTCATTTCCACTATCTATAATAATTTTTTTAAAAAAATTTCTCTTGGATTATGATATCGAACACCTAGGATTCACTCATACCCAATTTCTTAGATTTTAGTTATGATTTGATCATCAATTAAGTTAATACAAAATTAACGGTTTGCAATGAATAAGACATTTTGTATGTATTCGATGAAAGGGTAAATAAATTTCAAAATTTGTAAAATTTAATCCGAAAGAAGTTAAGGAGATAGAGATTGTAATTGAAGAAAAACTATTGGATCATTATAATTTTACCGCTAGCTCACGTAACTTTTCCTGAGCTGGCGGCTCACCTACAGTAATCACACACACACATATATATATATGGATTACTGTAGATGAGCCGCTAGTTTAGGAAAAATTATATGAGCTAGCAGTAAAAATATAGTGATCCAATTATTTTTCTTTAAATCTTTTCTAGAATTAGTATATCTATAACATTAACTTCTTTCATATCAAACTTCATAAAGTTTAGAGTTCACTTACAATTTCATCAAGCGGATACAAAAAATTTTATTCATTGAAAAACGTTAATTTTGTATCAACTTTATGTAGGACAAAATCAAAACTAAAATGCAAGAAATTAGATATTAGTGAACCCTAGGGGACCGAGACCATAATTCATGAGAATTGTTTTTTAAAAATTATTAGAGATAGTAGAAATAAACTTCAACCCAGGTAACTTGCGTGAAATGTCAGCTCATTTTCATTATTCTTTTATATATATATATATATATATATATATATATATATATATATATATATATATATGAGAAAACAGGGAATTCACCGGCGGTGAAGGAAGTTCCTTCACTGCCGTTTAGGTGACCCAATAAAATTATTACACGTAGCGCCATTTAAAATAACAAATAAAATAATTCTCTTAACCATATTTTAAGTATCGCCACGTATAATAATTTTATTATTTGACCACCTAAGCAGAAGGAGCTTCACCGTCGCTTAGATGGCCCAAAAAAATTATTACACATAACGCCACTTAAAGGGTGGTTAAGCGAGTTATTTTATTTGTTATTTTAAATGTACCATATGTAATAATTGTCTTAGGCCACCTAAACAATGGTAAAGTAACATTTCACTGTCCTTTCACCATCGATGAAATTTCCGTTTTCTCTCTCAATATATAATATTGTATAAATATATATAATTTTTTGAATTACTATATATATATAATATTGTATAAATAATAATTCAATTGGTTCAATTTTAGATTTCAAAGCTAGAAATTGAGAAACTACCCAATTATTTCGATTCGACTCCAATTATTTCGTTTTCGACTCGATTTTACTTATACGGTTCGACTCGATTTTACTTGTACGGATCCACATTGACAGTGCTGTGCACGAGCAACTAGCGTAGGAGAGCGGGAGAGAGATGATGAGAATGAGGTGGTATTCAATATGCGACACGTGCACGTAGAGCTCAACCTCAGAAATTTCTAGGGTACTTGCCATGTTTACGTTAGTAACCTGACAAAGGGCTCGGAAGGCACTCCACATGCCAAAGCCATTATTAATGAAATTAGTTTTTTTTTTTTTTTTTTCCTTCTAAAAGAGTTGTCTTTAAATTCAGATCTAGCATGTAATTGGATATTTACTTTTAAAATTATATGAGTACGTTTATTTCTTTTTTTATTTTTTATTTCAGTTTAATGTCATTGGTTTGTAAATATGTAGCTTAGTACTTTGAGTCATTGAATCGATTAAGAATTGGTATGTCAATTGTTTATGATTTCAGAAATTGACAATATCCAGAAAATACTTGTGACAACTGACAAATTGTTACTGATATTATAGAGTACATATCATCAAAATACCTCAAAATCATATGCAATATTTGCAATACATATACATATTTGGTCAATGCTTGAACTCTTACTTTGAATATTCTAGAACAATAATAGCTGGGATGGAGCTAAATATTGATCTGTGACTAAATATTGATCTGTGACCTACCCACGATCGCAACTTACAGTAAGCAAATTACTATTTCACTGACATAAGCTACAATGTAAAAGGCTTATATGCAAATATGGAGTAGTTAGCTCTGCTCATCCACAGCCTGTGGAACTTGGTTGTATAGATGTAGGTACTTCTTGTACTCTGACAAAGAAGCTAGAACTTCATACTCTTAACCAGACTTTTCAAATAATATTCTCCTGAACTAGTCACAAACCCTAATATTAACGAAATTTCATCAGAACCATAATAGTGATAGGATGTTAGGACCGATGAGCCACATCACATCTAGTGCGCGACTTCACGAAGAACCAAAACTAAGGAAAAACAATATTTTCAGTGTCAGCAGACGATAGCAAACCCTAGTTCATCTTCTACATATGATACGGTTGTGGGTAAAGCAAACAAAGACATGAAGATATTTTGTAGAGACTGAGCCTCCAAAGCCACAGAACAATGCACACATTGACAAAAGTTTTGGACAAGACAATTTCACTGAACTTGTATCTCCATGGCAGACAAGCTGACATGGGAGGATGGGGTCACATACTTTAGTTCTTTGCAAGCAAATGGGGAAGAACTAACAGCACATACATCACTAACCTGATATACTATGAGCCATAAGTAAGTTTGAAGCCGAGAAAGGATACAGATGTATGTTCAAGCTCTATATGATCAACAGAATCTTGTCGTTCTGTTTGCTTTGTGGGAAAGAAACGGTGAGAGATTAACAAACTTGCTACAATGGAGTCTTCCAGGTTATACTTGGTGTGCATTTGCTTGATGTTTCTCAAAGCAATCCTAACAGTCCAAATTAAGAATTTTATGTTCAGCGACCAGAGAAAAAAGGTGTATGTCTGATCATGAATATGGTTGATGTTTTCAAATAAATTATTTTGTTTTGCCTTGTTCTACATGGCTAATTATGATACTCTGTTACCAAGTAATGATCCAAAACATGAAGGAAAAAAAAAAAAAAAAAAGAGGAAAAACCATCAATATATTTGTTAAGAAAAAGTAGGTACTATTTACAAGGAAGAATATTTACACATGCTATTGTTTGTGCAAAAATACTAGGAAAATGTAAAAGGCTTATTATATGTATATAAGTAGCAATTTACAGTCGAGAGCAAGCAAGCTCAGTTCATCCACAGCTTTCAAAGCTTTGTTGTAAATATGTACGTATTTATGATAATCTTATGAAAAGGCCTGAAATCTAATTATCGTACTTCATACTCTTCACCAGACATTTCAAAAAAATCTACCCCTGAACTAGTCATAAACAGTAATATCGGTAGGATTTCATCAGAACCATAATAGTGATGGGAACTTATGAGCCCCATCTAGCCTGCTTCTACCTGGAACAATATTTTTTTCATACCAATCCTTTTTATTATACCCACTGGAACACCCAAGAAATAAACTGTTTAGCTTCCATACTCTCAATGTTTGGACTAAAGCTAACCCCCGTATGTCTCCGGATATTATGTGCTAGTGGATAAAGCATACAAGGATATGAAAATATTTTGTAGAGATTACTCTATAGAACACCCCCACAAAGACAGATACACACATTGAAAACAATTCGGACAAAAAAAAAAAAAAAAACTGGATTTGCATATCCATCTCAGATAGCTGACAACTGAGGGACAGGTCTGAAGCCAAGGAAGATGTTCAAGCTCTATATCACACCTTCAATGCAACCTTCTCATTGTGTTTCTTTTGTAGGCATAAACTAGGGTAATTTGGTACGTAATTAAGAATGTATCTAAGTATTAGTGAGGGAGAGATTAATGAAAAAAATTGCTATACTGAAGATTCCCTGGCTATACAAGGTACTGCCAAGAGAAGGACATGCTCCCTTATTTGGCTATGGCAAAGAAATTTCTCATCATTAGAGAAGCAACAGCAAACAAAAAAAGATCCAGTTTGTAGAAGAAAAGTGGAAAAGAAATTAAAGATGTACAAGCACCTAAATTTATAGCAGCAGCTATTCGATATCCATGTGCTTCAGAAACTTGATGACATGCTGGAGTAACATGATTAATGAGAATGGCATATGCGCATAAAGGGCCAGACAGTAATATAGACAAAAACCAAAGACACAAACAGTAAATAAGCCATTTCGACAAGTTTTAAGCACAACTAAGTTCATAGGAAAGCAACTAATAGTAAGAAACTGTGTAGCTAAAAGAGCTTTAAGATTTAAGGTACAATGTACCCAGAATCTGGATCTACAGAGAATCCATGCAAAATAGAAGATAGGACTTGAGATGCTCCATGTAAAAGATAGACGTCAAACTTCGATGCTCCAAAGAGTATACACAGTTTGCAGAAATACATTTGAGAGCCAGACAGGAAAAAAATGATATAACACCATAAAAGCTGTGCAACCCAAAGAAGAGGAAAGAACTAAGAAAATGAATGGCATCTAACTGTGGTTTATTTTTTGCATGACAATACCTTATATACAAAAATGCTTGTTTCGTTCAATGGAATGCAGTGCAACAGATGAATCATAAATTAAATACGCTTGTTTCAAAAAATAGAAGCACTTGAATTGCTTAAAAATATGCACAATTCCACAGTCATAAATTATTGCTATTGGCAGATATAATAAATTATAACTATTGGCAGACAAAATCTGCGTACTGTAAGACAATCATTCAAGACAACCAAATTTTCATCAAAATGCAAACACAATGGATACATTCTGCAAAATGCTAATACATTGGAGGGCTAATTGTAAAATATACAAAGAAAGGTTATGTCCAGAAGCAGATAAATAGAAAGTAGCAACATCAGCACTTTCTATCCCAGCTATGTTACGTAGGGCACTTTCCCCAAAAAAAATTGACATCAGAGACCTCGATTGGAAACACGTAACCATCCATCTAGGGCACTTAATATTTGAAATCTCAGATTCAATTGATTTTGGGTAATATTATTATTCCTAATTTAATAAAACCAACTCTATTGTAAAGTCGGAAGTCAAAATGTGATTAGAGGAGGAGACCCACTGTTAGACCATTGAAATTTCCTTAATGGAGAAGAATCTTTAAATCATTCTTTCTGGGACACGTTCTAGTCTACCGGGAACTTGAAGAGACCCAGAAGTCCAATAAGTTAAGGAGTCTTCCAATTGAACGAGCTACCTTTGACCGAAAAATATGATCGAAAACGAGCAACTCTGAGGCTGAAACTTCAGACAAGTCCTCCTACCATCTTACGTCTTTTAAAGTAATAACAACACAATATTGCGATTAAAGAGATGGAAGTAATACAGAGTAAATACTTTGGAACAACGACTTTCCATGCAAGTGAGACAGGTATCTGTGGGTAAATATCAATTGGATACAACATTAAAGAGCCTCTCTGCAACCGTCTCTAATTTGGTGTGCAGGCCTAAAAAAAAGGTCACATTTAGTTAGTTTACCAAGGAAAGAAGACTTCACTAATTTAAAAGGGCCTGCTAGACGAGAGTAGAGCTGCTCTTTTCCACAGTTGTAAAATAAATTCTGAACCCAATTGATAATATTTTGACAGCATGGATGGATAAAAAGGCTTTGCCCCTGAGGAAATTTTACGGTACTTGAACAAAGCATAGATACTCTTGCACTTTAAAATAACGATTGGAAGTCACGTGGATAATAGCTTAAGGATTATTTGTTAAATAGTCTTCAAAAATAGTGATGTAGATTCCCCAAATCTGCTAGATCCATCAGATCCTGCCTGATCCACATTAAAATGCATTTGTTTTTATCTTTCATGGATCTTTATTCTATAACCAAACCCAAATTAATAGTAAAAGGTTTAGATGATGATGAAACTGATGGTGCCAAAAGTTTCCCTGTTGAAATAAGCTAACTTATATATGGTCACAGTTTAATTGATCAAACCAATTTTAACATTTAAGATACATGAATGGAGTTCCTTTTCCACTTAATTTTATTTTGGGAAGCAACCTACATGCGTTTGAGCTAAGAAGCCACATATCTAAGAGTGCAACAAATGGGATACGTTTATGATATTGGATTTACCACATCCATTTCTGCTTTTCCATTGCTGACAAATAATATGGATATGATTGGCAAAAGAATCCATCAAAATCGGGAAATGGTACGAATCGGATATGAACACAAAAAAGATAGTGAATCAAGTTGATACAAGTTGAAACCTATAAATTTGAATAAATATAAATACAAGGTAAATGCATTTGTTCTCGGAATCGAACCTAGGACCTCTTCAATTTAGACCAAATCTTGCAACCATCATGCCAAACTTTTAGATGTACAAACTAGTGAGTTAAGTATCAATTATCAGTACTTTAATAAATTATTTTATTCTTTAATATATTCAGAAAATGTTATTTAATTAAAAATTCATGTACCTATATGAATTCATATCAGAAACTTCTGAAATTTTACGTATATGCATAACCATGCCATATTCTATCCAATACTCATACCTGTGTGTGTGCAACATAGGATATATCATCAATGAAATAACTATGCTTCTTTTCTAGGTTCTATTTTGAAAATTTCTTAGATCAAATTATTTAAGTTTTCTATAAGCAAATAATCAAAGTTAAAGTCCCACCATTTGATAGTTATCCAGCACTATTACAAGTTCTTAATATCAATGCAATTTTCAAGCAATTGTAATTTTAAAAAGTCAAAAATTATTATCAGGGTTTGGAGGAAATGACTATTAGGTGTACTGTATCGGCAATAGAAGAAATATTGAACCATTATTACATCATTATTATATTATATGTCGCGTATCAGGTACCTCAAACTCTTAGATAATATTTGCTCTCTCTCTCTCTCTCTCTCTCTCTATATATATATATATATATATATATATATATATATAGAGAGAGAGAGAGAGAGAGAAAGAGAAAGAAGGAAATGAGCTGACAACTCGTGCAAATTACCTGAGTTGCAATTCATTTCTATTATCTCCAATAAATATTTTTAAAAATTTCTTTTGAATTATGATCTCGCACCTTTAGGGTTCACTCATACCCAATTTTTTGGGTTTTAGTTTTGATTTGATTGTCCATCAAGTTGACACAAATTTTAAAGGTTTCTAATGAATCAACATTTTGTACCTATTTGATGAAAGTGTAAATGAACTCCGAAATTCATAAAATTTGATATTATTAAAGTTAAGAAGGTAGATATCGTAATTTTAAAAAAAAAGAAAAATCATTAAATTTCTATATTTTTGCTGCTAGCTTACGTAATTTTTCCTGAGCTGGCGGCTCACCTATAGTAATCCCCCCCCCAACACACACACACACACATACATATACATATATAATAATATATATATACATATATACACACACACACACACACACACACACACACACACATACACACATACATATATATAGGAAGACATTTATATTTCCACAAGAATAATTTTTAATAATCCGGATATCCATATCCAAATCTGATTATCATAACCATATCCGCGTCCGACTTATTAAAGTTACATATTATCTGTACTCGAACGGCTTTGGATGTTTTATCCTCATTCGCTTAGCATCCAAGTCCGGTTATGTCCGTGATATCTGGATTCACTTACACCCTTCTTGTTAAAGTTGGAAAAAATTTCAAGGCTAAATTTTTTTAAACCAATCACAAAATATGCTCTTCAAAGTCTCATTATCTTTGATATTTTTTTAGGTACTTATAGAAGCCAAACAACCTAAAAGTAGGCATCTTAAGTACAAGCAAGGAAGTATGGAGAAGATGGTTATGGTTTGTTATAGACAAGATTTTAACATGACGGTAGAGAGCATATAGTCATTCAAAATTTATATTGAAGTCATAGTATTTATACAATGATGCATTGAAAATCAATATGATCAGTTGGAGAATCCAGACTTAGAAAAACGAAGTTGTAGAAGTATATGCTAGTTAGAAGTGCAACTGAAAGCAAAACTAGGGAGACAGTCAGGAGCTGTTTTGTAACAAAACCAATTAGTAGGAGGTCTTAGACTCTTCGTATAATCTTCTAATAGACCAGCCTAAAAGAGAAAATTTTTTAACATGAAGAGTATCATAAGAGTTTATGTAAGTTTTTGCTATCATTCCACTCATGAAACAATGAACAACATGACCAATGTACTTTGCAAAGCTAATGCAATTTGCTACAGGGTAGACCTCAAAAACAAGGAAGAGGGAAAAATATTTTGATTTTGAATTGGATGGTTGGTTGTAATTGATCAATTAAGATTTTATAAGCATATTTAGTTTTTTCTTTAATTTAATATCATTAGCTTATGATGAATGTTTTATCAGAGATATATATTTAAGCATATTAGTCAAATAGTTTACTGTTGGAAAATTCTTTGACCATTGAACTATGGCTTACTAATTTCAAACCACAATAACTGACTTGCAACAACAAACTTCCTTCTTTAATCTTATCATTGTAATGAAATATATAGATTGGATATACAATGTCTAGCATATGTATATTGTAGCTTTGCAATAAATACAATATAGTTTTTGAAAAAAAGTGCAATAAGATGAAAGTTATTTTTTTCCCGTTTATTTGGCAGAAAAAAATCAGTAATTGTAAAGTGTAGAATACATACTTGGTTCCATATGGAATTGCTGATATTATCTGTCGAAGGACCAAAAAGCTTCACTTGCCATCTACTTGTTCAGTAACTGTATACCGATTTGTTTATGTAAGACAAACTTGCTACAGCATTAACTACTGCTGGAGGTAGCTATTAAGCTCTTTCATAGTTACCATTGCCTCAAATCCAAGGACTGGCAACTAGGTGTCAGCACAGTAACTCAGCAAAGATGTTGAAACAATATACTCTAAGATGTTGAAAGTCCAAAAGGGCTTCTATAGTAACTAACATTGCCATTTGGTTAAGATACCCATCTATAGACTATAGTCTTGCACCCTTCATCCATACATCTCACATTTCCTTTCACATGCAAGATTGTTTTTGAGAGCTATAATCACCATCCTTCTCTCTCTCTCTCTCTATGAGTAAACGGAAAATTCACCGGCGGTGAAGGGAGTTCCTTCACCGCCGCTTAGATGGCCCAATAAAATTATTACATGTGGCACCACTCAAAAGGCGGTTAAGAGAATTCATTTATTTATTATCTTCAATGACGCCACGTGTAATAATTTTATTGGGCCACCTAAGCGGCGGTGAAGGAACTCTTTTCATTGCCGGTGTATTTCCCGTTTCCTCTCTCTTCTCTCTCTCTCTCTATATATATATATATATATAATATTGGGTTAATTGTAGTGAGAGACTTCCGTACTATAGGGGTAGTATAACTTATTATCGCTTAAATTTAAGACTCTTAGTTTAGTCTCTGGATTCTTAACGGCGTTAATCAACAATTTATTATTTTCATTCATGTTTAAGTTAAACTGCATTTTTTTTATGAAAATCCCCAAATTACCTTTCTCTGGGCATGTTTTGGGTGAGTTCTGAGTAAGGGTGAGGCGGGTAATTTCAAGATTTCATAAAAAATGTGTAGTTTAAGTTAAACAGGGGTGAGAATATCAAATTATTGACTAACGAAGTTAGGAGTATAGAGGCTAAACTGTGAGTTTAAAACTTAATTGGTAATAAATTACACTACCCCTATAGTACATGGGGTCTCACTGCAATTAACCCTATAATGATATATATATATATATATATATATATATATAGAGAGAGAGAGAGAGAGAGAGAGGAAGAGAGATCGGAAAATTTACTAGCGGTGAAGGGAGTTCATTCACTAGTGCTTAGGTGACCCAATAAAATAATTACATGTAACACTACTTAAGTTAACAAATAAAAGATGTTTAAAAAAAAAACCCCACATCTGGAAAAGAAGCAGATCAAATCTAAACCAAATGAAGGTAGTTATGCAGGGGGAGAAAAGATTTAATCTGCTTCCTTTCCTGATGTGGGTTTTTTTTTTTATAAAAAACAAGTTTATTTGTTACCTTGAGTGACGCCACATGTAATTATTTTATTGGGTCACCTAAGCGCTAGTGAAGGAACTCTCTTCACCGCCAGTTAATTTTCCGTTTTCTCATATATATATATATATATATATATATATATATATATATATATATATTGTCGTCATAAAATCTGAAATTAATACTTCTCTTCATCTATCAACAGAAGCTCAAGAAGTTTAATCATTGCAAAAGGGCTGGTTCAATCAAGCACCACAGCCTATTTAAGAATCTCAAGATTTTGACTGGAAATGACAAGGTGATGAAATTGAACTTACTTGCAATGATATATCATGTAATGTTGGCGACCTAGGTTCATATTACGAAATCTGCAACGTGGGGAGAACGAGTAAGGCTCTACTACAGCCCGAGTGTCAGCAACAAAAATTCCAAATAATTTACAGATCCACATATGAAACTAGCAACTACCACTATCCTCTAGTTTGGTTTTCCAACCAAAACCAGAACTCTCTGCAGCTGACTGTTGATTCCTATTCAATTTGTATGAACCAAATGTGTAACAAAAAATTCTCCAGTTGACAAAATTGCGCAGAAAGGAAGAACCATGCTCCAGTAAGCGCAAAACAAATGATAATGACTTCTTAGTTATCAACATTTAGTTTAATGGATCAATTCCCAAGAAAGCCATCCAGCAGACTCAGAACTCAATCCAATGATTCAAATTCTTGTACCCATCTCATGTTCATAACTAGTTATGAACCTAGGGTCATAACACTTCACTACCTTGATGTCAAGGAGACTTTCAATGTCATAATGTTAACAAACCATCACGAACGGTGGCAGAAATGGCAATCTTCTATGATCTCTTTCACCGAACCATCCTTATCTCATGTTAGCCCAAGCTCTTGCATGTGTTTCGAAGTTTGATAATGGGGCTTCCCTCCCATAATTGATGTCGTACCGCATGAGCCCAACCTAGGATGTTGAGTTGAATAAGCAAGTGTAGGGATGACTCGACTAAGGATTCTTCTGCGAAATCTTAGGAATGGCACCATTCTTTATCAGCAGAAGGAAACTGAGTCCATCTGACTTTCAACGCTTCCACATCCCTCCAAAAACATAACTTGAAACCTTAAAAGCCTAGCAATAATCCATTTCTTCCTCCTTTTCGGTTTGTTCTTCCTCTTCCTCCATTGCTCCCATTCTCGTTCTCGCAACCATATTATCACCTGCAAAAACCACTCCTCTCCGTCGCATTGCTACAAGCTCAAGAAGCTTCATCCTAACATTATAAATCGGATTTGGTTCGATCAACCTCCCCTTTTCATATGCTTCCCGAAGAAATACTGTATATCTACTTCCCTTAGTAGACACGTAAAAGATCCCAGGGTGATCTAGAAACAAATCCCTAATATTAAGATCAATCCCGAAGCACTTCCTAAATTGGCTCACCTGCTCCACCTCAGCCATCTTCTCCACGGTCAAGCTCAAGAACTCATGAACAATACCAACGGCCCTCTTTTCCATCCTCTTCAAACTTTCTTTTGTTCTCTTTAATCCACCATCAAAGGGTTCGTAAGGCCCAACATATGGCAGCTGCTGCCAGTCCTTTAGCTGGGACCGAAAATTCTTAGTGAGCCTCATACCAGACGGAAATCCTTGCATGAATCCGTACCTGCATATAGTCAACAGTTTGGTGTTCCTATTAGGAGAACAATTTCAGATTTAAGGGAAATGCAGTAAATTCAATGCATCAAAAGTTCAATAGTAGCACTTAAACAAATACTGCAAGTAGGCGAGGAAACAGCAAATGCAGGCAAGAGGAGAAAAGAAATGAGCTTATCTCATAAATGTCATACAAGTGTTATTTATATGAAAATAACAAATAAAAAGTTTCTGAAATAGTTAGAGAGTTTCCTTTGTCACTTCATAACAACAATTTTGCAAAAAGAGCTGAGATTTCAGTCTCAGGCTCCCATAAATCATAATAATTTTCTTTTTCATTTCAAGCTTAAACCTCATTTCAGCATAATTTCGTGTGCTATTATAAACTTTATTTTGTGAATAAGAAAATTAAGGCTCAACAGCACAAAAAATTACAACCATTCAAATCAACAATCACATATCTTAATTTTCATTAGCATTGCAGAGAATTAATGCATAAATTTCAGTTGTTTTCCTGATAAAATCTTTTAATCTACCAAAAAAAAAAAATTTTAAAAAGGACCTCTAAGGAATAATTCCACAGGATAAATATTAAAAACATGAAAAATTCTAAACACCAAAATAATTCAAGAAGAAGGAACAGACCTGAGTTCCATGTCATCAATCTTCTTCTTTGGCCTCCCCTCGGTGGTCCTCCTCCACTCCTCAGCCGTGGACACGAACCCCGCCCCATCAAAACCATCAACAAGCTCAAGCAAATGCGTGTTCCTCTCCTTCGGATTGTCCCTAACCCTAAAGACATCCCCTCTCCCCTTCAGCACCCTCTCATCGAACTCGTCCGGCAGCCCCAGCTCCCTCCAAACCCTAAACACCGCCCTCATCGGCACCGCCCGGCCCCTCGCCATCAGCAAAACCCTAACTAGCCGGTCGACGCACTCATCGACCCCCTCATCCGCCGCCCTCGACTCCTGGATTGAAATCTGCAACGCGGCTGGAGTGAGAGCGATGGTGGGGTGTAGAGTGGCGGGGTCGGGGGAGAGGGTGAAGATGTGGGGGAAGCAGCGGAGGAAGTGGAGGGGCCCCTTGTTGAGGCGGAGGCGGTGTTGGTAGATTTGGGGGTGGGAGAGGTTAGAAAGGGGGAGGGTTTGGGATGGAGAGGCAAGGATGAGGTCGCGGACGGAGAGGACTTTGAGAAAGTGTTTGTAGACGGACATTAGCTTCTCGAAGGTAGGGTCCGGGTGGCGGCTGGCGGCGGTGAGGGACCGGAGGCGGCGGGACATTGTGGATAAATATTTTCTTTTTCTTCTTCGTTTTTTTTTTTTTTTTTTTTTTTTTTTGACTAAAATAAAACACCTGCTATCGATTCGGGTTCAATGAAAATGTCGGATGAAGAGGAAGTATTAGATGACGGGAGTTTCCAAAGGCGCACACCATTTTTCCAAGTCAGCCTACTGTATAACCGTCCGTATTTTAAGTTCGGACAAAAAAATACATAGAAGTGAGCTCACTAGGAGAATTGGTGTGCTCCTTGCAAACTCCCTTGATGAATCAGTGTTAACTTAATTGGTTTAAAAAAAAAAAAAAGCAAAGAAAAGAAAGTATAGATGAATGTTGTACTAACACTAATCGGATTCGAACTACTAACTAAAGTAGGATTTCTATTTTTATTCATTTGCTTTCGTTTATGAATATTGTTCTAACACTGAACTAGCAACTATACTATGATTTTTATAGAATTTTTGTGTGCTTTGATTTATGAATGTTGTCCTAACACCAATCGGATTCGAACGGGTAACTAAACTAGGATTCATATTCAATTTCATATCCTTTGGTTTATGAATATTGTCCTAACACCAACCATATTTGAATTGGTAACTAAACTAGGATTCCTATTCAATTTCATATGTTTTAGTTTATGAATATGGGTATTTACTGGTTTGTCCCTCAAATCTTTATATATTATGATTTTGCCCCCCAAATCTTCATATTTAGGATTTTACCCCCAAATCTCATAAGTTACAACAATTTAGTCCCCCTCTCTAACACAGTTAAATATTTGACCATTTTACCCATCTTTTCCTCTTCTATTTTCCTTTTCTCTTCTTCTTCTCTCTTCCTCCTCTCTTCTCATTTTCTTCATTATTTCTCTTTTTTCTCTAGTATTTAACTGTGTTAGGGAAGAGAGGAGGAAGAGAGGAGAAAGAAGAGAGGAGAAATAATGAAGAAAAGTAGAAGAGAGGAGGAAGAGAGAAGAAGAAGAGATGAGGAAAATAGAAGAGGAAAAAAGAGGTAAAATGGTCAAATATTTAACTATGTTAGAGAAGGGACTAAATTGTTGTAACTTATGAGATTTGGGAGGCAAAATCCTAAATATGAAGATTTGGAAGGTAAAATCATAATATATAAAGATTTGAGGGACAAACCAGTAAATACCCCCTATGAATATTGTCCTATTACTAATCAGATTCGAACTAATACCTAAACTAGGATTCCTATTTCTATTCGTCTGTTTTGGTTTCAACTATATAAAAGGGGCCAATCATGTTGCTTCTCAACGCATCAAAATTAGCATAAGTAAATTTTTGCTAACAATTTGCAGAAGCAATTTTAAATTTTAAAAGCCATGGCGAGACCTCGAGGAGCTCCCTATGACGTTGAATCTGCCTCCAGCCGCCGCCGCCGTTCTGCAAGCCGTCGTGTGTGTGCCTGCGTTTCCATGCTCGGATCTATTCTTGCCGGTCTTGGTATAGCCGCTATAATCATTGCCTTCTTTTCCATGAGCAGCACTACTCTACCTCGTTTCGCCTTCCAATCCCTCCCCATCGACGTTAGCAACCCAACCTCCTCCATAGCCACCATCAACGTTGGCAATCCCAACGGTTGCAGCTTTCACGGTATTGAGGCGCAATACAACATGTCTTATGCTGACCACGTTTTGGGAACTGGCACCACGTCTCCTATAAATCTCGAACCGCACAGCATCGTCACTATGGAGGCACCCATGAATATATTCGACCTCGACAATGTTGTGCACGACCAGCTCGTGAAGGAAAGAGACAATGAAGTGGCATTCGATGTGGCGATGCAAGTGAAAGCGTCGACAGACGCACCATACATCGAGCTCACCCTTAAAAATTTCTACGTCACTTGCCGTGTTCGCGTATCGAATTTGACGGAAAGCTCGGAAATTATTTACTCTACTTGTGATAGTCACTATTAGATAATTCAAATTTTTTTTTCTTTCTTTTGTTAAATAGCAGGGTTTTTTTTTTTTTTTTTTTTTGCTTTTTAGAGTTGTCTAAAAATTCAGTCAAGCATTTGGTTATTTTAAAGTTATATGAGCACGCTTATTATTATTATTTTTTTAAATTCAATTTAAAGTTGTATGGACTTTTTTGTAAGTGGCTGGGGCTTTTGGGCAAAGGAGGGAGAGAACCAACACTTTCCAATTCTAAAATTAAAGTAACAACAACACATATATATTTGTACAAATTCAATTCCGAAGACAAAGGGAATTTGATCGTCAATAATCCAAAAATAAATGATAATGAAAGATTTTCTATACTTTCGTAGGTATTAGGCAAAATGTTAAGTAAATCTCAAGCAATGTTTAAAATAACGATAACGGTAATATTACGTTTTGTCTCTGTTAAGTTATAGCGTAATACGTTACGTAGATTACGCAATCTTCTATTTATTTAATTAAAATTAAATATAAAACTATATAAAATAAATTTTATAAATTAAAAATTGAATTAAAAATTCTAAAAAAATATATTCCAATATTAATTCTAAATTTCTAACAAGTTTCACAGTAATTTTCATATTTATTTTTATAAATTAAATTACATTCACACCCATTATTTCAGTCATCATCTAAATAAGAAAATAAGATTTCAAATTTATTTTCAATTATTATCAATATTGTAATTTATATTTTGTAATGCTCAATTTATGTTATTTTTAATTGTTTATTTTATATTAGCTGAGAATTCAATTTAATCAGCAAGTAAGAAATTTCAGTAATTGGAAAGGAATTATAAAAAAAAAAAATTAATTAGAAAGAAATCATAACAAGTAAATAAGGATGTACAAGCTAATAATGTTACAAAAACAAGCCGTTAAGTGAAAAAAACTACAACAATTTGCTAACAATCAAAATAAATAATCGAAATCAATATAAAAACTATTTAAAAAATTAATGTAAATAACGCAACATAACGTAATTTAACATAATATAACGTAAAATAACATAAAGTAACATAAATAAATGCTGCATTGAGTTATTTTCAACTGTCAAGTAATGTTGGATTTCTGTTAATAAAGGATTTCCGCCTGATATAACAAATTTAGATGATGGACTGATGCACACCAAACGCTGCTCACAGTTCACATAACTCGGAGGATATGGAGACAGTCAGAGTTGAACAGCAGAGCAGATGGGGCTTCTTATGGGAGAATTAGAGCTGCCCAGAGTTGTAGTAGACTGAATCATTCAGCTTGTTAATCAATTCCTGGTTAAACGTCTCTGGACAAACATACAAATTGATCGAATGAGTTGACATGATATTTCCAAGATAAAGGCTCCGGATCATCCACAAGTCCAGAGCATCATCCAAACATCTGAAGACCTGAATTCATTTTTTTCTGCAAGCGACACAAATTCCTATGAAAAAAAATCCATTTAACTCAGGCAGCCAGTCCTAATCATCACAGTCGCATTCAATTCATTTATACAGGTAGCCAATCCAAGTCCTATTCATCATTGCCATGTTCAAACAATTGCACATTTGCTTCGGGCTCTGCTTGGTTTGAGGGAAAATGAAGGAAACAAAAAGAAAATAAGAAGGAAAATATTTTTTATTGTTTGGTTTGAAAGAAAATTTAAAAGAAAAGAAAATTAATATTTTCTTACTAACCAAGCTTTGAGGAAAATTTAAAAGAAAAGAAAATATTTCTCTTTCTTTTTCTTTTTTCCATTTTCTTTCAAACCAAACACGGCTTTAGGGTTCATAAACTAGGGACCATTTTTAGAGTCATGAGGATTAAGTTCATTTTGCAAAATAATACTTTTTGTTCTTTTAGCATTAAACTGACCACAGGGGATCCAAAATTATAGTTGAGATATAGCATTAGTCTAACTAGAAAACATAAATTGTGAGCTTTGGCTTTAAAAGGATAGTAATAAGCAGCAAGAATAGGTATAAAGCAACAGTTTGTATAGAAGTTACTGATGACATAATAAGAGCAAGCCCTTTAAGGTTTGATTCAGAATTAGTTGGTTAGTTTCGTTAACACTTCAGGTTATCGTTTTAAATATTGGCCGATACCAATATGTACCAAAACATATGATATTGGATTTTAAGGTTTCCAACAATAATATAGACCCTACAATATATCGGTAATCGGTATTTCCAGTATTACCCATATTATATTGATATATCTGTCATTGTTGATATGATACTGCTGATTTCTGGTATCATAGACCACCAGCGTACCGATTGCAATAGTCTAAGCCTTGCTTTAAACCTACTTTGATTTTGTCCTCATTTTGTCCTAATTATGTCTCATAAGAGCCTACAGGAGGGCTGAGAATCAACTGCCAAAAAATAGCAAGGTTAGGCTCTAGGCAGAACTCGGTTTGTATTCTCCTGTCCCTTTTGCTTATTCCTCTCTTTTCTGAGTTGACTGCAAGAACAACTTAAATGTATGAGAGAATGATTTCTGTTCATCTCACAGACGAACAGAACAGTCCTCATAGTGGAGCACTGTGAGACCACATTGTTGGCTCCTAATCAACAAAAGGAAAAAAAAGAGAAAAAATAATAATAATCAAAAACTAATTCCAGTCATGAAACAATGAACAACATGATTATCTTACATAATGTACTTTGCAAAGCTGTTGAGACTTGCTACACAGTAGATCTCAAAAACACAGAAGAGGGAAAATACATTGATTTTGTAGTGGGTGGTTGGTTGTAATTGATCAATTAAGATTTTATGAGCATATTTAGTTTTTTTCTTTAATTGAATATCTTTGGTGTCATGATGAATGTTTTATCAAAGATATAAGTTTAAGCATGTTAGTCAAATATTTTTTTACTGTTGGAAAATGCTTTGACTGTTGTATTATGGCTACTAATTTCAAACCACAATAATCGACTTGAACGAAAAATCTTCTTCCTTCAATTCATTTTAATGAATATATAGATTTGATATACAATGCTCTGCACATGTACACTGTAGCTTTGCAATAAATACAATGTAATTTCTGGTCCAAAGTGCAATAAGATTAAATCTGTTTTTTTCCATTCATTTGGCAGAAAATATATTCAGTAATTGTAAAATGTAGAATACATAACTCGGTTCCATTGCTGATATCATCTGCCGAATGACCAAAAAGCTTCAGTTGCCATCTACTTGTCCAGTCACTGCATGCCTGTTTGTTTATGTAAAACAAACTTGCTGCAGCATTAACTACCAGTGGAGGCAGCTAACAAGCTCTTTCATAACTACCACAGCCTCAAATTCAAGGACTGGTAACTAGATGTCAGTTTAGTAATCTCAGCAAAGATGTTGAAACAATCTACTCTAAGATGTTGAAAGTCCAAAAGGGCTTCTATAGTAACTAACATTGCCATTTGGTTAACATCCCCATCCATAGACCACAGTCATGCACCACTCGTCCTTACACCTCACATTTCCTTTCACATGCAAGTTTGTCTCCGAGAGCTATAACCACCATCAGTAAACGGAAAATTCACCGGCGGTGAAGGGAGTTCCTTCACCGCCATTTAGGTGACCCAAAAAAATTATTACACGTGGCACCACTCAAAAAGCGGTTAAAGAAATTCTTTTATTTGTTACCTTAAATAACACTACGTGTAATAATTTTATTGGGTCACTTAAGCGGCGGTGAAGGAACTCCCTTCACTGCCGGTGAATTTCCCATTTTCTCATATATATATATATATATATATATATATATATATATATATATATATATATAGAGAGAGAGAGAGAGAGAGAGAGAGAGTAAACGGGAAATTCACCAGCGGTAAAGGGAGTTCCTTCACCGCGCTTAGATGACCCAATAAAATTATTACACGTGGCGCCACTCAAAGAGCAATTAAAGGAATTCTTTTATTTGTTACCTTAAATAACACCACATGTAATAATTTTATTGGGTCACCTAAACGGCGGTGAAGAACTCCCTTCACCGCCAGTGAATTTCCTATTTTCTCATATATATATATATATATATATATATATATATATATATATATATATATATATATATAGAGAGAGAGAGAGAGAGAGAGAAAACGGAAAATATACCGGCGGTGAAGGAAGTTCCTTCACCGCCGCTTAAGTGGCCCAATAAAATTATTACACGTGGTGTCATTTAAGATAATTCATTTATTTGTTACCTTAAATGACGCCCCGTGTTATAATTTTATTGGGTCACCTAAGCGGCGGTGAAGGAACTCCCTTCACCGCCGGTGTATTTCCCGTTTCCTCATATATATATATATATATATATATATATATATATATATATATATATATATATATATATATATATATATATATTGCCGTAACAAACTCTGAAATTAATACTTCTCTTCATCTATCAAAAGAAGCTCAAGAAGTTTAATTGTTACAAAAGGGCTCGGTTCATTTAGGCTTCCAAGCCTACTTAAGAGAGATAGGATTTTGACAAACAAATGATGGGATGATGATGTTGGACATGCAATTTTATATCATGCAACGTCTGCCACCTAGGTTCATAATACGAAATCCATTACAAGGGGGAGAATGACTATGGCTCGATTATAACTTGAGTGTTAGCAACAAAGTTCCAAATAATGTACCATCAACATTGAAACAAGCAACCATCACTAATCTCTGGGGTTGGATTTCCTAACAAAAACCAGAATTCTCTGCAGCTGATTGCTGATTTCTAATCAAACTGTATGAACTTAATATGTAACAAGAATTTCTTCAATTGGCAAAATTGTGTCAGTAAGTTGCAAAACAAGTGATAATGATTTCTTAGGTTGTCTATATTAGTTTAACTGATCAATTCCCATGAGAGCCTTCCAACAGACTCAACACTCAATCCAATGATTAAATTCCTGTATCCATCTCGTGTTCATTACTAGTTATGATCCTCGGGTTTTAACACTTCACTATCTTGATGTCAAGGCGAATTTTAGTGTCATGATATTAACAATCCATCACAAAAGTTGGTAGAAATGACAATTCGCTATGATCTCTTCAATGTATCCTGTTGGCCCAAGCTCTTGCATCTGTTTGGAGCTTGAGAATGGGGCCTCTCTCCCGAAATTGATGCCATAGCGCATCAGCCTAGTCAAGAATGCTGAGTTAAATAAGCAAGTGCAGGATCGGCTCGACAAAGGATTCATCTGCGAAAGCATAAGGGATGGCACCATTCTTTATCAGCTGAAGGACACTCGGTCCATCTTATTAAGTTAGTTCATATGTGAGTATACTCCCACATTGGATATGACAAAAAAAGTCTATGGGTTTAAATACAAAGTTGGGATCTTGACCTAATGGTTTAAACTTTTGAGTCAAACTGGTTCTCAGCTTTGTGTTTAGGCCCATCATGCTTCCTGTTGGACCCGGTGTTTCTCTCCAACACATCTACCTTTCAATACTTCCACAGTTCCACATGCCTCAAAAAACAGAACTTGAAACTTAAAAGCCTAACAATAATCTATTTCTTCCTCCTTTTTTGTTTCCTCTTCCTCTTCCTCCATTGCTCCCATTCTTATTCTCACAACCATATTATCACCTTCAAAAACCACTCCTCTTCGTCGCATTGCCACAAGCTCAAGAAGCATCATCCTAGCATCATAAATCGGATTTGGTTCAATCAACCTCCACTTTTCATATGCCTCACAACAACTACTAAGCCTTTTATCCCAAGTATCTGGGGTAGGCTACTTTTCATATGCCTTCCAAAGAAATATTGTATATCTACTTCCCTTAGTAGACACGTAAAAGATCCCAAGGTGATCTAGAAATAAATCCCTAATATTAAGATTAATCCCCAAGCACTTCCTAAATTGGCTCACCTGCTCCACCTCTGCCATCTTCTTCACAGTCAAGCTCAAGAACTATGAACAATACCAATAGCAATCTTTTCCATCCTCTTCAACCCTTCTTTTGTTCTCTTCGCTCCACCATCAAATGGTTCATAAGGCCCAACATATGGCAGTCGCTGCCGGTTCTTTAGTTGGAACCGAAAATTCTTAGTGAACCTCATAGCAGGTGGAAATCCTTGCATGAATTCATGCCCAATATAGTCAACGGTTTGGTGTTTAAAGGGAAATTCAATTAGGATAAACAGATTTGAGAGAAATACAGTGAATTCAATACATCAAAAAAGTTCAGACGAGGACAAACGAAATGAGCTTATTTCATAAATGCTAAACAAGTGTATATAGATAGAAAATTATAAATCAATCTTAACTAATATGTTAAAAAGCTTCTGAACAGTTAAAAGAGTTTCCTATATCCCATGAATCATAATAAATTTCTTTTTTTCTTTCAAGATTAAATCTCATTTCAGCATAATTTTGTTTGTTATTAACAACTTTATCATTGTGAATGAGAAAATTAAGACCTCACAGCTGAAAAACTGACAGCCAATCAAATCACAATCACTTGTCTTAGTTTCATAGCATTGCAGCGACATTACGCATAAATTTTAGCTGTTTTCCTGATAAAATCATTTAAACTACCAAAAAACATTTAAAAAGAAGTACCTTTCAGGAATAATTCCACAGGATAAAATACTAAAAACATATAAATATTTAAGAAAAACTAAAAAGACCCCCTAAATGCAATATATAAACCATCAACAGTAGAAATCTATACATCCTCATCCAAATCAAGAACAAACAATCTTAATTTGATAACTTGGGTCACAATTTAAGAGCATTAGGCAGCTCAATTTAATTCCCAAAATAAGTCCAAACAATTCAAGAAAAATCCAAAAAGAATTCTTCCACGAAAGAGAAAGAACTGACCTGAGTTCCATGTCATCAATCTTCTTCTTCGGCGTCCCCTCGGTGGCCCTCCTCCACTCGTCCGCCCTGGACACAAACCCCGCCCCACCAAAACCATCAGCAATCTCCAACAGATGTGTGTTCCTCTCCTTCGGAGTGTCCCTAATTTTAAAGACATCCTTTCTCCCCCTTTACAACCCTCTCCTCAAACTCGTCCGGCAGCCCCAGCTCGCTCCAAACCCTAAACACCGCCCTCATTGGCACCGCCCGCCCCCTCGCCATCAGCAAAACCCTAGCCAGCCCTCGACTCCTGGATTGAAATCTGCAACGCGGCTGGAGTGAGAGCAATGGTGGGGTGTAGAGTGGCGGGGTCGGGGGAGAGGGTGAATATGTGGGGGAAGCAGCGGAGGAAGTGGAGGGGCCCCTTGTTGAGGCGGAGGCGGTGTTGGTAGATTTGGGGGTGGGAGAGGTCAGAGAGGGGGAGGGTTTGGGATGGAGAGGCGAGGATGAGGTCGCGGACGGAGAGGACTTTGAGGGAAGTTTCTAGATGGGCACAACTTTTTTCCTAGTGAGCCCACTTAAAACTCTCTAAAAAATTACAGTATTGCCATCGAAAAATTAGACCAAAATACCCCTCCCTCCCTCAGCCCGCTCGCTCTCGCCCCCCCCTCCTCGCCCTCGCCCCCAACAATGATCACGTCGAGTTCACTACGAAAAATTTCTAGTTACATAGACTCGTACACATGCAGCTCTCTCCGACGACTCCAAGTCCTCTGTCGTAGACCGCCCGCTTGTTCGGGTCCGAAAGCGTCGAATACGCCGCATGAATCCTCATGAACTCATCTGCGGCGGACGAGGCTCCCTTGCAAACGTCGGGATCGCAAGAGCGCGCTAGCTTGCACTATGCAGTCTTGATCTCGCTGTAGCTGGCACCTTTCGGCAGGCCGAGCACATCGTACAGTGACGGGGCTGAGGCGATGACCCTAGAATCTATGGGTCAGTTCGCCGCGGCAGAGTGGGATGCTCTGATTCTGAGAGGACTGCGGTAGAGGTTTGGAGAGGGGAAGGAGATTGCAGAGAGCATGAGGGAGGAGTTGTAGTGCGAGTGAACGAATGGGTTGTTGGTTTGAGTGGGAGTTGGGACAGTGGCTGGTTAGTTTTATGGGGAGTGAGGGGGCCTGACTTAATTGTCCGGAGTATACAGTCCGGACAGGTGTACTCTGTCCGGGCTGGGTAACCCGGAAAGAATTTTTCTGTCCGGGGTATCCAGCCCGGACAGAGTACTCCTGTCCGGGCTAGATACCCCGGATTGGGAATTATAAGAGGAAAAAAAACCAACCATAGAAATGAATCATTATAAGAGGAAAAAAAAGGAAAAGGAGAATTAGTAGTAGAAGTGGTGAGGGTGAAAATATCAATCTATGTTCTTAATTAACAAACCAAAATGTTTACGTGCCGTTAATAACGGCGTAACCAAGTGCATGAGGTCGTATTAAATATTTCTTTTTTCTCCAGCTAATGCCTCTTCGTATCCGTCGGGAGTTTCTAGATGGGCACAGCATATTTCCTAGTGAGCCCACAAAGCACAAAGCACTGCTAACAACACAAACATGGAGAAGAAAAGAAAAGAAAATCAAAAAATAATAATAAAGAAGGAAAGAAAACCAACGGATATCTTTGTCCTTCTTTAATGGTGTATTCACTTTAAATATATCTTTAATTTACAAATTACAAATAAGTCTACGAAACATGACAGATTCTAAAATTATTATCATCATTACAAGCTTCATATTTCTACTATTTTGATCCACCAGCAACAAGATGAGACAAAGAAAATTGCAAGACGCTCGAAAACCATCCGAAACAATTTTCTCAAAGAGCTGGCAAGCTTCACTCAGCTTCCTAACCTTCAAAAACCCATCCAGCAAATTGTTATAGATCACGGTATCAGCACGAACACCATTATACTAAATCTCCCGAAACACCCGGCTCGCTTCCTCCACCAAGTACGTCTTGGTACACCCCTGGATCAGCGTTCGGAATAGTCCTAGTGTAGCACCCAGCATCCCCCAACATCCGAACACATGTATCAGCATGTTGTAACCGCGGCGATCAAACCGAAAGTTTCTTTTGGATAATTCGTTGAACAGGTCGCGGAAGTCCTCTTGCATGCCGGCTCTGCGGAGTGCGACGAGCAGGCGGGTGCTGGTGGCAGCGTCCAGGTGGTGATGCGTTGACGACTGGAGTGTTTTCATAAATATGAAGAGGACGAGGGAGAGCTGGGACTCGTCGATGAGCGCGAGGACGACGGAGCTGTAGGTTTGGGGAGTGAGAACGGCGCTGGAGTTTTGCTGCGCAATGTCGAGGGCGGCGAGGGCGGCGTCGAAGCGAGAGTGGCGGAGGATGGAGTTGAGGACGGCGGCGAATGTGGTGGGGTCGAGTGAGCGAGAGGGGATGGCGAGGTAAAGGGCAGAGAGGAGATGGTCGATGTAGTTGGAGCGGGCAAGCGATCGGAGGAGGAAGGAGGGGGTTGAGGAGGGGAGGGGGAGGGAGATAATGGTGACGTGGTATGGAGGAAGAGGGAGAGCTTGGTGGAGGGGAAGATGGAGGGGTGGCGCAGGAGGTGGAGAAGGAGGAAGAAAGGGCAGAGGGGAGAGAGGGAGAGAGGGAGAAAGAGCGGAGGGGAGAAAGAGCGGAGGGATTTAGAGAGGAGGAGATGGTGAGGGTAAAGTGGGTATTTATGTGTGCTCACTAGGAAAAAATGAGGGGAATTAGAAGGAGGGGTGTGCGCACTAGGAAAAGTGGGCTCACTAGGAAAAAAACCCGTGCCCATCTAGAAATTCCCGGACATCAGCTTCTCGAAGGTCGGGTCCGGGTGGCGGCTGGCGGCGGTGAGGGACCGGAGGCGGCGGGACATGGTGGATAAATATTTTCTTTTTCTTCTTCGTTCTTTTTTTTATTTTTGGGACTAAATTGGGTAAAAATAAAGAGGTATTTACTGGTTTGTCCCTCAAATCTTTATATATTATGATTTAGTCTCCCAAATCTTCATATTTAGGATTTTACCCACCAAATCTCATAAGTTACAACAATTTAGTCCCCTCTCTAATTTTTCCTAACACAATTAAATATTTGACCATTTTACCTCTCTTTTTTTCTTCTATTTTCCTTATCTCTTCTTCTTCTCTCTTCCTCCTCTCTTCTCCTTTTCTTCATTATTTCTCCTCTCTTCCTCCTCTCTTAAATTACAAAAGTAGAAGAGAGGAGGAAAAGAGAAGGAGAAGAGAGGAGAAATAATGAAGAAAAGGAGAAGAGAGGAGGAAGAGAATAAGAAGAGAGGAGGAAGAGAAAAGAAGAAGAGAGGAGGAAAATAGAAGAGGAAAAGAAAGGTAAAATGGTCAAATATTTAACTGTGTTAGAGAAAATTAGAGAGGGGGACTAAATTGTTGTAACTTATGAGATTTAGGAAGCAAAATCGTAAATACGAAGATTTGGGGGACAAAATCATAATATATAAAGATTTGAGGGACAAACCAGTAAATACCCCCAAAAATAAACACCTGTTGCCGGTTCGGGTTCAATTAAAATGTCAGGTGCAAACCCGCTATTTTTAATTGGTAAAAAAAAAAAAAAGAAGGAAGAAAGTATAGAGGAATGTTGTCCTAACGCTAATAGGATTGGTAACTAAAGCAGGATTTTTATTTTTATTCCTTTGCTTTGGTTTATAAATATTGTTATAATACTGAACTAGTAATTATACTAGGATTCTTATAGAATTTTTGTGTTTTGATTTATGAATGTTGTCCTAACACTAATCGGATTCGAATGAGTAACTAAATTAGGATTCATGTTCGATTTCATATCCTTTGATTTATGAATGTTGTCCTAACACCAATCGGATTTGAAATGGTAACTAAACTAGGATTTCTATTCGATTTCATATACTTCAATTTATGAATATTTTCCTTAATACTAATCAGATTCGAACTGATACCTAAAATAGAATTCCTATTCCTATTCGTCTGCTTTTGTTTCAACTCTATAAAAAGGGCCAATCATGTTGCTTTTCAACACATCAAAATTAGTAAAAGCAAATATTTGCTAACAATTTGCAGAAGCAAATTAAGTCTAGAAAGGATCGTACCTGCTATTTCAAAAGCCATGGCGAGACCTCGAGCAAACCGCGGAGCCCCCTATGACGTTGAATCTGCCTCCGGCCGCCGCCGTTCTGCAAGCCGTCGTGTGTGTGCCTGCATTTCCATGCTTGGGTCTGTTCTCGCCGGTCTTGGTATAGTCGCTATAATCATTGCCTTCTTTTCCATGGGCAGCACCACTCTACCTCGTTTCGCCTTTCAATCCCTCCCCATCGACATTAGTAATCCAACCTCCTCCATAGCCACCATCAACGTTGGCAATCCCAACAGTTGCAACTTCTACGGTATTGAGGCACGGTATAACGTGTCTTATATTGACCACGCTTTAAGAACTGGCACCATATCTCCAATAAATCTCGGACCGCGCAGTATCGTCAGTGTGGAGACACCCATGAATTTATTCGACCTTGACAATGTTGTGCACGACCAACTGGTGAAGGAAAGAGACAATGAAGTGGCATTTGATGTGGTGATGCAAGTGAAAGCATCGACAGATGCACCATATATCGAGCTCACCCTTAAAAATTTCTATGTGACTTGCCGTGTTCGCGTATCGAATTTGACAGAGAGCTCGGAAATCATTTACTCTACTTGTGATAGTCACTATTAGATAATTCAGTTTTTTTTTTTTTTTTTTCCTTCTTTCTTTTGTTAAATAGCAGGGTTTTTTTTTTTTTTTTTTAAGAGCTGTCTAAAAATTCAGTCTAGCATGTAATTATTTTAAAGTTATATGAGCACACTTTTTTCTTTTTCTTTTTCTTTTTTTAAATTCAATTTAAAGTTGTGTGAACTTGTTTATAAGTGGCTGGGGCTTTAGGGCAAAGGAGGCGGGAGGGAAAAAGTATGTGATGATTTTCTTTTCTTTTTTTCTTTTTTTTCTTTTTTGGGCTAGATAAGAATAAAGAAAAACCCCTGCAGCCAATTCGAGTCGGCTCGGGCATTAGATTTTAATAAAAAATTTACATATACATTCCCTAACTTCTATCTTCTTATGGGAGGTAAATGAATAGGTCTAAGTATGGATCCAAACTTATTTGAACAATGCCTGGATCTTGCCTCGTATCATGTTTGATCCAATAATCCAATAACTTTTCGTTCATAAACAAGTAGGCTTCGAGTCTAGATCAGTATTTGATCAGGGTATTGAAAGTTCGTAACATCCCTAATACTATTTGGTTAAGTCACAGATTAAAGCTTAATATTGGGTTAGTAAAGAATACGTTTTTATGAATAGAAGAAAATGAAAATTTTAAATATCTAATATTAGGGGAGAAAGCATCCTACGACACAAAATATCCTCCGCTTGACAACCACAAAAAGCAACTAACACATTCCAATGCTAAAATTCAAGTAACAACATACATAAATTTGTTCAAATTCAATTCCAGCAAAAAAGGAAACTTGATTGATAGTAATAAAAAAAATAAATTAAAATGAAAGATTCAGTATAGTTGGTAGGCAGTAGGCAAAATGCTAAGTACACCTCGAGATAAAACACATTGCTTTTCCTTGGTTTGATAGGTTACGCTCTTCATATATTGTAGAAACTACACCTGAACTAGTAAACTTTAAATTGCAATGATGAGATAGGAAATTACTTCAACATCATTTTTTTTTTTAACTGAATTTCTGAGCAGGTATAGTTATTGATGCAGTATATTTTGAACTGTACCCCGGAGAATCCAACTTCAAGGTCCATCCTGCAACACAAATACCAACACATGGAAGCAATTAGCACACAGAAGATCAGTGCAAGAGGGTAAGTAACAAATAGTACATATTTTCAAAAAAGTAACCGATTTGTGCACAGCAGAGACCATGAGATATGCATGTCCATTCTTTTGAGAAGGCAGTATTCTACATGAAGATATAGAAAATAGATATACATGAGATTCAGTAGGATGCAAGCAGGTTCAAACATCTTCATGTTTCTGGAGAACGTAAATAGAAAAATTTGCAAATGTCATACACAAGAAAACTGCGAGAGAACATTAACTGAGAAACCTCGGCGCTTGATATCTAGATTCTCAAAGTCAGTCTTCAAGACCTTCAAACAATGAAAAATTACAAACATCCAGGTAGAATCAGCATAGTCAAGGCAGGTGGCAGGGTAGCTGCATTGCTGCTGCTGCTGCTGCTGCACTGATATAATAATTTAGATGAAGGACAGGACTGATGTACACCAAAAGCTGCTCTCAGCTCAAATAACTTGGAGAATATGGAGATGATCAGAGTTGAACAGTAGAGAAGATGGGGCTTCTTACAGGAGAATTAGCGATGCTTAGAGTTGTACATTGAATCATTCAATTATTAATCAAATCCTGGTTAAATGTCTCTTAGACAAATATAGAAACTGCCGAATGAGAATTATTTAATCTCAACCATTAGTTGATATTTTCAAGATAGAGGCTATGGATCATCCACAAGGTCAGAACATCATCCAAACATCTTTAAGACCCGAATCCATCCTTTCTGCAAGAGGTACAAATTCCCATGAATAAATTCATTTTACTCAGGCAGCCAGTCCTAATCATCACAGTCATATTCAATTCATTTATACAGGTAGCCAATCCAAGTCCTATTCATCAATGCCACGTTCAAACAATTACACATTTGCTTTAGGGTTCATAAACTAGGGACCATTTTTAGAGTCATCCAGATTAGGTTCATTTTGCAAAATTATGCTTTTTGTTGTTTTAGCATTAAACTGACCACAGGGAATCTAAATTGTAGTTGAGATATAGCATTAGTCTAACTAAAAAACATGAATTGAGAGCTTTAGCTTTAGAAGGATAGTAATAAGCAGCTAGAATATGTATAAAACAACAGTTGTTTAGAAGTTACTGATGATTTAATACAGAGCAAGTCCTTTACGGTTTGATTCAAAATTAGCTGGTTAGTTTAGTTCAACACTTTAGCTCAATGTTTTAAATATTAGTTTATACCAATATGTACCACGAAATATAATATTGGATTTTTAGATTTCTAACATGATATAGACCCTACAATATCGGTAATCGGTATTGCCAGTATTACCCATATTAAATTGATGTATCTGATATTGTTGATATGATACTGCCGATATTGCTGATTTCTAGTACCATAAACCATTAGCGTACCGACTGCAATAGTTTAAACCATGCTTTAAACCTATTTTGATTATGTCCTAATTATGTCTCATAAGAGCCTATAGAAGGGCTGAGAATCAACTGCCAAAAAATAACTAGGTTAAGCTTTACACAGAACTCGGTTTGTATTCTCCTATCCCTTTTGCTTATTCCTCTCTATTCTGAGTTGACTGCAAGAACAACTTAAATGTATGAGAGAATGATTTCTGTTTATCTCACAGATGAACAGAACAGTCCTCGTAGTGGAACATTGTAAGACCATATAGTTGGTTCCTAATCAACAAAAGGAAACAAGAAAAATTAATCAAAAACCAATTGTCTGGGCATAGCACATGTCCATGAATAAGTTTCCTTCAAACCTGAACTCTATCCTATCCATAATCCAAAGCATTTTTATTTTCCTAACATGAACCCTATTCCTAACTCCAATACCATTTAACATTTGTTGCATCAGCTTCAGAATAATTATAAAAAGAAAAGTGACCATAGATCTACAGTAAGCACACCTAGTTATCATTGTGATAAACCACGTCATTGTCATGTCAAACACTTCAACCATTCCCCAAATCGAATAAAATACCACATGAAATTATGCTCTCTCTCCTAAGACAATACTTACAAATCCCGTTGTGAAGTCCCCAAGTTTAAGTGTATGGTAACTGAAGTTACACATCCAAAAACATCAAGCCCATCCTCAATTTTTGCATGCTCCCATGCTCCCTTTCCTGAGGAAGACATTAGAAGTCCTCAAATGATAGGAACACACGCAATATATGAACGAAGATGCACTAGGAATTTACACATATATGGGTTTCCCAAAAAAGAAATTTACACACATACTTTCTTTTATTGCTCTAAAGAATAAAATAGGTTGTAAATTAATAATGCCAATAATGCAAAACCAACAAAGGCCCAGCAGTTTTATCTAAATCTTCAGTAGAAATGAAAGCTGCAGTAACCATGCAAGTTTAGACTCCAAGAAAGCCAAGAAGGAAAAGTGGACAGCTAGTGCATTTGAATTTTGAGAAAAGATAAGTCAATGCTCATCCTTTGTGTTAATTGGTAGGTTGCACACACTAGCAGATATCAGGGAAAGAGCCTTCCATTCTTGTACTTGACCAGCAAATGCTTCAGGAAACATGGTCTGGTGGTCCCATTGATTAGAGATTGTGATGGCCTAGATACAAATAACCAAGATATCTTTTTACATCGAGTAGGTTATGAATCGAGATCATATTGTAAAATTAAAAAAAAAAAAAAAAAAAAGAGCAACAAATGTATAGTGAGGATGCCAGTACTAGTAGTCACGCAATGTTACAACGACGGAACAATAACATTTTAAAATTTACAAATTTTTGCTATGTAGGACACTTAGATATGACACATGGATGCCTTTGACTTGTGAATTGGACACTTCTCATGAAATGAAAAGGAAAATATGATCACACTGTAATCAAAGAAAAGAAAGAACTGAAAGAATATTTAAAAAGGTTCCATATATGGAAAGAAATGAAAGTGTTAAAAGTATTAATTTATTCCAACAATCATCCAAGCCCATATCATGTTTTTTTTTTCTTCTTTAGCCATGTGAATGTAGTTAGGTCGATATATAAGTAGTGCAAAGTTGAGATTGTTGCTCCTCTAAGAATAGGACTAATTATTTATATAAATATATCATATATCCATGTCTCCGTGTTAGGCAATTGTGGTGTTGAACACTTTAGGACAGTCAGAAACTTGACCCTGAGTCTTGTGCAGGTAACACGGGTCACAAATCTATGTCAGGGATCAGGTTTAAAACAACATATATCAGCCTTTGTGGAACCAGCATGATACACATACTACATGTCATAAAAGTTAGCATGAAGTGGCATTCAAAGACATATAATACCTTATTTAGTATTTGAAGATGATCAAACATAATTTGTCAACATATTTCAATCCAATTTAGATAAATTCAAGAGGCTCATAAATGACAGCAAGAAAATGATGCTGTTGCCAAGTTGGGTGCCTAGGCAAGCTTGATAAATCAACCAAATTTACTTATTGATATATGCATATTAAGAGATCTCAAAGTTGGGTGCCTAGGCAAGCTTGATAAATCAACCAAATTTACTTATTGATATATGCATATTAATAAGAAAATTTAAGCTTGCCAAGGTGGGTGCCTAGGCAAGCTTGATAAATCAACCAAATTTACTTATTGATATATGCATATTAAGAGATCTCAAAGTGTCTACGTGACAACCAGTCTGCTATCAATAGACGCATGTAGGTAACAGTCAGTCAGTCAAGCTCTCTCCACTTAAGTTTAGTTGATGCTATTTTTAGCGCGTTCGCAATGGAACATGGTCCAACTTCAAATGTAAACTGATGTTCAGTTACAAATGGAAGGTCGAATCATAATCACAACTAATTTTATATTATTAGTATTTCAGGTGAGATACTATGATAAATAATACAAAGTTGTAAAGGGGAATTATTGGTATGCAATCATATTACAAATAATTGGCTGCTGCACATCATTAGAAAGACCTCCATAAACATACAACATATTTCCATTTTGAAACTTAGGTTGCAATGTCATCAACCCGCAGTTTTTAAAATATCAGCAAACATATCCTATATATTGGCCATTATATCAAAATATATTATTTTCCAATCATGGCCACAACAATATATGTGTCATAAGAAAATGTTGCTAGCCCACTTATGTGGCTGCATAATAGTATGCATCCTCGGGCCAAACCGATATAGGTTGTACCCATGACATGCAGCAATCCTGCAGAATTGCCAATAGGGTTATGCAACTTGCATATCCACTTTTATGGACAACAATCCATTTGGATAATTTTCCAGTCAAGTCAATAGGTGAATTGAACCCGGTCCAATACTCAATATGACAAACCCTTAGGGCTATGATCATATTCTGAAAATCATCCATCTTTCTCCCATTCTCTCATTGGACAGTGGTGAGGCTGCAACAACATAGTAATAGTCCTTCTCTTTATTATAATTATCTAATTCTTTAAAAAGATTTCTATTTGACAATCACCCTCTCAATCTCTAAAAATTTTTTGTTAGTGAAGCAAACCACCATTCGTTGCTTTGTAAACTGACACATGAACTCTTGATACTAGTTTCTAAATCATGGTCTTTGCATATAGTTTTTTATGCTTTTCTTTTTTTAATTGTATTAAAAGATTTCCACATAATATGTAAACGCATGCACATGCACACACGTGCATGCACATACACACACGTGCACGCATGCGGGGGCGTGCACGCACACCCGCTCGCGCACGCGCGCCTGCACGCCCACATGCCCATGCGGCGCCCACACCCACACGCACTCACGTGCACGAGCACGCACGCACATGTGTGTGTAATTCAATTTATTCAACTCTGCATAATTCATTTATGATGTGCATAAACGTTAATACATTATTGAAACGTGTTTTAAAACATTGTCAATATTCAACAATTTTTATTCGTATCATTTTGACTGAGATTAGCTAATAAATAGCTCATAGCCGATTTGTCGTCCGATATACCAACCAATAGGTTAGCTCAAGCTTACAGGCTAGAGTATAAAGAATATCATGTTTTGAGGCAAATCGTTAGTCCACGTTATCAAATTCATTAATATATGAGAAAAGATTAGGGTCCATGGGCTTACTAAACATACTTTATGGACGCTTATGATTTATGAATGTATTGGCTTGTTAAGATTGCTTAAGAATATATATATATATAAATATATATATATATATATAATATTTATTTGATATCCTAGTAACATTGCCTGATATACAGTATGAAGGTCGAAATATCCATGATATCCAAAATTAAGAACACACAACTTGTCAACATGGTTTAACACAAGTAATACTACTGTACCCAAAAGCTAAGCAGGTATAACATTGATACAAAATAAAGATTCACAATAACCTGGAGTTAAAACAAGGCTTAAATCAATCAAATTGAAGCATTAACCTAAGTTGAGTGATTTGGGAGTTTATAAAGAGTAGGGGAACACAAAAATATTGATAAAAAAATATCATCAGGTTGAATTGACCATTAATGGTATTGACTGTAGCTGGGATTAGTATTTATAAACTACATAGTTTCAGTGCTCCTACCTGATATGGGACTATTTACTAGGATCGGGTGTTATATTAAACGCACCACACCACTCGATAAAAAAAGAACTAAAATTGGTATCCTTATAAACATGCGGTATCCTTTTCCACATGTGCATATGTTTTAGTATGTGTGAGTGTGTTTACAAAAGCACTGATTCATATTCTAATGACCCTAGATTATTAGATTTTCACTTATGAATCATTTTTCTATTATGGATATGGAATTTATATAACCTTTATTTAGAAACTAATCATGGAAACTATACATATTTAAAGGATTATACATGAAAAATTGTCAATATGAATCTTTGGTCACAGTCTAAATACTAAAGAACTTTACCATACAAATTTTCATTGGCGTTTGAAGATTCTATACCATAAAACTAACTAGCTTACTCTCTGAAACTGTTCATTTCATGGTTACTTGATGTGTGGACAAACAACATTTTAAAATTTGACTTGTTCTAGCCACTTTAAGTGGTGTAGACCAACTGTAACCGAAAGGACCTTTCATATGTATATGTATGTATATGTATATGTGATGGAGATCAAATTTGATTTAGGAATAGATTTGATTAGATTTGGATCTTTTTAGGATTTTAGAATATTTGATTGGATTCTGATTTTATTAGGATTTTGGATTCTATTAGGATTTGGTTTGTTAGAGTTTCCTATATATATGGATTGTGTGAAGTATTGAAAAGATGAATAATATTTTGAGAAATTTTCTTGAGAAATATCTGGCGTGGAATTCGCTGAGTGAAAATCTTTCCTCGTGGATTCGTGGAGAGTGGGCGTGGGCCTGGGTGGATTCCCAAATCCCAAAAGTTTTCCCCAATTTATCATTTCTTCCCCAATCCCTCTAGAAAAAACCCTAATTTCAAACCCTAACCCTAATTTCGCCTCCGTCCTGCGTCAAATTGGTATCAGAGCCTAAAATTATTTTCTCCTCTTCTACCTGACCCAACCACCCTCACCCTCCATCAACCAGCGAGAGAGAAAAAAAAAAAAAAAAAACTCAGATTAGATCTGTAAAAAAAAAAAAAAAAAAAAAAACTCAGATCAGATCTGTAGAGGAAAAAAAAAAAATCTCCAACCTCTCTCCATCCCCAAACCAGTCCATCCTCATCCACTCCTTCCTCTACCCGCAACAACCCAAAGCCCCAAACTCTTGCCGCAACAACCCAACCCAAAACTACCCGCAGCAACTCCACCAAACCCCCTCCGCCAGCAACCCCGCCCGCCCGCCGCCCTCCACCAGAATCACCTCCGCCCGCCGACTGCCTCCCATCTTCCTCACCGCCCTCGCGACGCCTCCGATCTCCTAGCCGCCCGCCTCCCGCCGCCATCCTCAACTACGGCCTCCAACTCCGACCAACTCCCTGCCCGCGTCCAGCAACCTCCGCCCATCTCCACCCGCCTCCGCTCACCTCCGCCGTCTCCGTCCACCGCCCGCCAGCAACCCCGTCGCCGCTGCACTCCCTCCACTTCGACAGCGACCACTTCCTCATCTGCTTCCTCCCCCCTCAACTGCAGCGAGAGAAAGTAGAAGAGACCTATTGGGTTTTGGATTTGCTTGTTATTGGGTTGATTTGGTTCTGATCCACTTATTCAGACCCACATCCATAAAAGAATAAAAGGTTGGATTTATTTTGGGTCTGACCCGCAAGTTTCAGATCCATTCCACTCTTGGTTCAGATCAGTACAGCAGTGCAGACCCGCTGACAGTGCAGACCCGTTAAGGGTTTTTTTTCCAATTCGGAGTCCGTTTCAACTCCAATTCAAACCGTTTTCGAGCCGTCGTGATTTTTGGGTATTTCTTAAACTTTTTTGAGATAAAATTTTGAGTTGATTATATATGGGGTTCATGTTCTATGGTCATTACATCTACACAAATGCTAGAAAATCGCAAATTGAGAGAGATATGTACGCTACTATACCCATTTTTTTCGGTTTCGATGGTCGACAAAATTATCAAAATTGGGAGAATCATATCCAAGATTTCTTTCTAGCTTCTGATCTGACTTCAGCACAGAAATGCCTTCACGCCCGATAAAATTTAGGTGGAGAAACTTATACTTGGAGTAAAGAGTATAAATTATGTTTGGATTGGAATATGTTGCGACGTCTACTTCGTCATCGGTATACTCAACACCACCTTCAAAATTTTTCATCTCATCGGTTTCAATCATCTGAGCTTAAAACAATGACTAGTGATGAAAAACTTCAATGTATGATCGATGAGCTTAAGAAGTGTAGCCGAATACTTGACAGTGTTAAAAACACACTTAAGTGCAGGGATGAAAAAAGTCAAACGGTTAGTAATGATAGAATCGCTAAAAGGATTGAAACAGATATTCCTATGTTTGGTGAATGTATTTTGCAGCCTACACTGAATACAGAAGTTCATGATGAGCCATTACTAGTACCAGATGGAACTTTTTTTTCATCCATAGAAGTTGAAAACTCAATGGTTCAGATTTCTGAAGATCCTTCAATAGAACCAACTGTGAAATTTCAGCTGCCTGTGAATACTTCTGATGATCATACTTACGAGGAGAAACCAACAGAAATATCTTCTTCTCTCCTATTTGCATATGTATAGGGAGTACAGAAACTTTCAATTCAAAGTGAGACTTCACACAGAAAAGAAGTTATTGTTGATGATGAGGTAAAAACTTCAGTTCCTCTTGAGAGATTCATTACAAGAATTATGAAAAAATTACCGACTCAACATACAGATTCATATGAAGTTTCGAAAAGGTTTGCTTCTACTGTTCATAGCCAGAATAATTTGTGGGATTTACAGTCATTTGAAACTGGTTCACGAAAAAAGCCAGTTCCACCTCCACCGCCTTGATACAGATGTGATGTACTAGATACGGTTCCTCGACCATCACCATGGCCCAATTGGGATACTTCGTGGATGCCAATCAGTTCAACCCGGACGTGTTTATCATTTCTTATCTCCGCATTCATCGGGGATGAATGCTTTGAAGCCCGGGAGAATTGATGGAGATCAAATTTGATTTAGGAATAGATTTGATTAGATTTGGATCTTTTTAGGATTTTAGAATATTTGATTGGATTCTAATTTTATTATAATTCTGATTTTATTAGGATTTTGGATTCTATTAGGATTTGGTTTGTTAGAGTTTCCTATATATATGGATTGTGTGAAGTATTGAAAAGATGAATAATATTTTGAGAAATTTTCTTGAGAAATCTCTGGCGTGGAATTCGCTGAGTGAAAATCTTTCCTCGTGGATTCGTGGAGAGTGGGCGTGGGCCTGGGTGGATTCCCAAATCCCAAAAGTTTTCCCCAATTTATTATTTCTTCCCCAATCCCTCTAGAAAAAACCCTAATTTCAAACCCTAACCCTAATTTCGCCTCCGTCCTGCGTCAATATGTATATGTATATGTATACATTCTAATTTAGATATTTTAAATTAGAATAGATTATGTATATGTATATGTATAGATATATATGTATATGTAGATGTATATATATACATATGTATATGTATATATATGTATACATATACATATACATATATGTATATATATGTATATGTATATGTATATGTGTATATATATGTATATGTATATGTGTGTGTGTATACATATACATATATGTATATGTATTTATACATATACATACATATATATGTATGTATATATACATACATATATATGTATGTATATATACATAAACATACATATATATGTATGTATATATATGCATATGTATATGTATATGCATTAACTCCGCCAGTGCTTGTGCTTAAAAATTAATCATTTCACTGTCTGTCCCAAGCCAGCATAAAGGAGGGTTGTGGCAAGCCGGTGACAGCCAGCGTAAAATATTGCCACATATTATGACATGAGCCAAAATATGAATTTCGCTGGGGCGTTTCCTACTGAATGACAAGCTACATCGGAGTCCGAGTATAGTGAAAAATGTGTGAGGGTTGTTAGGTCGTCGCCCAAAAACGACGTGCCACGTCGGCGCCCGGATATGGTGTCAAATGTAAAAAGATTCCCACGTCTTAATGAGCGGGTAGGGGTAAAAAAGTTAGCTCATAAACATAAACATAAATTTCGGCTAACATCGTGAAATATAGGTTCGCTTAAAGGTAAATTAACAGAGTCAGTTGATGCTATGATTAGAAGGGGGTTAATATTTTGTGCGTGCAAGAGACTAAATGGGTAGGTGAGAAAGGTAAAGTCATAAAGCCTTGGGATTATAAACTTAGGTATACGGGTAGAGATAGAAATCATAATGGGGTAGGTGTGATCATAGATAAAAAATTATTTAGGAATGTAGTGGAGATTAGGAGGAAAGGTGATAGAATTTTATTAATTAAACTTATTTTAGATAGAGAGATTTTTAATATTATTAGTGTCTATGCACCACAAGTAAAATTTGATGAATCTAGCAAACATCAATTTTGGAAGGATCTAAATAAAATAGTACAAGAAATACCCGTTAGGGAAAAACTATTTATTGGTGTGATCTCAATGGGCATGTAAGAACTAGTCGTAATGGGTTTGATAGTGTACATGGAGGATTTGGTTTTGGAGAAAGAAATGAAGCAGGTAATTCAATTCTAAATTTTGCTGTCTTATTATTTAATTTTAGCGAATATTTGGTTTAGAAAAAGAGTTTCGCACTTGATTACTTTTAAAAGTGGATCGAATGCAAACCAAATAGATTTCTTTTTAACTAGGAGGGTAGATAGAGCTAGTTGTATCGATTGTAAACTAGTGCCAGATGAGAGTGTAATTACCCAACATAGACTCTTAGTTTTAGATATTCAGATTAGAAAGAGACTTAGATTAAATATAAGTTAGATCCTAAGATTAAGTGGTGGAATTTAAAAGGTAATCAAAAAGTTTTTGTAGATAGAGTAGTACAAGAAGCAGATTGGAGAGACCATGATTATTCTAATATAACATGAAACAAAATGGCTAATTACATTAAAAGAGTAGCTAAAAATATATTTGGTGAGTCGAGAGGTGGTGCTCCACCATATAAGGATACATCATAGTGGAATGAAGAGGTAAAAAATACTATTAAAATCAAGCGAGACCTTTATAGAGATTTGAAGGATAATAATGATTGAATAAGTTTTGAGAAGTATAAACTAGCGAAGGAGACTAACAAAGTTGTTCGGGATGCAAAAACTAAATTATATAAATAAGTGTACGAGAAGTTGGATAATAAAGAGGCAGAAAATGATATATATAAAATTGCTCGAATAAGAGAGAAAAAGTCTAGAGACTTATGTACTGTAAAGTGTATTAAAAATTATGATAATACGATTGTAGTTCGAGACGAAGAAATTAAAGAAAGATGGAGAGATTATTTTGATAAATTATATAATGGTAGTTTTACTCAATATTTGGGAGATCTTACTATTCAATGTGAGGACATGAATCGTAGCTTTATGCACAGAATCAAAGAGTCTGAAGTAAAAGAAATTTTGAAGATGATGAAATCAAGAAAAACCATTGGTCCAGATGAGATTCCTGTAGAGATATGGAGATACTTAGGAGAGATTGGTGTGAGGTGCCTGACAGATCTTTTTAATAAGATTTGGCAAATTAAGAAAATGCCAAATGAATGGAGAAAGAGTACCCTAGTAACTCTGTATAAGAATAAGAGTGATATTCAGAGTTGTTCTAACTATCGGGGAATAAAACTCATGTGTCACACTATGAAACTTTGAAAAAGGGTAATTGAATATACATTGTGATAAACTGTTAAAATATCGGAGAACCAATTTGGATTTATGCTGGGCGATCGACGATAAAAACTATTCATTTACTTCGTCAATTTATAGAACGATTCCGAGAGAGAAATA
Organism: Dracaena cambodiana; assembly: GCA_036321105.1. Lineage (NCBI taxonomy): Eukaryota > Viridiplantae > Streptophyta > Magnoliopsida > Asparagales > Asparagaceae > Dracaena > Dracaena cambodiana. Next base: position 46,264,553 of record JAYEPQ010000007.1, read on the forward strand.
GAGATTTGCATATAGTATTCATTGACTTAGAGAAACCCTATGACAGGGTATCACGAGAGATACTTTGGTGGACATTGATGAAGAAAATAGTTTCCATCAACTATATCAATCTAATTAAGAATATGTATGATGGAGTAGTGGCCAATGTCAGAATATGTGGTGGTTTAACAAGTAATTTTTCTATCACAATTGGATTACATCAAGAATTTGCATTGAGCCCATTCTTATTTGCTATAGTGATGGATGAGCTTACTAGAACTATTTAGAATGAGATATCTTGGTGTATACTATTTGCTGATGATATTGTTTTAGTTGATGAAACAAAAGCAGAGGTAAATGCCAAGTTAGAGTTATAGAGGCACACATTAGAATCTAGAAGTTTTAAATTGAGTAGGTTTAAAACAGAGTATATGGAGTGTAAATTTAGTAAACGACGGACCATAAACTATAATGTTGTAAAACTGGATGGGCAAGAGATACAAATGAGCAGTCAGTTTAGATATCTAGGTTCTATTATTCAAAATAATGGAAAAATCGATAATGATATTAACCATAGGATACAAGCTGGCTGGTTGAAATGTAGAAGAGCAATGGGAGTTTTATGCGATCGTAACATTCCGTTAAGATTGAAGGAGAAATTTTATAGGACTGCTATTAAGACAGCTTTATTATATGGTACGAAATGTTGGGCTATAAAAAAACGTCATTTACAAAAGATAAGTGTAGCAGAGATACGCATGCTCCGCTGGATATGCAGCAACACTAGGAGAAATAAAGTAAGAAATGAAGATATTCGTGTTAAGATAGGTGTAGCCATCGATGAAAAGATGCGAGAAAATCGTCTACGATGGCTTGGTCATGTACAACGTAAGCTTACAAATACACCAGTTCGACGAGGAGAGTTTATCAATGTAGGACAAATTAAAAGAACGAAGGAAAGATTGAAGAAAATATGGATAGAGATGATACGAAAAGATATGGAATCTAGAGGTTTAAATGAGGAGATATTACTTGATAGAAATGAATGGAGGACTATCAAAGTGATCGATCCGGCGTGATTCTTTTTTTGGTTCATGTAGCCTACCCCAAATACTTGGGATAAAAAGCTTAGTTGTTATTGTTGTTGTATATGTACATGCATATGTATATGTATGTATATGTATACATACATATACATATGTATACATATACATATACATATGTATATGCATACGTGTGTATATATGTGTGCGTGTATAAATACGTACATATATATATATGTGTGTGTGTGTGTGTGTATATATGTATATGTATATATATGTATATGCAAATGTATATGCCAATGTTGAAAATAACGCGTTATGAAACCCATTATGTTGCGTTATGAAACCTAACAGAACTTCAGCACTAAGTAATAACTGAAAATAACTCAATGCACCATACAGTACGTTTTTTATGTTATTTTACGTTATATTACGTAACGTTACGTTAAATTACGTTATGGTACGTTATTTATAATTATTTTCTTAGTAATTTTATATTGTTGTTGATTATTATTTTAATTATTAGCGAATTGCTTAAATTTTCTTATTTGATTAGTTGTTAGATTGTTTAATTGCTTGTGGAATTGCTAACTTACTAATTTGTATTTGTTTCCTTATTCGCTTATTGTAATTTACTTTCGGTTGCTGAAATATCTTACTTGTTGATTCTATTAAATTTTTAACTGAACTAAAATTAACAGTTATAAATAAAATAAATTGAACATTACAAAATATAAATTATAATAATGATAAATAACTAAATTAAAATAAAAAATTAAAATCTTATTTTCTTGTTTAGATGATAACTGGAATTACGACTACAGACTTAATATAATTTACGAAAAATGTGAAAATTATTGTAAAACTTAATATAAAATTAGAATAGATTATGTACTACAAAATAGCTGTATATTTAAATTTTTAAAGAAATTTTAAATTTATTTTTCAATTTATAAAAATTATTTTATATTGTTTATATTTATTTTTATTAAATAAATAAAAAAAATTGCATAACCTACTTTATGTGTTATGCTATATGCGACATAACCTAACAGAGACAACGTTACATTACTGTTATCGCTATTTTAAACATTGGTATATGCATATGTATATGTACATATATATGCATATATATATATGCATATGTATATGTATACGTATATATAAATATCTATACATACACACACATATATATATCAATGTTAAAAATAACGCGTTATGAAACCTATTATATTGCGTTACGAAACCTAACGGTACCCTAGCTTTACGTAACAACTGAAAATAACTCAATGCACCGTAACAGTACATTTTTATATTATTTTGTATTATATTACATAACGTTATGTTAAATTACGTTATATTACGTTATTTACAATTATTTTTTTAGTAATTTTTATATTGTTGTTGATTATTATTTTAATTATTAATCAATTGCAGTAATTTTCTTATTTGATTAGTTGTTAGCTTGTTTGATTGCTTATGAAATCACTAACTTGTTAATTTGCAATTATTTCCATGTTCGCTTGTTGTAATTTCTCTCCGGTTGCTAAAAAATCTTACTTGTTGATTCTATTGAAATTTTAACTGAACTTAAATCAACAATTACAAATAAGATAAATTGAACATTACAAAATATAAATTATAACAATGATAATAACTGGAATTGAAATTAAAAAATTAGAATCTTATTTTCTTGTTTAGATTATGACTGAAATTATGGTTGCAGATTTAATATAATTTATGAAGATAAATGGAAAAATTATTGTAAAACTTAATATAAAATTAGAATAGATTATGCAGCACAAAATGGTTTTATATTCCTTTTTAGATATTTTTCAATTTATAAAAATTGTTTTATATAGTTTTATATTTATTTTTATTAAATAAATAGAAATTTGCATAACCTACGTTATTTGTTACACTATATGTGACATAACCTAACATAGGCAAAACGTTAGGTTACTGTTATCGCTAGTATAAATAGTGATATGTATATATATATATATATATGTATGTATGTATGTATATGTATATATATATATATGTATGTATGTACATGTATATATATATATATATATGTATGTATGTATATGTATATATATATATATGTATATATATACGTGTGTGTGTGTATTACTGTATATGAGTGGTTAGCTAAAGCAAGTTACATGAGTCAGCAGCGAAAAAGTAATTATCTTATTATTTTTTTAAAAAAAAATTATGATCATAATCTCTTCCTTCATAGCTTATTTAGCATCAAATTTCGTGGGTTTTTTAATTCATTTAACCTTTCATTAAGTGGATACAAAATATTGTATTCATCTTCCATTAAGTTAGCGGCGAAAAAGTAATTATCTCATTATTTTTTACAAATTTTTTTATGATCATAATTTCTTCCTTCATAACTTATTTAGCATCAAATTTCATGGGTTTTTAAATTCATTTAACCTTTCATTAAATGTTGTATTCATCTTCCATTAAGTGAATACAAAATATTGTATTCATCTAAAACCATTAATTTTATATCTACCTGACGGAAGACCAAATCAAAATAAAAATCTAAAAAATTGAGCTTGAGTGAACAGTTGGACAGAAGGAATCATAATCCTAAAGAATTATTTTAAAAAAAATATTAAAAATAGTGGAAATGAGCTACAGCTCAGTAATGTAATTAATTTACGTGAGATGACGGCTCATTTTCCTGAGCTACCGCCACATGTCAGCCTCTGATCTGCCAAGCGTAATTTATTTACAACCTTAATTACATATGGTAAAGGAGAGGGAAAAATCTGAGTAATACCAGCAAAGAAGAGGGTTTTTTTTTTGCAAATAACTATTCCTATTTGGTCATCCCGTAGATGAGTCGTGATCCTCCTTAGTCCCTCTGTTGCGAAATTCGGAACCCATCGACCCTTTCTCCCTGCCTTTCTCTCTAACCTCGTTCACAGACCCTCTCTCATCACAGAACCTCGGTCGAGCCCTCTCTCTGCCCTTCTCTTTAACCTCGCTCGCAGACCCTCATCACAGAAACCTCGGTCGCGAAATTTGGAACCTTAACCCTCTGCATTTTTCTCAATCCATCGCTTAATTTAGCAACGCCTCATGCCCCTCTCTGCCTCTCTCTCCCTCAACTTCGATCTATAGCTCGTCTCCGTCTTGCAATCTCTGTCCCTCTCTCGCTTCTCTAAAAAAGAGTAGTCATCACTTCATTATTTTCAACGATGATATGGTTTCTTCCTCCTCCATGATTTCGCCATTTGTTCTTGGTTCCTTTCTAGGGTTAGAAACAATTATTATTTGACTTTCTATAAGGAATTTTGTTTTTGAGTTTCAATTAGAAAAATAAGTACAGGATTTTTACTGTTCTTCTCTCACTCCAACCCCTCAATTCAAATTTTCATTCGACGATAACAAAGCCAGAACCCTCTTTCCCATATTCAGGCCTCAAGATCCCGAAAACATTATAGTCAAATAACTAAAGCTTAACTTACAAGTTTCAAGAATTTTCTTTGGTTTGGACCGAGGTAAGTTGGTTATATCTAAGAAGGTTTTTGTATAAATGCCCATGTTAGTATTTTCAATGAATTGAAGTACTCAATTCATCTGAAAAGAATTTGTCATATATAAATATTATTGCTAGAATGCTTGGTAAACTCATACTAAAACTTGGTCAATATGCGAATTTAGCCCTTAAGGGTAGGAGTTATTTTTCATGTTTCCTCAATGATTTACTTCTATAGTGGGAGATAAAATTATGAGCCAAATCCTACTTATTTAAAGGCAAGAGCAATTTGAATTAACCTAACGTATGCAAATCATGGTTTATTTTATTCATAACAAAAAGTAAAGTAGTAAGAACAAATATTTTTCTTGAATATATTTACAATACTCGATTATTTTTGCTTTTTTAATTGAAGTAGCAATATTTATTGACTTGTGAATTAACTTCATAAAGTTTAGTTTGGAATACTATCATCAGTTGGCTATCAACTTGGATGTTGATGAGTTGTATTAAGTGAATTTACTTGTGGGTGCATGAAAAAGAACCACATCATATTGTTTTTCTTTCAGAGTGTCTATTGATGCATGCAGCATATAATGAATATATATGGCATAATTTTTCCTGCTATTAAGAAAGAAAAGATGTACTACTTAATGGTCTATGAGAGAGCATTATTTTATTCTCTTATGTATATCAATTATAAATAAACTAAATATTGTCTTATATTAATTGACTTACTCTAATGATTTAGTTACATACTGTTTGAATTCTTATCACTTCTCACAAGTATAATATCAGCATAATAAATTCTTGAACTGTTGTTTATCATGAATTTTATTGTTTATTTTCTTGAGAAACATAACATCATTTTTTTTAAAATTTAAATAGATACTTTATTAACTTGTAAAGGGGAACTCACATGTCTTACTATGTCATTTTGTAATATTAATATATATGATAAACTAAATCAAGAAAAATAACAAAATTTATAGGCTGATTTTTGCATCTTTATAATAAGATTATTTTCTTTCCTCTAGATGTAAGAAATAAATCTTACATCATTTGCTTATTTTTAGATAAAAATATGATTCAGTGAAAAATCTATTATTTACTTCATTTTTTGACTTATAAGTAGACTTTCTTTATAATTTTCATATGGGTATTTATGCAATATACAACATAACTTAGTATAAATACCTATATTTAATGGTTTCTATATATATATTATTTACTATTTCCATAAGTTTAGACCATTAAGTATATAGTTGCAAGTTATTATGATGTTACCTTTCAATTAACATTTTTTTAGGTCATATCCGACACAGTTGATGTTCATATAGAGAGTTTGATGTCCAATAGCTGACGTCCAATAGCTCAGATAGTAAGTATATATGTTGATTTTGACAATGTGGAAGCTGACTTTGAAAATATTGATAATGTTAATAATATTGATGATGGCGGCTGTAATAGTGCAAAACCACGAGTAGAGATGCAATTTCCCACGTATATTGCAGCTTACAATTTTTATAATGCCTATGCCAGAGTTAAATGATTCAGTGTTTGCATAAATTCGAGTTTCACTCCAGAAAAACAAATGAACTAATATCCAAAACATTCCTTTGTTATAATGCAGGCAAGAAATCTTAACATGGTACGAGACAATATGGACGAGAAGTTACTCGTCGAAGAGATACTAGAGTAGATTGCAAAGGCAGGCTTCATGTTAGTCGAACCAAAAAAAGTACGTGGCTAGAAAGTAAATTTGTTAGCGAGCATACAAATCACGAGTTTACCAATCCAGATAAAATTACGAGGCATTATTCTCGTAGAAGTTGCATCGAACAAAAGACTGCTAAGATGCTATGTATAAATACATGATCCAGGACTTAATCCATCTACAATTTCACAAGTACTAAATGTTGCAAGTGTGACTTAGGAGAAAACCATCATACCGCAATAAGTGATTACATAAGAAAACATAGGAATAATAATATGAATAATGAATGCATATCCGTCATTCACCAATTTCTAGAAAAAAGAACATCTGATCCAAATTTTTATTTTGCAGCTAAATTGGATAGTATGGTGACTGAGAAGCGTATTTTGGACAGATGGGCCGTCTTAAGCCTCAATTTTAAAGCGTAGAAATTGGCAAATGATAGACACACATTCATTACCCGTATTATTTTTTATATACTTTCTTATATGATCACTTGTTTGTTATGGTAGATGGTTTCCTTCTGACTCCCACTTGCAACATTTAGCACATGTGAAATCGTATATGGATTAAATCCTACATCCTACAATTTATCTATGAACATCTTGACAGTCTTTTGTTCGATGCAACTTCCTATAAGCATAATCCTCATAATTTTATCTGGACTGGTAAACTCGTAATTTGTATACTCAATGACTAATTTACTTAACCATATATAGTTTTTAGTCTGACTAACATGGAACTTGGCTATGCAACATACTCTTATATCTCTTTGACGATTAACTTCTCGACCATATTCTCTTTTATCATTTTATCATGTAAAGATTTCTTGCCTTCCTTAATACAAATGAATGTCTTGGATGAGTTCATTTGTCTTTCTAGAGCAATACTCGAACTTATGCGTACACTGAATCCTTTAACTCTGACATAGGAAATATACAAATTGTAAGCTACAATATACGTGGGAAATTCCATCCCTACTCGTAGTTTTCTACACCATTACTACCGCCATCCTCACTATTATTAGTGATTATCAACGTTCTAAAAGCCGGCTTTCACATTCTCAGAATCAACAGACATACTTCTATCTAAGCTATTGGACATCAAACTATCCATATAAACATCAACTGTGTCAGATATGACCTAAAATAATGTTATTTGAAAGGTAACATCAAAATAACTTACAACTATATACTTAATAATCTAAACTTGTGAAAGTAGTAAGTAATATATAGATAGAAACTATTTCATGTAGGTATTTATACTAAGTTATGTTGTATACTACATAAACACCCACATGAAAATTATAAAGAAAGTCTACTTAGAAGTCAAAAAAAGAAGCAAATAATAGATTTTTCACTAAATCATATTTTATCTAAAAATATGCAAATGTTGTAAAATATATTTCTTATATCTAGAGAAAAGAAAACAACCTTGTTATAGAGATGCAAAAACTAGCCTATAAATTTTGTAACTTTTCTTAATTTAATTTCTTATATATACTAATATTATAAAATGACATGGCAGAACACATGAGTTCCCCTTTACACGCCAACAAAGTATGTATCTAAATTTTAAAAAATGATGTCATTTTTCTCAAGAAAATAAATAATAAAATTCACGATAAACAACAATTCAAGAATTTGTTATGTTGATACCATGAGAAGTGAGAAGAATTCAAACAGTATGTAGCTAAATAATTAGAGTAAGTCAATCAATATTAAAATATACCAGTCCATGAGTTCATGGCAGAGACTAGTTTCTACAGTACCCATCAAAAATTTTGTCCAATTCAGACACCTTGCATCTCTAAGAAGATAAAATAAATGCATTTAAACATTAAAGAGTAACTTGAAATATACAATATGGATATACTTTTTTTAAACATATATTTCAGTATCATCCTCATTGAGAAGCTCAATAGTTTACTCTCCCTTGTCAACATTAAAATTTTTTTCCAAGGTTGTTATTGATACAAGTGATTTAAGGTTGAAAAGTCTATATCCCTATTAGGCATATCTCATATTGACCCTTTATTAAGTTGGTCAAATTCTGAAGAGAATTCTGTTAATTGAACTTTTTATTTTCTTACTCATATTATGAGTAATTCTATGCGAGAAAGAAGTAGGTTCAGCCATGCTACTATCCTACAGAGTCGAATAATATTTGTACCATATGAGCTTAAATCTAAAATTCTCATTATTTCTAGGTAAATCTAATAACATGCTTATCGGTAAATGATTTATTAGTAAAAAAATGTCTTTCCATGGTTCTAATGGACTCAAAACACTACACAACTTTTGGTGACGATCCACAAGTTAGCATCTCATGAGATCAAGGAGAAATAAAAAGAACATATTTATGATTTAACATCCAAAATTGTTATCATATGACTAAATCTATTGTGAAATGCTTCGAAAAAGAACATGGCTATGATACCAAATATACATCAAAGAACTTAAAATCAAAATTATAACAAGAGAAAAGGAAAGCTAGCACAAATATACACCATATATGTAAAAATTAAAAATATAACGAGAGGAAAGGCAAGCTAGCTTACCCTAAAAAAAAGGTTTATAACTTTAAACCAAACTTTTCTTCTAGTACTTCCATTTTGTTATGCAATAATTTTACAAAAGGAGAAGATATAAGGGGCTATTTGGCTACAAAAAGTAGTTGGGAAATGGAATTGGAAATGCATTTTCTGTGTGGGACCCACTTTCTTTTCCCCTTTTTGTTTTCTTGCAATTTAGAATCCACAAATTGCACCAAAACAAAGAAAAGATGGGTCCCACTTAGGAAATGCATTTCTAATTCCATTTTCCAATTTCTTTGTGCAACCAACAACCCTAAGAGAAGTGGGTGTTGCAAAATTTTAGTAGAGAATTTTACTGCATACCCCTCTTCACAGAATCTACACTACTTTTAATAGAGAAGAAGTATATATACACACAAAAATTCCACATAATAGGAGACCACATACTTACAACTGCACATAAAATTTTCCCTAGAAGCACAAACAAGATTAGGGCTTGTAATTGATAACAAATGGATTTAGGGGGGAACACGAATCTAGGATTTCAAAGAAAAATAACAAAAGATTTTATTTGGACCACATCCCTGGTAACTTATTTGCTAACTCTCACATTACAAAATATATTTAACAGCAAAATATAAATTATCTCTACACATTCATTGATCAATAAAAGTCTCATAAAATATTATTTATAAATAAAATAATAATCTACGTTCACGAGTGCAAATAGCTAAATTTAAAATAAAAAAACCACAATATCCACTAGATGATCAAACTAGACAAATAATCAAACTTACAAGATGGACATCTATCAACTTCCCACTTTGGAAACAATCACCACTTGAAATGATGACAATGGTAAGTATCGAGTAAGTTCTAGTGACACTGCTTAATTTTCTTGACCCTCAACCAAGTTTCCTCTGAATGCGATCATCCTCTCCAAACAAACCAAGTATCGTTGGTAACTTCTCACAGCAGTCGAAACTATCCCATCTTGCAACATATCTACCTCCTCTATTTGGTGCCTCCATGTGATGGTGGTAGTTGTGGTAGAAGAACTAAAAAGAGCTCTACATCTGCTACTGCAAAAGACGTGTCTAAAATGGTAGCTAGAAAGTCGACTCAAGCATGCTACCGAGTCAAGCCCACACAACTGAAGACTAAGTTAATGTTGCCGCATAATATCCAATTCATAAGTATTTGAACAAATCTCCCATACAACCAATAAGGGCACGTACATCAAGAATGAAAAGGAACCTCTCCAATCAAACCATAATAATCACGTTGTCTCCAACCAAAACTTCCCAAATTCTTTTATTAAATCTACGACAAAATTTGTGTAATCGCTAAACACAATTAGCCAACGATAGCTAAGCACAATTTCCCAAATCGCTTTTCTCATGCAAGTGATGTGCAAAAAATTCTATGGATGTGTTAGGCCTCTCCTATGAAAATAGAAATTAAGTCTAGAATTCTTGGGCCTATGCTCTGCGTGCTCCCTCGGATCAATAACATAACTCTTACTGACAAAATGGAATGATTTTCTGCCTTTCTCATCATTACCAGTCCATTCTTTTGATTCTCAAGTTAACTCTTGGGTGGAGAGTCAATGACATAAATGTACAAGTATTTGACTTTCCAAATCTGTTCATATCCAGGTCATACAATCAGAACCTATCTAGCAAGGAATGCATAACTTCCACTAGATAGGACATCACACCCCAAAAAAATTATGATTGCTCAAAAACTAAATAGGCATGAGAAAATGATGTGTATTCGAATGTAAGTTTTTATCAACCTAACTGAGACATGATTTTGGGTGCGGTTGAAGTGTAGAAACTCATTTTCTCAACAGATGGATTAGAGACTATATTCACACAACTACCTCCATCAATAATAACTTAATAGCTTATTCTCATGTGATATAGGTGTATAACATGTTGGACCTCCGCCAGTCCTCAGCTCTAGATGAGGTATGCAAGCACCTACTGGCGTACAAGTGTATGCCAACCTCTCTCAAATTCTCCATGACATTACTAAAATCCCGTGAGATTTGTAGACTTCCTCAATCGCATGCTAATCTAAATCATCATTGTGAACCTCATTTATTAATTAAATTCTTGTGTGACACTAGTATACGAAGTGACCATAACCATGACACTTTAAAATACTGGGTTCACTTCTCACCCTTCTGCAACAACTTACCAGTCACATGTTTACCCTTTACATCCTTAGAGACAGAATTATTTAGCATTATTTTCAAACTATCACTTAAATTGCTCCCCCCACTTTAAAGGCAAACTTTCTATATAAAGACATTACAAGGAAACTCTGAACCTAAGGCTAGCTGACATGCCTCTTCGACAAAATACGTAGCGTGTGAGAGCATTTTGTGTTGAAGGTCAGATCTCAGTCCAGTGAGGAATCTAGAAAGGATAAGGCAATTATCCTTTTGGATGCAATATTGTAGTTAGAGATGATAATGAACATGTCCATAGACCAATTTTTGGCCTGTCCTACTCAAAACTTCGAATTAAAAATGAACATTTCATTTTTTCTAATCTAAAAATTTGAATACAACGAACCAAAAATTAACCCGTGGACCTACCCATTTCATCCCTAATTTGCACTACCAACTTGTCAAATCTACGCATGTACTCACAGTCACTCTTCCCTATTTTAACTTAGATAATTGGTCAAGAAGATGTTTTCTAAAGGCACGAGGAACGTACTTCTTCCTATGTTCCTCTTTCAACTCAATCCACGTAGCTATCGATTCTCATCCCCCTCTCTAATTCTCTCTATAAATATTAACTACATCTTGGATAACTCATGTAACTTTATCTTGGCGAATATAGAGTATAGACATCAAACATCCCATACCAATAAAAGGATGATCCATATCTACAACCAATTATAGAAACATTGGGATCATATATGCCATCAAAAGTGAAAACATCTATCTTGACCTTGCATATAATGTCATCAAGTCACTATATATTCTCAGTACCAACAAATATTCCCATTATCATTTCTCCTAAGATCGTGATCACTATCGTGCATACCATTATTTCCATAGTTATCTCCATTAGATTGCCTTCTATTAACATATTTCCATATGGTGACATCTTAAAGCATCATAAATTCCTGATTAGCTGTCCCTTGACTTATTTGAAATTTCTAGATAGTCTCTAGGGTCCCATGAACCTTAGCAAAAGTTCAATATTCTATTGGTTCTCAATGACTTTCCTAAAATTCTTGTCGCTATGAAATATGCAACAAAGTAACCTATATACTTGCACATGAGGGGCCTTAGACATTAAGACTAAATGCATGACTACATGAATAGGATAAAATAAAACACCCTAATGACTGAAATTTGATAAATACAGAAAAATGCACTTCCTAATTATGCAGTGGAATGCAACATAAAAAAAAAATCAACCGGCAGATAGAGTTAACAATGAACATTCCAAATCTGCACATAATAAGAGAAGAATGTGAAATTTAACAAAATAGAGTATTGGTTCAATTAGGACTTATCTCAGAGGAGTAAAAAACACTGTATCATGGGAATCCTAGTTCAGATGTTTGTACAAAGCCTGGAGTTGAAAATCCCAAAAACACAGCTCAGAAAAATAGCCTAGAATCTAAACGGCTTGGACCCGACTTGGATTGGCTCGTGCTCAACACATATACAAAGAGTCAGCTTGAGTAAGCCTAAGACGTCAGCTATCAGAGCTGTTACAGACATAAATAGCTAACTGGAGCTAAAGCCAGTCAAAAACAGCTCAACAAAGTCGATGCCATCATGTTTGCCTCAAATCGAAACCTACAAGGATCTCGTCAGATCTAGATCTTACCAACAATTGTCCTCTACTCAGGCAATGTTGGGAGCAACAATGGAGGAAATGGAAGATGTATGAAGGCGGCAGCAAGGCGAATCAATGCTAGATCTAGTTGTAGAAAAATTAAATTCATGTCGGCGAGCTCTCACCTGGCACAAAACTGTTGCTGTGACCATGAAACTGACCTGAGGGGCTCGGTGAACTACCAGGAGGTGCGGTGATAATAATGACGGCAGAGGATGACATTGCGGGAAGTGACAGACAAGCAACAACAATAGCAAGCTCGAGGGCTACGGTTACTCTTTTCCGAAGGAAAAAGGCAAAAAAGATAGGGTTAGGGTATTGAAATTTCTAGAAACGAATTTTTGGGCTTTGATATCAAAATGTGATGCAGCGCAAAGAGGATTAGGGTTTATGGTGGATAATTGATGGATTTGGAGAAGAACATGAGTCTAGGATTTCAAAGAAAAATAAAAAAAAAATTAAGATTTAGGCCTCACCCTGGTGACTCACTAATTCTGACATGTCATAAGAAATTTAACTGGAAAATACAATTTATCTTCAAACATTCAATAAATCAATAAAAATCTCATACATATTAGTTAAAATAATAATCTGCGTGCTCAACGTACGCAAATAACTATAAACAAATACCAGAATATCCACTAAATGAAAAAACTAGCCAAATAGTATATCTTCTAAGTTGTATCTCATCACCCTTCCCCATGTAACATACAACCAGCATATTTACTTAATAATCAAATTTTAGCACAACCTCATAACAAATGCATGGGCACTAAGCAGTTTCAACAGAAACTTACTTAAGCTTACGGAAACTATAATCTCTGCATCTCTTAAAAAACAACAAATCAAGTTCAAATACAATATGTTTGCCACAGAACATTAAAAAAATACTCAAACAACAAAATAATCTATCTTATTTAACACATTTGCATAAAAAGAAACGATCTGCTTATTACCTCCAACTACACTCAGTCTAAGCCCTCTTGCCGAGTCTCTGCCCCAGACCCACCTGACCCTCCACCTCCGTTCCCCCCAGTCCCCCCACTTCCACTTCCGCTTCCACCGCTCCTAGCATTGCTAGCATCAGCCTGTGACCATGAGCTCCTAAGCGGCCAAGGCAGCTGAATCCTAAACCTCCTCTCCACCATTCTCGGCCCTCCACCTGCTGCATTACCCTCTGCTCCCCCTTCCGCTGCAGCTGCAGCTGCAGCCAATCCAATCCCTATGTTCCTTCTCTCCGCAGCCGGCACCACCTGCCCTTCCTCCATTCTCCTCCTCCTATTCTCATAATCTGGGTCATCTGTGGGCAACTCAAACCTACAAACTGGGCAAGAATTATGCAACTCCAGCCACGGCACAATACAATCCTTATGATACAAATGCTTGCAAGGCATCTGCTTGGCCTCCATCCCAATCTCAAACTCATCCTTGCACACCGCGCACTGCGCCCCGTCATCCGCCTCGATTAATTCCTGGTTAATCTTCACATCCGGCAGCGAATCCGTGGCCGATTTTGCTGCCGGAGGAGTCCCATACCGATTAGGGTCGTTCTCGGCCAGCTGCTGGATGAGCTGCTCGAGCCCAGGGCCAATGAAGTAGTCCCCAAAGTTTCCCCCGCGGAAGGGGGAAACACCGCCGCTGCCGCCGCCCTCGAAGACGAACTGGATGTTGGCGTTGTTGCCGAGCATGGACTGGAGGTAGTTCTGGACGAACTGGATGGGGTTGAAGGGCTCGGGGCCGAGGTCGGACGAAGAGGACGATGATTGGAAGATGGCACTGCGGGTCCCACCGCCTCCGATGCCAGCGAAGAGGCCGGCGAGATCGCCGGAGGTGCGAACGTCGAAGGAGGCAGCGGCGGGGGAGGCGAAAGGAGGGAAGAAGGGATCGGAGTGGTGGGACTCGAAGGACAAGAAGGGGTGAGGGTTAGGGTTTGAGGTGCGTAGGTCGAACTCCTCGATGAAGCCGCCGTGGCAGATGGGGCAGAGGAGCTCGCCGGAGGGAGAGGGGGAGATGGATACGGTGCGATCGCACTGATGGCAGAAGTACCGCTGGGGGGCGGCGGTGGGGGCCGCTCCGCCGTCGCCTGGGCCCTGATCGGGTGCCGATGACGACATTGTGGTTTCTTTATTTCGGTTCTCTTTGAAGTCGAGAGAAATTTGGGGAAAGAGATCTCGGATTTTTATTTTTATTTTTATTTTTTTTTGAATTTTTGTTAAGAGGAGAGAGAAATAAACATGTCTTGTAGCACGTGCGTTGCGTGTGGGTATGATTCGGATTCATGTTGTTCGGTAGGATTCATTGGTCAAATCTAACGAAGAGAGAGAGAGAGAGAGAGAGAGAGAGTTTTCAATTTGGAAAATAAAAAATCTAAAAAAAAAGATAAAATTAGAATGGGACTTCCCAAATTTAAGAGATTTTTTAAATTCAATAAATCCAAAAAAACCGGAGGTAATAAGGATGGGGTATAGATTTTTTAGGAAAATCTTAATTTTTTTATAATAATAAATGGAAAAAAAAAACATATATCCAACTTTCCCTAAAAATAGTAACAACTACTAAATATGGAATATGGCAACTGTAAACTCAAATAAATCAAATTTTATCTCCTAAAATAAAAATTTAAAAAAAACCAAAAACTAATTTCTCTAATTTTTAGGATTAATTTTCAACAACTAACCCCTCGAAGCTCAATCATCTCTTTTCTTTTCATATGTTTCTTTCAAATATTTTTTAATTAATTACAATAATATCATCTTCTCATATGCATTGAGATTTATATACTAATACAAATTAAGTAATTTATATATTTATTTATCGAAGTACTTAATTGATTATTTTTTCCTCTGATTTCAATATGAAATTATTTAATTTGTTGAATTTTATCGTTGTAGGTGTCACTAGAAATATTTTGTTCGAGCAACATAACAAAACTTTGTGAAGATAATTGGAGATATTAACCTAGTAAATTTCTTATGTCCAAAATTTATTTTGCAATTATATATTTTCTTACTTCCTTGAGAACCTTTTTTATAAAAAAAAATTTTAAGATTATTTTTTCTTCCTTTTTATTCTTTTACTGGTGCAAGAGACATGCATTATAGATGAAAATATATGTAGTTATTTTATATTATTCATTTTGCCCTTTATTACTTTTATCAAGTTTTAATTTTTTTTAAAAAATTAATATGCATTAAACCTTTTCTTATTTATTAAACTTTAATTATTTTAAATATTATTTTAGTAATCTTCAAGCATATTTGCAAAAGAAATCTTAGTGAGTACATTTGCTAAATAATTTTTTTTTAATGTTTCTTATATGGTTTTTATTATATGACTTAGACATTAAAATTACATTTTTTATAATTCTTCGTTCTTCTTACTGCAAACACTTGGCTTTAATCATTCTTGCTTTATTCTAAATCTATATTTATTCGTTCCGCTCTATTTTAATACATGGATTTCACCTATTTTAATATATATATATATATATATATATATATATATATATATATATATATATATATATATATATATATATATATATATATATATATATATATATTTGTCCCATTATAATTTTAATACTTTTCAATTTTTTTATTTTTAATGTATTTCTTGCAATTAAAAAAAATTAATAAGTACGTATATAATATTCAAATGCATATCTAATCTCAAAATCTTCTAACTTTTATTTTTTATTTTGTTTTTTCTTTTCTCTTTTATTAATAAATCTCGGATCTAAAATGAGAATTTTTCCTATTCTCTTCTTAGAATAGGAAAATTCGGGGGTTTATTGTTTTTGTATGTGTTTATCGTTTTTTATCGATGATTTATTTAAATTAATTTCTATTTTAACGAATGAATTCAAATTTGAAAGAAATGGAGTTTAGGGTTTAAGGTTTAAAATCACAAAAATATGAGAATCTATGAGTTTGGATATGCTTGAAGAGACCGTGATTGTGTTAGGGAAGAAGAGAATAGGGTAAAAGCTAAATTTGTCCAGAAAAGACAATCACCATCCGCTAAAGAAAATTTTCCTCTTGAATTTGTTACTTTCGAAATGATTGAAGAATTTCCATGTGGTAAAAAGCTCGGAGATATGAAATGGATGGCTAGAGAAGAACATGGTAACGCAATTATCACGTAGTAAATTCCTAATTTTAGTGGTAGTAGTCAACTTTTCTTTTTGGAATATTTACAAATATCTATAAATCTTAACTTCTTAAAATCTAGAGATGGCCTATCCAAATTATCCCATGTTTATTAACTATTTTCTTATAAAAATTGATATTTTAGTAATATAGGAGATATTTTGACATGGAGAAATTCTAAATGCATCTCATATATTTTTTTAGTGACCACCAATTTTTTTAGAGTACAATGCAAAATTGAAACATGATCATTTTCTTAGTGAGCCCCATCCCGAAAACGCCCGGGTCGAAATATGGCTTTCAAATTAAGTTCCGAATTAGTAGATGCTGCCAAAGGGAGTGGCGATGCCATACGCAAAAAGGAAGAGACTCATAAAATGACAGAGGCAAATAGAGCTTTTGCACATTTTCGTTAATCCACGAACCGGATCTATATAGACACATAGATCCATGGATCCATACATCTTGATCGGGGAAGAATCAATAAAAAAAGAAAGATGAAACATAAATCATGGATCAACTAAACCCTCTCGAGGGCTTGCTTAAAAAAGAGGAATCTTATGGAAATATCATGGAATAAGATTTAATCCTATTCATGGGTATTCCGTAAATATCCCATTCAAAAAATAGAAAGTTCGAAACAATTGGGACTTTTTCGGAGATTTGATGCAGTTACTAATTCATGATCTGGCATGTACAGAATGAAAACTTCATTCTCGATTCTACGAGAATTTTTATGAAAGCGTTTCATTTGCTTCTCTTTCATGAAAGTTTCATTTTCCCAGAATGTATCCTAATTTTAGGCCTAATTCTTTTTCTGATGATCGATTCAACCTCTCCCACCTATTTTCCATATTGCCCTCTCCATTCTTTCCTCCTCCGATCATCCCAAAACCCTTATTTTAATTTCGTCGGCCTCACTTCCATCTCCTCTCCCAGCAGAATCTGCGGAGGGGAAAAAAAAAATACGGGTTAAGAATTTTATTGTCCAAAAAAGATTCTGGAAATTTGTAATTATTTGCTCTTGTCGCTGTGGCTGGTCGGGCCCACAAAGCCACGTGGCTATAATGTCCCCACCTCAGAGCGCACTCCCTCTCGGCCTCTCCCTAAGAGAACGAATGGTCACCAGCTGCTCCTCACAAATCCTCTCCGAAAAACTCCACCCATGGCTGCGATCGTCTCTCCGGCGACCGCTGCCGCCATGCTCCGCCTTTCCTCCTCCCTATACGGCGCCCCTCCGGCATCCTCCGGTAGAAGAGGCGTACAGTTTGGGCGGTCAATTCGGCCGTCGCTGCGGACGAAGAAGCAGCTGCCGTTCGACCCGTCGCCGAGCGGTAGGATTAGCTTCCGGTGCTCCGCGGTGACGACAATCGGACAGAGCGAGTTCCCGGCTGAGGTCTTGGAGTCGGATGGGCCCGTGTTGGTGGAGTTTGTGGCCGAGTGGTGTGGGCCGTGCCGGCTGATCTCGCCCGTTATCGAATGGGCTTCTCAGGTTTAATTGCTTCATCAACAAATTCTTTTTTGCAATTTTAATAAAATATTTTGCACTTTAAATTGAGGTAGAAGCTATATTTATTTTGACTAATTGAATAAGTGCATGTTTGTTTATTATAGAGTTCGGATGTGGTCAGTGGCTATTTGTTGTAAACAGTTGATTTTTTATAATTAACAACTGAATCCTTTTCGCTATTTAAATTAAAATTTGTACATTTATATTGTAGTTGAAGAGCCTATTTAGACTGATTGAATAATTGCAAGCTTGTGATTATGAAGTTTGGTTATGGTGTAGCTTTAGCGATGTAGGCCTACTAGTACCATGGTTTCACTTAACTTAAATTTAAATCGGAAATAAATGCCCCTCAGTAAAATGTGTTTGGCAAATTTTATTCTTTCTCAACAAGAAAAAAAAGAAGAAGGAGAAAGCTGCTCACAGTGGATTTTTTTCAAAAACCTGAGCACATTTTTATCTCTGAACCTGAGCACATGTTAATCTACTAATCACAAGGTTCTATATATTGACTATAGCGAATATACTAATCAGAAAAACTCTACTACGGATATCGGGGATAAATAAGAGATATTTAGTAAATATCGGATATCAATAGCAAATTGTGTGTGTGTGTACACACACACACATATATGTACACACACACATACATGCATATGTGTGTGTCCTCATGTTCAAAATCAAATATGAATAGATAATACATGCATGCTAAAATTACATAAAATATAATAAACATATTTAAAATATGCTTACCTTGAAGACTTGCATTAACTCTATGTATCCATATTCCATAATCACTAACCAATTTTAGAAGCTTCACAAGTGCCACATTTCCACATTGCTAGATTAGGTTTAATATGAAAAATTTTCACTGAATAACAATAATCAAATAATAGCGGATTCCGACACTTTTTGGAGCCTGCAATTACATAGACTATATCGGATTCGACCCATAATATTGCTGATAAATGCTCAAACAATAAATGTTGCTAAGGTGCAACCGTGCAATATCGTAGCGGGCAGTCTGAAAATGTTATATTGGTCGCTATATCCGATATAGCAACGGTATCTAAAATACTGATTATTCTGTATCATATCTAGTTTGTAAATTGGTTTGTAGTGAACCAGTCATGGAAGGAGTTATTTTGTCAATTTGTTTTGGCATGAGAAGGATCACCAGCAACAAAAGACCTCATCTGCATCATCTGCACCATATTCTTTCTCTTTTTCCTCAAGCATAGAATTTCTACTTCTCTAAGTTTAAAACAAAAGTATTTAACTTAGACTCTTGGAAGTAGCAGTAGTGTATGTCAAAGCTATCATATGTAGGATACTTTATCTTATGTAGGATACTTCCTCTCAATGAATAATCAGATATCTGGCTGTGTGGGCACAATACTGGTGTCTATATGTGCCATATCCATGTTCAATACTTAATTTGCAAATGTTCAAATCTAATTCACCTCATTAATATGTACAAATGAAGTATATTATATATATGGTAAAAACTATATGTTTTTCAGTTCAGTTTACTATATCAGCTTCATACATGTGTAACAACCTATGTATGAGGCTATGAGCCTACGAGTTATTATGAATATGTTATAAAAACATTATACATATAGCTATGTTATCATGTCTAGATGTTGTGGGGTTGTTGCTGACACGCCTGTTGGACTACGACACTCGTGTCTCCTTTACCGATCATAGTCAGGCTAGAGATTGGATGATGGTTTCACCTAAAACTCTTTATAGAATGTGTTATAAGTTGTCATAATTTTTCTTCATGATTGATGCTCTCTTGGATTGATTTTGCAATTTATTACCAAAATAGTCCCTTTTTTTTAATTTGCAAAGGGAATCTCTCCATTATCTACTTAGAATTTAGGTTCTCTGTTGCCCAAATTAGTGGGTTTGGAATGTTGCACAATCTATCTTGAGCCTTGGTGTGATAATGGATGTGCAAGATTGTTTGTGTAACCTTAGTTTGTTTGATTTATTTTTGGCTTCAGTGTTACAATTGTGTATATAGTTAGTTGAGTGTTACATTATTCTTAGCAAACATCAAGGTTGGTCTAGAGATCTATTCCACTCTGAAGGATGGTAAAATCTCTTTAGAGTAATATTGTGAGAGGTGGACTTGCAATTATAGAGTTCAACCAAGTAATAAAGTAATAAAGGTTTTAAACTTTTTCCTTGTTCTAGCATCAACACAGATGGTAAACCAAATATTTTTTTCTCCTTGATCTTTTCCAACATGAATCTTAATTTTCCTCGCACACTCTGGATCCTCTGTATTAATATCTAGATGTCAACTTTGATGAAACTTCGCTTGCAACCCAAGTCTCACTGTTGTACAATTAGGTAGCTGGATGTTCAGAAATAATGTAAGGTGTCCTATTCGAGCACATAAAAACTATAACTTTGTCCTCTAGTTTTGGTGACCATGACAATGTTACTTGGAATGTGGATTCTTCAGCACATGAACTAAATGGTATGTTGTTCCATCATAAAGCTGTGGCATATAGTTGATTCACATTTCAGTGTTGGCAACCATTTGCTTATGCTTTTTTCTGTCTTCTTCTACATGGATCCTATCATTCTTTGTCACAAGTAAAAGTCTCAAAATTATATTTTTTTAATGAAACCATTCCCTCCTACCCTCCTTTCACATTCTTAGATACCAATAATTCTTGTCTTCTTTCTGCACCATGTAAGTGGACTCATATATGGCTTTTGTTGTAGTAAGGGAAAGCTGCATGATGGTTGACCAATTACTCTGGTCCCATGATTGAAAAATTAGCTTAAGGTTCCACAAAGAAACACCAGTGAGCAATAACTAATAAGAATGGACATGTATTAGTTATACTTTAGCTGTCACAAGTTGTGACAAACTGTGCTCATGGGAGATTTCTGCAAAGGTTTTTTTCTCATTGATACAAGTCGACCATGCCTAATACTTTAGGAATCCAATTATTAGTACAGAGAGCACGGATCTAGATCCCAATTAAAAAGATGTCTGTTGGTATAAATAATTGCTAAAAAAGGGAATAGCAAAACTAGAATAGGAACAGAAACATGCCATGGGCAATTATGGTTACAGTAATAATGGTTACCAAGAAACAGCACATGCACCATCTGTTAGAATTTTCTTATAATTGAGCTCCATTTAATTGTTCCCTTTTTGTTTTCTTAAAAACGGGCTGAACCAATTTGGTTATGAGACATTGAGAATGAGTCATTGTGGTGATCGATTTGTTGGGCTCATGCACACCTATTAGAGGTAATTGTGGTTGGACGGTAAGTGTGGGCCTAATGGGTCTAATGGTCTCTTTATGGGAGGGTCCATTGGACTGTGTATATATATACGTATTG